>JAJTJO010000058.1:0-356331 GCA_024550625.1 Dendroctonus valens
TAAAATTGAATGCAGCTGAAAAATTCTCTCACTTAAATCAACCATAATAACGATTCTTCGAGGACTAAGGTTGCTGAGGAGAAAACTCTTTTAAAAATGCCTGGACTACCGCTTTGCTGAAGTACGATAATGATCTTTTAGTCTAGTAGCCAAGAGCAATACTATTCTCGTCAACTAGACTGACTCACGAAACAATAGGTCTTTATTGGTAGTACTTTGTTATAGATTCAGGCAGATGTCCATAGCCGGACGAAAAAGCTACTTTACACCTGTTAGAAAATCACTTATTTTAAGTACATTTAGCCAAAGTCGTTTTGCTAGTGGATTTTCTCTTTGAGCAACTGTGGATTTTTTCCGACTGAAACCCTGAAAAACTCACCAGTTTCACCCAACGGCCACGAAAACCAAACTTTTTTCAATTTCCCTTTGAGGCTTAAGATTGTTTATAGCAGGATTGTGTTGGATATTCAATACAAAATATTTTCACTTAAAAATCGGGTTTCTTGTCGATTGGAGCCATGTGGCGCCACTGGCGTAGCCGAAATCAAACTCTTGACCAGTAGTATAATGTCATTCCATTGCGATCTGATTAACATAACAACAAAGAACCCATTTGGGTACATCGATGGGAACCGTACCGGCACCACACCTTAAGGAGATACGAGATGGATGCTACCTTGCCATCCATAACCAATGTCGGCATTTCGAAATCGTTTTTGATTTATTTCGCTTTTGGACTGGCTGTTTTGCAGCTAATAAGTGATGAATTATGCACATATGGAGCGAACATTTATTGGGTTCATTCGTGAATCGTTATAGTACTGTTCAAGTTGGGTTTTTAAGCCTGCAACTAAGACCAATTAACAATGTTTCTATGAGTAATTGCTTTTTATCTTTTTTAGTAAAGCCTCTTTTAGTAGCCTCTTTAGTCGACAAGTTTATATATAGTTTTTTAATTGCTCTTTTATTTACGTCTTCTTAACTCTCCTCTAGTAGTAAAGGTCACATTTTCATGCATATTTCGAATGGAATACCGTGTAGTTTAATAGTCTGCAGCTCTTCCTGGTCATTAGAGGTGTTGATTGTCGTTACTCTTATCTGATAATAATCATTTAAAGTATCCGTTACTTTAATGATAATACTCAACGGAATCCACCAGGCGAAACGTTGCAATGAATCCAATTGAAAAAGCGGGACAATTAGTTTGTTAAAACCCAACTGATCGAGACATATCAATACCTTTCCACCCATTGGAGAAGCGCAATGTAATTCAATATAACTCGATGATACTGTTGATGGTTTCGGTACGATAATGAGCATGGTGGACATTGGGGCCCATAAAACCATATTGGTGTGACATATTCGTGGATGACAGGCGCTGATTATGTTTGTCCCCAGCCTGGGAAATGATCGATCGGTGTGGCAACGGAAAGAAATGAGCCATCGCGATAAGAACGAACGAAGGCACCTTATTAATTTTAAAACAATGTTCGATATTACATGGTAATCGATATTTCCGAAGAGTATCTGGTCATGGGATAATGAGCCGTTTATTCCACAATGGTTTACCTGAAGAAGAAGCAATTCAGGACTAGAATTTGAAATTTGGATGGGGAATTTGTTACAACCAACCCACGTTTTCGACTCAAACTTATTAAACTCGGATTAACAAATTAAGTTGTATTCTGGTGCGATTGATGGTTATGAAAATGACATGCCAAGGGCGCTTTTCGAGCTTAAAGCACATGCAAGAACCAACCAGATTCATCTTTTCTGCTCATTTTATTATTAAAATGAGCCGCGACGACCACGGCGGCGTTCAACCATAATGAACGATCAATCATAAATAATTAATGGACTCATACATTATTGATCTGAATTCTCCAACTTACAGAGTGTCACACAAAATACTGCTGGGGTGCTTTTAACCGCTACAGTCAAGATATAGGGTGATTTTCAAACTCACTGTATATTAACCTTTTAGTTGATTTTCTTAATCAAAAGTACTCAAGCAAATTGTAGGCTTTGCCACTTGTGTTCTAAATGAAGTAGACTTTAGCAGCTACTTCACTTCGAAATGTGTGGAATCTCAATCAAAGCCTCATCTAGCCTGAAGTAAATAACTGCAAAATGAGCAACCACTACGCCTCTGATTTTAATGAGTGCAGGTAAATTACAGGAAGTGACAGTACCTATCTGGCTGAGTCTAATTAATAATAAACCACAACTGCATCGAATGGACGAGGTTACAACTCAAGATCAAGTTTATTTGCATGCAATCAGGTTGCTTGGTATCTATCATAGAAAAAATTACATAAATTAGATATTCGGATTATAATTTTGTTGTTGTTGTCGAATGAAGAGACGCGCACATTTCAAATAAAAGGTAAAAAAGTATTTGCAAACTGCACCAGCCCACTTCTAAGGCCCCACATGGGAACCGGTTCAAATCTATCTATGTTCTTCGTTTAAATTTGTCTCATTAGAAGTCCGGTAGCTCACTTATTTCTTAATTAACCTTTATCTCACCTGTCGGCACACTTTATGTCCCATCGATAATCCTTTTTAATGTGTTTCGCGATTACATCACGCTGGAATGCGTGGGATGACTTTGTCCTCTTACTTAGTCCACACATGCAACATACACACAGTTTCTCGTAAATCGCTATTATAAAAGTTTAAAATCGGAATATTTGCTTGTATTCCAAATGAATATAACTATTAGGGACGATAGATGGATTAGACAGAAAAGCATTGTGTCTTTTCAACCTTGAGGCAGACCCGAAAAAAGGGTCGAAACGTCGGTCATTTTTAGAGGATGAGAGGAGTTTTTAATCCAGTCTTAAACCCGCTGTCCAAACATAATTATTAATTTAAAATATCTCGATATCTTAGTTATAACTGTAGATAAATAATACACTGTTTTCTCAATAAGTCAATTTACTTTTAAAACAGCACTTTATACTTTAGCACAAAAGTAAATAAAGTGAACGACGAGTAAATAATAATGGCATTAAGCATACTTAGAATATGGGCAACAAACGAATGCCAGTCCCAAAAAAACATAACATCAAATTAGCTAAAACATACTTTTAAACATAAATAAGGTAAATCTATCTTAATTCGTTGATTATCTATAGAAAAGCATTAAAACATAGCAAGTGAATCCATAGTTTATATTTACAGTAAGTAAAATTGAAGTTTCGTCTCGATTACCAGTTCGGTCGATTAATTTTTCAACTTTTTAAACGCTTTCAGCGACACAATAAGCCTTTCCAGCTCAATTGTCCATTTCTTATAATCCGACGAATGAAGTGCTGAGAAGTAGTACGTGCGCAATTCATGGGATGGCATCGAATTGTCTTCGTCATTCGTATCAGTTGGACGATAAGTTTTTAACTGAAACGACCGCTTTCTCAAGCAATTATCAACCTGCAAGACAATTTTTTCCATTCACTAGACCAAATTCTCTTAACTAGTCATATTCCTCATTACCTTAGTCGCTAGAGGTCCAGCGCAATACTCCAGATTGATTCGATCAACTGAATTACCCCAGAGTTCATCTTGGGGATAGTTGTAAAGCCATATGTTGCAGCCCCTCAAAATGCACCATCTGCGGTCCCAGAAAATAATCTCCCCTTTCAAGGTCCCCATATCCAGAAATCCTGATAACATCACGTTTTTGTTCACGCAGTCGCAACTTAGGTCAAATTCAACTAGTCCCTCCAGTTTATGAAAAACGTAGGTATCCAAAGTTAAGGCTGCTGAAGATTGGTTGATATGCTCACTAGTCAAAGTTGCATCGGCACATAGCTTAAAAGAAGGCTGCAGAACGGTTTTTTCTTCATACTGATGAGTCAGATGGTTCTGGTAAATGATCTTGGAAGTCGAACAGAGCCCCCAGTTAAGCTTCTCCTGAAATAAACTTGCATTTTTCTTAACTCATTTCTTCTAAAACCCTAGATTTTTGATTACCCAAAAGAGCTCCTCAGATGTCCTCATTTTCAAACAAAACAGTTTGATCCGAATGCGAAAGTCCGGAGTAACAGAAAAAAGTCTAAACTCCCTTTTGAACTTCAACGGATTGATCTCGCCGGTAATATATTCAGACATCAGCATTTGCTTGTCATGTGACACAGTGAGCAAGAAAAAGTCTGTAAAATGCCTGTTGAGCTTGGGTTTAGCGCGAAAGGTGGATAAAAAGGGGAATTTTATGTTGCAAAACGGAGCGTGCTTCTGAGCAGCGGTGGATCCAGCAGTGAAAAGTTGTTGGCTACTATTTGCTCATTCAGCAGCTGCACTTTTTCACCTGGAGCAAGAACAACAAAATCAATATCTCCTATTTTTGGCGGTTTGACTTCAACACACTTGTCTGCAATAGTAAGGCTTCAGCAATCAAAATTTTCACCCAGTCAATGTTTTCCTTTTGCAACCGGATCTCCTGAAGCACCTTTGATGCCTCTGCCATCTTCAGGCACTGAATATCCTGGCCAGCTTCACGGACTTGTAGATTTGGTCTAGTCGCTCAGTTTCGTTACTTTCCCCTTCGGATTCCACGAAAGTCAGTGTCAAATCTTCCGCATCTACCACGGTCCCAGTGCTGTTTAGATTCAGGTAACTGTCCAGCACTGATTGAATCGATGTTGTGGGATTTAGCTTTACTTCTTTAATTTTTCGCAATGCTTTAGGGCATCGACTGTCAAAGGAGTCCTAGAATAAAAATGCGGATGCAATTGTTTCTGTTTCCATTTTCACTTACCTCATTCTCTGATTCCATTATCCACGTTTGATCATTTTTCCGAAATGGACTGTAGAGTACTTTCCGCCACATTTATTATCAAGTTTCGAGTACAACTTTTTCTGAATCCTCCCCATTTTGTTACTGTTGAACAAATTGTCAAATTTTCCCATTGATTGGCTGCGATGGGCGTTGGCCACAAATTTCGTTTCCAGTTGATCGTCCCGCGCACTTTTCTTCAATAGCTACACGTAGAAGAACTCGCTTTCAATGCTCGTTTATTAACTGAATTTAGCGATCTCTTGTTCATCGATAAAGCTGAAGAGCTAACTGAAGAAGTCAGAAGCTTGGTGGACTTTTGGCAGTATTCCCAAGCGGAAAACCGACATGAGCTACTGAAATAACCCGATTCGTATATTCCAATGTTGGAAGCTGAAGGGCTTGAAAAATCCGGCGGATGGTATTCCAGAAAATTTTCCACATTCGAGCCAACTGCAGCCTGTTGAGCTTTCGGGGTAGACGAATGTTTGGTTCGAAGAATGGGCATTTTGCCAAAGTCTGACCCGTAGTTCTGCAAAAGTTGATGTTTAGACACAATCTAGGTTAAGCCGTTGTAAAAGTAATTGGAGCTATTACCCAAAATGTATATCTTGCTTAATGGCAGTATATTAAGCAATTTAACACTAACACAAACACAAGTGAATCAGCAAATAACACTAAATCTTCATCAAAAGGAGATGGTGCACTGAAAAGTACCATCGAATGAACCAAATGGTAGGAATTTGAAGTATTTCTATGTGTACCAGGGACGATCTTTACTTGGATAAAGTGCGTATTTTACACGGACTAGTAGAAAAGTTTTGTGCAGAAGAAAAGCAAATTTACTTTATTTTCACATGAGAAAGTGTGAGAGACAACTTGAAAGTCATGTTGCAGCTGCTGCAGAAGCAGAAGATTCAGCTAGCAGAGCTGTTATAAGTGAAAAACTAGTAAATATTCCAAGACATAGAGAAGAAGGTAAAATAAAATGATGATGACGACAGGAAGCAGTATTGCTAAAAGGGAAAACACCACAGAAAACAAAATGGTGGAAGATGGAACACAGAAGATTAGTGGCGAACGGTTTCCAATTTAAGCAGGCGGAGCTTTAAATTGGCTCAGTTATTATAACGAGAAAAAACTTGTAAATCGTCGAATTGACATAAAAAAGCCATATGCTCCACGAGCCGAGATCAAGTATATCGGGATGATCCGTACTTAAAACAGAAGCCAACAACCTGCCGAAATTTATGGGTTTCGTCTGCCATTTCGACAAATGCATTCCGGTTTGGAGGACCGTTCATGGGGCCCGTTGAAAAAACTGCCCGCGATTTTCGAACACTTAACCACACTATGAAATATTTATGCTACGCGACGTAGAATCTTATCTAGAGCGATTTGAAACGATCCCCTCGAACCGTATGAGGCCAATTAAGCTTTCAGAAGATGGAATTTATTAGTTTTTGCTTGGTTGTCGCAACAGCCACTGAAGCCTTGAGTGGATTGAGTACAGTGCAAGTCAAATGACTCTCTTCAAATGAGCCGTCAAACTCCATCCCCAGCTTCATGTGAAAACATTTTTTTGCAGAAAATACAGTTGAACCCACCTTGAGCTGACTAATTGGAATTTCTAATGATTCGTTTTTTCGCAGCAAGCACAAAAATCTAACTAATTAAAGACGCAATAATAACGACGGGTTTGCTGCATTCAGGACGAGATTTACTTGATTTCTTTTTAACTCATTTCGTATCAAATTCATTAAATGTTCCTTTTAGAGCCAGAACATCCATACCGTTGCCATTTAAGTCACTTTGTCAAATGTTCGTAATTATTGAAGATTGTCGCTATATTTGTTTTGAGACCGGATGCCAGAGAGAGTCCTTGTTGGAACGTGTGCTTTTCGAACCAGTTTTCGAATGCTAATTAAATGTGATTAATATTATATCGCTGTATTTATCAAAGATTTATACTATTTTGCTTCAACCAGAATGGTGAAGATTATTAGCAGAGCATTGTGCTTCTTTACCCAAAGCCCTCAGTATCATGTTTAATATGCCACCATCATATAAAGTAACTCGATGGCCAGCCAGTCTCAATTTGATACTGAGCTACGTGAAGACACCTTAGAATTGCGGTCAAACGCGCTGATGAGTCCGACATCCATATCGTCTTACTAATCTTGTGAAGAAACTCGATATTGTTAAAGATATGGATAGATTGTTGAAGATCGGATCACTCTTAGTGCAGGGAATTGGTTCGGAATAAAAATATACTTGAAAAAGTTTAAAGAGATTTGGAAGTTGGTACTCAGGTGACAGAAATATTCAGATTGTTAATATAAAATTTCAATTCACTTTACAAAGAGCAGAGTAGAGTAGAGCTCATGATGAAAATGTTTGTTGTTCTATAAAGAATAAAAAAAATGTCGAATGTAAATATTTTCTGCATTATGCAGGCATGATTGGAATTAGATTACTAATTGGCATCTTGAAATTCTAATTAGTGTCTCACTTCTTGCAGCTGAATATCTTAAAATAAGCGGGATTAAGGAAATGCGCTGTTTTTATTGAATAACTATTTTATAAAAGTCCTTTTTTGAAATCCTGATCGGCACATGCACGGTTTGGATAGTTTTTATCAAAAGTATTTTTTATTTCAACTTGTGTTTGCTTAAACTAGTTCAAAATGAACATTTGAAGGAGGCGAAGATGAACCAAATTAAGAACGGCAATCGAGATTTCTACTTTCCATCCTCTCGCTTTTGAATTATGCTCACCTTGTAGATGCTCTCTTTTTGTGGGAAATCAGATTTCAACCACTTTTATCGCTCATTGAAATTTTCCCTTAGAGAAGCAGACAAACCTATCTTATGGCATCATGTCGATGCAGCACGGGCAAAAAGCCATACATTTACAACAAATTGCCGATAATTTCAAGTTTAATGCTATTCCTAAGGGCAGATAAATGACAAAAACTCGATAATTTCTTCCTTTGAATGATGGTGCTGTTTTATTCAATTCTAGCAAGGATCATAAATCGCATAAAACTGAGACACAGTTTCAATTAAAAAAAGGAGTACAATTTTGTACCTTCGGTGTTGTCAGCAGAAAAGAAATAACTGTGAGAACCCCCGGTGTACATACCACAACACTAATTATTTCAGCAACGGTTTCAGAAGAATGGAACGAGGTTGCACTTCTAGAGGACATTTTTCTAATTTTCGAACTATTTGCGTTTAAAAAATCTATCAATTAAACTACCATACAAAAGTTAACTGCCTGCTACTTGTTTCCAAAAACCCTCTTACATTTGAGCGGTCATTTTTTCAGTTTCCACCAGTTGAGTCTAAATCCACTCAAAAATGGTTCTCTAAATCTAATGGGAGTCATGTAGCAATTGATGAGTAGAATATAAAAAATATATTCCAAAAGTCGGTGTCTCGTCGGATTTATTACAGCCGCCTGTATTTACATAGCAGACTAAAGACCCAAGAATGTTCCGCCGGTATTCTGCAAGGAAAAATGCACGGAATCAGTATTAATACTAGCGGTGAGTTATGGAATACGTGGAGCAGTTGACGGTTAATTATGAGAATGCTAAAAATGAGAAACAGTTGGGGGAAAAAAGATCGCGGCACAACCGTAAAGGTTCCTCTGGAATTGTCACTAGCGAGAATTTTCAAATTGTTGTTACCTTTGCTTTGGAAGCTCCAACTCGATAGTTTTGCTAATCGGCCTCTAGCGGCTTTTCCCTATTGACTTATTTAGATTTTTCCGAAATTTTGCCTCCTCATTTTAGCCGCTGCTTCAGTTGCTTTCTTCCGCTTTTACATCACAATGGAAATTAACTTCTTGTCATTTACTAATAACAATAATCACCCATATTGAAACAGTTTTATAGAAAATCTGGATCAAAAGCTGCAGATCGCCAGTAGAAAGTGCTGATCAGCCAAGTAATTACTGCTTAATCGTTTTACAAGCGATTTATTGCACAAAAATGCTCTAGCGCATAATTTGCTTACTGTTGACCTCTTATAGGTAGGTAGTCAAAAACGTTTTAGTTCCTGTCAGGGAAAACGCTTGTCAATTGAAACCATTAGAGCAGAATTGATTGTTTGGAGGAAATTTTAAAATATTAAAAGAATGACACACACACATATTAAATTGACGAATCCGTCGCTGAACAGAAAACCTGCAGAAAACAGCAAGAGAATGAACACCGACAGTAGCAATTAAACAGTGTAATTGAACACATAAGGTAAAAGCAGAAACGAAAAAATCAACATGTGCCAAACAATGAAGAAATCGAATAATGAATAGTCTCATTGTTTAGCGGCTATGATGAAGCTACAGCATCGGAGGCAATTGATATTGAATGTGGTTCTTTGCGATTTTTCCAAACAATGGTTCATCCTGACCTTCAAATGGCCGAATCCATAAAGATGCGACTACAGCGTGGAGATTTATGCGTTTCGTCTGTCCGAACGACAACGTTCTCCACAAAAAGTGGACGCAATTTTCGGCAACCGCAAAAGAAAGGGAGATTGAATTCGAGACACTATGAAATATGCATGGTACGCGTTTGGGGAGCGCTTTGCAACACTAACGGGACCCTTTTTCTAACTTGGGTACCGTACTTTTGATGATACACTATATATACAGTGTGTCTACTTAAGTTGGCAACAAATCAAACACTTTTTAGTTTATTAATATTACGAAAGAAAGTTATTCGTTATAAAACGTTCTGCAAGGTCTAGAGACGAACTGCAATCATCAGATTGGCAGACGGAAAAGTTATCACGAAATAAATGAAAGAATTTGTAAACAAAATGTTCACTAGTAGGATCTATAATATTAACGTATTTTTGAACTCTGCTCAACTTTTTTAATAACAATTTTCGGATATTGTCAGAAATAAGGGTACTTTACTCTTGTGCAAATTTCCCACAGCAACTTGAGGACCTTTAAGGAAAAAAATGCATTTTCTTTCGCTCAAAACTGAGCAATTTTCATAAAACTCAGCAAATACTCATTTTTCAGTAGCCACAAAATTTTTAAAAAATTTTTGCCGACCAAAAAAACTGCTTTTGTTTGTACAATGAAGTTGCATTTGGAAGAAGCATAGCCGGGATGATTTCACACAACCATTATCTACAATCGCAACCATATTTTCCCTTTTCTTCAAATTAACAGTCCATCCACGCAACGTGTTGACATCTCCTTTTACACGCACGCATCGCATGTCGTGCAACAATCAATATCGTCCTATCTCGATTTTATTTTCATCGATACGACATCGATCAAATGCGAGTAAGACGTTGGTTAAGATGCACGTCGATGGTATTTTTTTTGCATAAATCCTACCATGACCTGGAGCTACCACAGAAGTATTCACGTTAACATTGCTTTTCAGTTCTGCTCTCAATGCGAAGAAAATATATCGTTCATCTAGAATTGAATTGTACTGATTGTAAGCAGTTTCTTGGGACATTCGGCCCTGCAAAGGCCTTGTAGTGGACTGTGTATTAGCGGCAGGAAATCTAGTTGATTTGGCCCCTACCAGTCTAGCTTGTATGTGAAAAATGGCTCTAATTCGCTAGTCACTGTTCTTAAAAAACGAGTATTCGATTAAAATCATCAATTTTTGAGCGGAAAAGGGCAAGAATGAAACATCGCGGTACTACTCTTAAAACGCAATATGACGTTTGTGACTGTCGGCGGCCACTGTTTTATGACGCTGTGCATTCTGGAGAAAACGTTCATGACTTTCCGATTCCATTCCAGAAGATTAATTCATCGCAGAACGTGTTGGAATCTTCGAACTCTCGATACGTCTTTGCGTTCCAATATAGCGTTCTGGTCCACAACAGCATTTTGATCAGAAATATTCCATGTCTTCTCAGCGACATTGCACGGAATGCTGTACATTCATCTCCGTAATTATTCCCAGCAAAGCAATCAGACCTGATTAAGAACAGGTCTAAAAGCCGTACAATACGGCCGTATAAAATTAAGTTGTGATACATATTTCTCGGCGATAGCAGCGAAACAAAACATACGGTACAAGGGGTATAAATCTGGGCGAATCGGAGGCCAATCCCCGATTTGCATAGGACAAACATTAAGCTCTTAATTGAGCCTCGCGTGACTAGCTTTTATTAAGCTCCGGATTTGCGCCGGTTCGGTACGGGGTAATAAATTGCGAAAGAGGGATTGGTACCTTTTGAGATATGGATGAAAGGTGACTTTAAAAGGGGGATTCGTTTACATAAAGTACCCCGCCGTTTGCAAGGTTTTTACAACACTTGTTGCAACTTTATTTGCCTTGAATTGTTTCTACAATTATTACAACACTAGAACTATTGAAGAATTACAATAATCGATCAAGTAATTAGAGCTTCTAGGTAAAAATCGCGACATTCAACATCATCTGAAGTCCAGAATCTGTTGTTGGGAAGTTGTGCGAGCTCTGCGGGTACGACACTGATTAGAAGCAAAAAACGCTTTTGCCTGTTTTATTTTGTCGGTTTGTTGTTCCGAAAATGTGTCGCGCCCATTTTTATCCTATTTTTTGATTCTTGTTTATTTATCGTCATATTTAATTCCAAAAATCTGTAAAATTGAAGAACGTTGCGGCTCTAACTGTGCCATCGATGTGTTTTACATTGGGAAATGTCTCGCCCGTATCAATAAACATGTGCTTAATGAGTTGAATAAGGTAGAACTACAATTGCGTGTATTGAAAAGAGAACACGCTAATCCTTTGCCTTTGGCTAGGAAACGCCCCCTCAATGTGCAATAGGCCACAATCGGGATTTAGTCGTTGCCAATTGGAGCTCCGCCTACAACTGTTGTTGATCATTTGCACCCATAAAATTGTTCGTCTTTTTTCAATTCAAGTGGTCGAGGATCTGCTCACTTCCACTCACGGGTAAATTTTGCCGGGATTTCAGAATAAGTTGAGTAACACTGACCCATCGGGCCCGAATGCTGAAACTTTGCGTCGTTCGTATAAATCGTTTGAATCCAGTGAGAATAAGGCTCCGAAGTCTTGATCTTTGTCTCCGGTTTCTTTCATTATATTCAAATGTCGGACCACCGGCTTTCTGACGTCACGCATTTATCAATGAACCTGAAATAAATCGTTGTTTTACTTTGAAACAATTACTACCGCGGCTACCGGGCACCATTATCTTTTTCTCACAGGATGTCCTTTTGTCAATGAAGACCATTAATATTTTTAAGTGCGTGCCTTGGAGCTTCAAGCTGGAGGTAGATTGAATTCGGGTCATTTAAAAAGCTGTTAAATGTTTTGCCAATCTACCACTTTCGAAGAAAATTAGAGCGCGTTTTCCTCAGGGGTAATTATTGTTAAATTATAGTTTGTCTATGTCGAAACAAGGGACATCCGATCGGAAAATTAGAAAAAGTGGCTCTGCTTCAAATGTCAGCTGAAGCGTTTAAGGGACTGTTAAAAATAATTAGAAAAGAGTTTTGGGATTTTAGATGGTGGCTTTGTTAATTCGGCGTAGATACGAAAACTCCATATTCATATTAAATTATGGACCGGCCAGCGAAAAGTGACAATTAAAGATTCGGAACGGCTGAGGCGCCTCGTTCGTTCTCGTTACCATTTGAGAAATCATCGACATAACTCAATATCGCTTTTTTGGTCCTTTTCCCCGCTTGCCCGGTTGCAGATTTTATGCTGAATGCAAACAACGGAATAAATTTGTCATCACCCTGAACTCAAACCGAAGAGCGAACACTAAATTTGTACGTTGCAAAACGCAATAAAAATGAAGCGAATATTTTTTCTGGTTTTTTTTTGGGCGTCTTATTTGTCCACCCCGAGCAATGGTTTTAAGTGTCTAAAGAAGATAGAAATCACACAGATTTCTTCTAGAAAATTAGTTGCTTAGTACTGGCATATCCGGCTCGAAGGACCAAAATTTTCTCTTAACAGAACAGAAAATAAATGTAATTGTTTCCTTTTTTATGTGGTTTTCATTCAAGGATTCAAATGATTTGTAAGTTTCAAGAGCTATAAATACAGGGTGTTTTTAAATCGCCATCCCTTTAGCGGGATATACTGGAGAGTACGAAAAAAGGCTTTAAGGACTTTTGAGCTCATTTCTTGAAGATACCAGCCGTTGAAGATGCATTTGCAACTTGTATCACTTATCTAGTAAACAATTCATGATCATCCTCATCAAACAGCCTCTTTTACGTACATTGTTGAGCATAGGCCTCCTGTAAAATTTTCCAATTTTCTCTGTTCTGAGCAGATGGGATCCAAGCCTGTCGGCTCTTGGTCTCCACTCAATGAGTTTTTTTGCCATCTTGCGACGTGGCCTGCCCATTTTCCATTTTCGGTTTGCGATACTCCTACGATATCGTCCACTCCAGTTCTTTTGCGGATAACATTATTCCTTACTCGGTCTTTTAAAGTCGTGGATCTTTCCATTTGCCTCTGTGCTACTCTCAACTTTTCTGCAGATGCTTTTGGTGAGAGTCAATGTCGCCGCACCATAGGTGACATAGACTGGGAGGATACACTGGTTGAATGCTTTTCGTTTCAGGGCTATTGGAATCTCAGCCCTAAACGTCCCTCATTTTCCCGAACACTGCCCATCCCATCTCTGTGATTTCTCATCTCATCACCCAGGTATATGTACTTGTCCACTATTTCGATGTTATTATTGCCCACTTGTTTTTGTTCACTGGGGACCAGATTTGTCATCATTTTGGTTTCGGTGAAGTTCATCTTTAGGCCTATTTCTTGCGTTGAAATTTGAAGTTCTTGGAGCATTTCTTTAGCTTCGGCCAGACTGTCTGTTATTAAGACACTATCATCTGCATTTTATTATTAAGACTTTCCCCATCGATGTTTATTCCTTTACTCTCCCAAGGCAGTTTCTTAAAAGCGTGTTCGAGAACTGAGATGAACAGCTTGGGTGACATAGTGTCACCCTGTCGGATTCCTCTTTTGATTTTAATTTTGCTGGTGGTGGAGTGAAGAGTTACGGTGGTCGTTGCGTTTTACTCAACTCTTCAACTCTACTTTCTTGTAGTGATCTCAAGATTGCAGGAAGTTCCACGGTGACGAACGCCTTTTGGAAGTCCACAAATATCAACACCAGAGGACGGTTGTATTGCATACCCTTTTGTATGAGGGTTTTAAGACGCTGAAGGTGATCGCTGGCACCGAACCCAAAACGGAAAGCAGCGTGTTCCTGGGAGCGGCAAAAGGCCAAGTTCTTTTGCGGATTATTTTATTTTATATTATATCATAATTATCAGCTTCTTCTTATTATTATGCGAGTATATAATTTGTACAGTTGATTTGTACAGGGACTTATTGGTCTGTAATTATCCGAGGTCTGTTCTATCACCCTTTTTATGTAGCAAGATCATAATTGAGTTGTTACCCGTTTTCGGGAATCTTATGACTCTGCAGACACAGATTGTAACAGATTTAGAATTTTTTTTATTAATGTTGGCCCTCCTATTTTAGAGCTTCTGGTGATTACACCA
Source organism: Dendroctonus valens (assembly GCA_024550625.1). Lineage (NCBI taxonomy): Eukaryota > Metazoa > Arthropoda > Insecta > Coleoptera > Curculionidae > Dendroctonus > Dendroctonus valens. The sequence goes on from JAJTJO010000058.1 coordinate 14,315, forward strand.
TTGTCCCCCTGGATCTTTATTGTTGTTAGTCTTTTGTTGTTGTTGTTAGTCTCTTCAGAATGCCTTCCGATCCTTGGTTTTGGACTTTTCTTTGTATGTTGTAGTCTGTTTGATTCATTGTATTTGAAGATATCGTCGGTTAAAGGTTGTTACCGCGCAAAAATGACGCAACACGGACAAAAATATATCGATTATTTCGGATATGAATAACCTCAGGAGTTTCTAACTGCGCTCGTTGCATTCGTCGCTTTTTTTTTTTGGTGAAAATAATGCAGAATTTGAGGCATTTTGAGAGATTTTATATTTTTCAAAAAAATCGACAGCCCCCAAATTTCGGTCAAAGATCCTCGAGTGTTTTTTTATTAAGCTAGTTGCATTTCTCGCTTTTTTCTGATAAAAATAATGCAGAATTCTAGGCATTTTGAGATATTTTATATTTTGGAGCAAATTGGAAATGGAATCAAAATTTTGGCTTGGATCGTTTCCGATATAAGAAGCTTCCCAATATACAAATGAAATTTTTAAATATTTATATTTGCTTTTAAAAAATACGACTGAAGCTAAGTTAAGGGTATCACAGATTATTAAAAATGCTTTTCTTTAATTTTTGGCGGCAGTCTGAACCCCAACAAAATTTCAATTTTGTTTTCCGACCTTAACAAAGTTCGTATTGTTTGCTTGTACTAAATACCTACAGACACCGCATCTAGAGGATTGACGCCAATTCTGATCCATCCTGTATATAAAGTGATAGCATACTTTTAGCTTTATTTCGTTTGCAAAGTTATAGGCTCAGATGAGCGTTATCGCGTCCATCGAGTCCTATTTGAGTATCGTTTTATGAACGTCCAAAAAACATTCCAAACATGAACGAGAGCATAAAATGGAAAATACCAACGAATTTACGACTGTCTTATCAGCGAATTACTGGCATTAAATTTTAACAAGAACTTCTCCTGCCGTACTGGCTTTAATCGCTTAATTTGGTGAAAAAGGACTAGCAGCGGCTTAAACTGTTAGTATCCATCGTTTAGTACCCGCCAGTTGTCATTTACTTTTTATCAATCTCGAAGAGAAGTGCTATCTCCCAGTTAGGTTTAAGAGCCGATTTTACGAGCAATAAAATCGGAAATTGGTATCGCGTACATAAAAGTGATCTGCGTAGTAAAGAAGCCCTAAAATTCTTTAAAGGCGATAATTGGGAAGATTCAATGCATAATTGTTTGATTTTTTTTTCCAACCGTCGCCCAGCTAATTTTTTTTGGCTTCGCTCATCAAATAGATCAGCCAGAGTGATTTCGATAGAACAGCTTGCCATCTACATCATGTGGATTCTCATATACCATCCCATCATATATAGACTTATAATAAAGGGGTTCTCGATGCGTTTGTTTCGCCATTACGGCAAAATGATCCGCCGAGACCCAAATTAAAGTAATTGTGCCCTTCAGACGATTTATGGGTTTATAGAAGCCCATTTTCGGTTTAATGGCTTCTACCTGATGGTACTTTACATGCATTGATTAATCCTGCTGCTGCTGCTGCTGCTGCTGCTAGCCACTGTATCTAAGTTCGCGGTTTCCTTTTGTAACAGGTATTAAAATTTGTTGCCTCGATATAATGCGAAGATAATTTTTCGATAATTTTGAACAATGGAATTTTTCGTGAATTTCCTGCACATTAGGAAGCTGGGGATTTGCAAACAGGATCATCTAAATGTTTTCTAATTACCAACAGCAGCAAGATGAAAGAAAATAAGCAATTAAAAAAGCATATTTATTCTGAGTTAAGCGCAGTGGCCAGAAGGCCGAGTCGGTCGGGTTCATAAAATAGGCGATGTGTTATTTGTTGGAAGAATTTTAGATCGCTATCGAAATTAATTTTAAATCAGAATTGCATCGGTAGCCGCTTAATTTCCTGCGGCTGTTTTTTACGCTCAATTGCAGGACAGGATTATCGGCTAATTTTCTTGCGGAACGACACTTTCAAGCCAAATGATAAGTTATTTTCGTTCGAGGAAATAATTACAGTTTTAATTGAATGTGTACAAGCATTTGCTTCAGCAGCAGCAGAAAATAGTATCATCCTGATTAATGGAGAAATTCAATGGAGAATTGTTTTCAAATTGCAATTATAGGACTATTTGGTGGGTGACTTTCCTGCTTTTCTGAGCACTGAATTTATCACTTCCCCACCAGCAGTTTGTTGCGCGTCTTAATAACATTTTCAACTCTTCCAAATTAGCAAAACATTTTTCATCAATCCTGGCTGGCCTATGCGTTTCCTGCCATCTTTTTCTTCATCCTTTCTGGGATTTTTTTTGAACTGCTCTATTTACATAAACCAATGAGTTGGGATCCAAATTCCACCACCAAAGTGTGTGTGGCCCCAAAGCCACTGAGGAAGCTGATGGTCGCGGAAAAGAATATCTTCAGAATGAAGATGTAAGCTACTCGTGCTTGCGAAACGCTGGATGAATCAGTTTCTAGCAATGGTAGAGATGGGTAACTCAGTGAATTTTCAAGAGCCGGTGCAGTGCCGGCGGAATGGCTTGGTGCGCCAACCCAACGCACCGGCGCCGTAACTCACCGGCGCAATTTATGTTGCAGTAAACTCATATTTCACAGGCATTTCGCCTGTAATGAAGGTTTGACAATAAAATAAAACGTGGGACTCTCTCTGTGGCTTCGAAATTCCACAATCGCACTGGCGGCATTATAATTCCATAACACGTAATATAATCTGTGCCGACAATGCCAGGAATCTTGAATGAAGTTAATTGTGGCAATCAGGGTCGGTGATGCCACTTGTGAGTTTGTGGTTGAAGCCCGCCACAAGCGTAACAGCGTTATAAAAGGTGCGGCGCAGTCAGACGAGATGAGTTATAACTCATTAACTCAAAGAGCGGCAACAACTCAAAAGCGCAACTTAACTCAGTGTTACCCATGCCTGAGCAATGGCATCAAAAGGCATATCAGTAAATGTGTTTGTCCCCTGTATAATAAAGGTGGTTTTAGTAAAATAACACAGTGCTTCCCTGTGCACAATTCGATGTATTGGCTCAACTTAACTACCTCTGCTTACTTCTTAATCGGTAGCCTTTGTGAACAATTAATATTATCTCTAGATTCAGATCTATCTCTACGTATATCTTACTGCCAATTAATAGTTTTAATACATCGCATAACTGTGCCTTGAATGTTACCACTGATTACCAAAATGGTTTCATCGTCGTCATCATCATCATCATCATCATGAAATAATGGTCATACCGAATACAAATATTGAAAACGGTTACTTAATATTATTAACACTCGGTATGTAAACTAAGGCCCTGGGCAGTGTATAATTGTGATTTCTATGGCTCATGAAGCATATAGTGTTGGACCGTTACAACTTGCTGGAACCTTTAATCGGTTAATAAAATGGTAGTTATTTAAAATTTATCGTTTGAAGTTCAGCCGGGCCATTAAGCGACTTTGTTGCCAGGAAATGCACTAAAAATAATCATCTTAGTAACAGTCCAACAAAATTCTATAAGAAAAATCAGCGCACACACTGTTTATGTTATTTTCTCTAATTTTTGCTAGATTTTCTAATATTATTTGTGTAAACCACCTGACGTTTTCTTAATATAACAGTGATAAAATTCCTGATTTTACCGACAGTAACTACATATTGAAATGAAATCTATCATTAGAAGAAAAATGGATTTATTACGCCCGGAGGTTATTGAATAAGGAAGCGTTTTTTTTAACGGTTACCTGGTTTTCATATTTCCACTTGTTGAACAGAACAAAGACAATATAAATCTTTGAATGAGAAATGGTTGCAAAGTTGACTGAGCGCTTTGATTTCAGACCATTAATTTGGTAAAGTGAAACCGAATATCTCGGTCTATTATTCAAACGAGAGTGTGCTGCTGCTGTTCATGTTATTGATGTTGTTGCGAATTCGCCCAGGTCAATAGTCATAGATGATTTTTAGCTTGGCCAGTTAGACGGATGAAAGTACCAGGAATCAGATAAAACTCCCACTTTGCTTGGCAAATTGACGCAATTACGATAAATCATAACAGCGGAATGAACATGGTACCCGGCTCGGCATGGAACAAGCATTTTACATAAAAAATCTGAATCTCTAAGGTCAGCTCCCGGTTTACTGTTCCGTTTCAATGAGTGTGCAAAGTGGACTCATGGAGCGCCAATTAGAGTGCTATCTATAACGGAAGTATTAATTGTTTGTGCTTTTTTCAATCGAAGACGTTAATTATTGAAAATGGTGATAAAAGTCGATACTTGCAGTGTAACTGCGTAATTGAGAAACTTGGTCGCAAATTGTTACGGTTTCATTACATATTTTAGATAAGTATGCGGAATTGATTAGCCAAGTTTCCATTTAATCATCTTCGGCGATTTTAATGAATCTCATGTCTCTGCACAGTGTTTCGCCCAGCCTTGATCTCTGCAGGTAAACAGCCAGTTTAAACATAATAAAGCCCCTAATCATGGAAAAACGGCTTAATAATCCCTATACTCAAAAATGGACTGGACAATACACAACCGAGCAGTTACAGACCAATTACACTGCTACCAGTTTTTGAGTAATAATAATAAGGCAGCGACTGGGAAAACTGGTCGGAAAGTACATACCATCGTATCAGTTCGGATTCAAACATCAGCACTCGACTATTCACCCACTCTTCACTCTGACTAACAATATACAAACAACCCACCTAACTGACAGAAAGACAGCTTGCCTGTTTATGGACATTAACAAAGCTTTTGATAGTGTCTGGCATAGAGGCTTACTATACAAACTATACAAACTAAACACACCAACATATCTACTACACACCATAAAGAACTTACTAGAAAACAGACAACTACAAGTACGAATTGACAAAACACTGTCATTTTCTTTTTCCCCTGAACAAGGCCTCCCTCAAGGATCCCCGCTCTCACCAGTTTCTCTACAATATATACTGCCATGACATATACAATTACAACTTAGCAGACAAAAATCAAATCGACAGATCGGCATACATATTACAATACGCAGACGACACGGCACTTATTGTACATGACAAAACTACTGAGAGAGCAGCTCAAAGACTCCAAACACTAACAAACAACACAATGACATGGTTTTATAAATGGAGACTAACACCAAACGCGTCAAAAAAACCAACTTCTGCTCACAAACCACAGACTCAACGCTGACTCCCCTACAATAACTGCAGTCGGCCAAACGACACAACCAAAAAACGACCGTAAAATACCTTGGAATCACAATTGACCACAAACTTAAATTCACTAAACACATACGAAACATCAGGGCAGAAACAATAAAGAGAACAAAACACTTCCGAACACTAACCTACAAAGACAGAGGAATTAGCACAACACCGCCACCAAAATATATAAAGCTATTTGTAGACCCTTGCTTGACTATGGACATATACTCATAACCAACGGAACAGAAAGGACAAAACGTTATATACAAACAACAGAACAAATTGCACTAAGACTAATAACACGAATAAGACACCCCCAAAACCCACTACACAACCCCTCCACCCAACTACTATACGAACGCACAAACATGACAAAGATTTCGGAAAGACTCATACATCTACAGACAAAATGGACAAACAACCCCTACAAGTGGACCATACTGAATCCCCTTTGTCTCACAAGACCAACCAGACAATCCCACGTTCCGTTTCCCTACATCAACGCTACTCGAACACTTACAAACGCAACTGACTACTGGACAATAAAATATTTTTTTCTTGTCATTAGAATTGGAAAGTTTATTTAATAAGATTATTAACTTAGAATAAGAGAATTTTCATCTTTGTTTTTTATTTAGACTAGGACTACATGTATTAAACAAGGGCAGAAAGACCGATAGGTCGATAGCCTTTTTTAGAAATAAAGATGTTTACTACTACTACTAAAGCCCCTAAATAATTGGAGACTAATTGTAAAACACAGTTAATTTAAAGGCTGTGCATATATTCCTAGCAAGTTAGAGCCGGAAAAGTTACTGCAGAGCCGACTGATTGATCTGATCTCAAGTTGGCAGCAGCCGAAGCAGTAGCAGGACAGCAGTCTTGTTAATAGCAGCACACTATCTGACGACCACTATCTCTGAAATCGATTTCGAGGTGGTCCCATCTTTCTGTCTGATGAGTTCCTTCTGGGAACGTTCAACTTTTGCCACTGAAATTTGCTTGATCGTAACCAACACAAAATAAACGTCGTACTTATTCAATATTAAAATTGGAAATCGCTTCGATCACTCACTGGGAATTGAAATGTTCAGCGCTTCTAAGTGAATAAGAATTATCGAAAGGGAAATTCAACTGGGAAAGTTTCAAGATGCTACTTGTTTTCGTTTCGAATTTGGAAATTTTCAGAGAAGAGAGTGTATTTGGGCAAAAGCTTTTATTTTGATACCGTTTACCATCAGAATAAAATCCGTATTCCGGGTGATTCTCATGAAAATTGAAGCAATTTCAGGAGCAAGTGTCTTCTAGGAATTGGGAAAGTTTCAAGGTGCTGCTTGCTTTGGTTTCAAATTTAGAACATTTTAGAGAAGAGAGTACATTTGTACCAATCAGGATTCATAGCGATTCTTATAAAAATTTCCGCATTTTCAGACTCACGTGTTTTCTAAGAAATGGGAAAGACTCAAGGTGAAACTTCTTGTGCTATCAAATTTAGGAATTTTTAAAGCAGAGAGTGCATTTATGTTGAAACTGCCGGTTTAATACTGCGTTTTCCAAGTTGCGGTAAAATCAGGCTTCCGGGCGATGCTAATGAAAACCTCAGGAACTTTAAGGCCCAAGTATCTTCCACGAACTGTGAAAGTTTCAGGTTATTACTCGCTTTGGTGCCAAATTGAGGAATTTTTAGAGAAGAGTGCATTTGGGTTGAAACTTCTATGTTGTTACTGCGTTTTGCGATCCCGATAAAATCAGGATTCCTGGCAATTTTTGCTAAAACTTCAGCATTCTTAGGATAAAGTGTCTTCAAAAGACTGTGAGAATTTCAAGTTGCTGCTTGCTCTGGTTCGAACGTTAGGCAATTTTAAAGAGAGCAACGCGAGTTAGGATTCTGTGCCACTGCTTGAAACTGGCGAGTTTTCGGGATTTTAGGCCGAAGTGGAAAATAATTTGTTCCTCTTTCTTTTTCTTTTCCACGACGGTCTAAAATCCCCAAAATATTCACCAGTTTCGATCATTGTTTTATTCTGAAATGCATCTGTGCAAATTAACATATTCAACAGTCTTGTATGAAAAAGTCCTCCTCTTACCACCAGTGCAATTTTTCCTTCTTTCAATAAATATTTCACTTGATAAAATAAAATTAGCACTGAAAACCTCATTAGCAAGCAAATTTCCACGTACTAAGCAACTGAAAATGAATGTGTGGTTTCCTTCTGTTGAACTAGCCTGAGAATGATTCAAACAAAACGTCGTAAACCAACTCAAGATATGAAATAGGCGCGATTCTGTATTAAAAAAATATATTTTAATTGGCACTGTTTTATGTTTATGCACACTAATTACAATCAATTGCCGTGATTATTTAACACAATTACTTTAAAAGTGTGTGCTCATTGGTACATGCACAGGATGCAGCATAAATTTGTCGAGATGCAAGTTTATCTTTTATTAATGTATATTTTGAATCCAGATAATACCTCTCTTTTCAGCGCAATAAATTCAGTTGATTTACTTTGCTAAACGGCAAGAAAAATTTCTGATACTCCAACAGTAATTAATGACAGAAAGTTGCTGTAAAACCAACACTATTTGCATACTTTGCCAATTAATTGCAGTATTTTTTTTAATTTTCTTTAGCTATCTTTGATCGACCCATTTTGGTTTCCTAAATGTTCTTTTCTTGGCATTTTCGCCCTTCTTTGAGCTGTTTAATCAATGTAATTACTTTCTTCTGGCTTTTGGAAAACGGCATTTTTCATTTTGAAGTATGAGAATTCCGATACTGAGCATAAAGTTAATTTAACGGTTTTTCGATGATCGGGTGAATCTTGGTGATCCAGAGGGTGCTGCAGGTGCCCCAAAACACCTGTTTAAGAGGCACATGTCGCAACGGCCAAAGCAGGTAGAGTGTATGCCCGCGAAGAAATGAGGAAGACCCATTGTTGCCATTGTGAACAAACATTGTATATCTTTTATTTATTTTCCTTTTTTTCCCTAATGAGGGTTTTCATTGTTTTCTCACAGAAGTACACTTTTAAATGATAAGTTGTTGGTAAAATTTCAGCAGTTTTATAATAAAATTCGGAAGCGATTTGCCTACAATTCAGCCTCCATGTAGACACATTGAATATTTGATTTTTTTATAAATATTATTTTTTATTTTTATTCAACTGCTGACCCAACCATTTATATCTTCACACTACCACTTGCTACTTTGGAATGGGAAAAGGTCGCAACTACTATTGGAAAGTTGATGAATTTCCTGAGTTATTCTTCTATTGTTAGGGCTGTTTATTTATTTTTTGAGCTTCTGGCATCAGTGCTTTGAAAATGACCCTATAATAATAACAGCAGCGGGTCTGGTGAACTGATTAGGATACTTATTGTAAGAACGTTATGGCATGACATGGGGAGGAAAAGGTATCAGGTGTTAGTGGTCTCTTCCGATACTTGACCCCAGCGTGATGTTTTTTACTGTTGATTTTTTATACGAGAGCCAGTGGTGTGGGAGTCAGTAAATACTCAAATAAACACAAATGCAAATAATTATCGATGTCTGCCAGAGGAGAATTAAGAGCAGACAGTATAAAAAGCTTATCAAAATAATCAATCGAACTTCACAACTAAAACTCCGAAGTCCGAATCTTTAACTCATTAATTATACAATTTTATCTTAAAGCTTTCCTTTAATTTCAATGCTGCGTGTAATTTCAACCAGTGTTTCATATTTTGTAATTTTCGAGTTCTTGTCTGTCTGGTCCTGTTTTTTGTTGCAAATTTACCCGTTTCTCTCATTTTTTCAATTCGTTTTTTGCAAAGCTTTAGGCATTTGAAGCCAACTTGCTGGTCCTCCCAATTTCACCACCTGAATTTCGAGCCAGTTCTCACACGCGTCTACACATAAAAAAATAAAGTGTATAAGTAGACAAAAGAGGCTGTCTCCATCCCCTAAAAACGAAATTACAATTATTATTCCTAATTGTTTTAAAGTAGAAAGAACAACCGTTTTTTAATCAAATTGAAAAAGTGCACAACACCCAGCTATAAATATGGCAAAAAAAATAGAGATAAAATAAACCTACATACAATAAAAAATTATACAAAAAAAAATTATTTGTTTGTTAGGGTGCGACTATGTGTAACTGTCAACTGCTAAAAAGAGGCTAAACTGGGAATTTTTATTGCGTGTAAAGGGCGAGACAGTATTGTGTTTCTGAGTGCCCAAAGCGCGGAAGATTCTTGTCAAAACCACCTGCTTCAGCAATTTCAGTTGGAAATCGATAGCATGGTCGGTTTTCTAGAAGGGCCTTAATACGAAGGAAATTAGTTGTGCATGATGATTATTATAATTAAGTTCATTTTAAAGGTGTTTTTCCAACAACTTTTATCCCAAACTCGTTGCATGCGCCATAATATTGCACTAAACGACCAAACGGTTTGAACGTGGAGAGTTCATTACCATTAAAACAACCTTCGTTTAAGGCTTCTAATAACCGATAAGATTGGCGAACTTTTTAGCATACAAATTGAGAATCGGCCTCGAAAAATTTGGTAAACCACAGGAAATTTGCATAAAAATTAATACTATGGAATTTACATGGCAGATATCTCGTGATATAAGCAAATATGGCCCATTAAATCGAAAAGACCTGCCGTTTGATGCGGCCATCAAATCCCCGTTGAAAATAAAGATCCCGGGTTTATTAAGTCATATAGGTCACTTTTACTGCCGATACAGGATTAGCACACCGAGAAAATCGTTCTTGTTACATTTATTAATATTATTTTCTGGTATTATACGAGCGGGCTTGGTTCGAACCGGCTTAAGAGGTCTAATGCGGAATTCAATTATTGTATATTTGTTATTTACAGTTTTCGATTTCTATTTGGAAAGTCTTCGGCTGGTTCAAACAAAAAAATACCACTTCCTTTAGTAGCTTTGAGAATTAGGCGAAGAACCGAAGACACAAGCATGCCCTCAAATCCGGAGTATTTGTATGAAAACGCCTTAGTTTAAGCTGGAGTTTAATGACCAACGCTCTTTTGCTCCATCGGTATTTCCTTCTAAACATTTTCCATTTCGGCAGCCTTTGGCATATTTTTTCAACTAAATCAACTCGTATCCACCTAAGAAGCACTCTTAAGACAAGAGATGCAATGAAACAAAAACTGTTTGTAGGAAGAGCACGTTTGAAAGGTTTTGTACCGAGTCCATCCGATCGCTGGGTTTATTCGAAGAGATTTGCAGTAAATTGAAGAAGAAATGTGTCATAAATTGAAGCAGAACGACCGATTAAGAACCCCAACCTTACTCAATGAACGTGAATGAAGAATAAAAATGGCATTTTATGAGAACTTTATCGGTTTCGATTCCTATTGAGAGCGGAGTTGTTTTGCGAGATTACTACTTACTTCTACGGATGCGTCGATATTGTTTATGCCTTTTCACTACCATAATCAAGACAGTTTACCTAAGACAGACAACGCGAATGAGACGAGAATTAAGCCAAATGGATAAAGGCTCCATCTTCGTCAATTCAAAGGCTTCATCGGCTTCTAATTTAATGCGTGTAGAGTTCATTTGTAAAGGTAGGTGCACTTTGAGCAAGGTCATCATCAGGCACTTTTCATTTTTTAATTACGGAAAAGCCTCATTGTAGAACTAAGGAGGCGCACAATTTATTACCATCAACGATCGTATCTGCAAGATTAACTATAACTTTAAATACAGTAATTTGAAGAACAGAAGCACTCCAATTTGTACGCGTTAATTGAATAGTGACCAGGAAGAAATCTCGACCAAGCAGTCTTGCGACCTGATAATTTCATTGGGGAAAACATTGAAAAGGAGTGTTGTTCACAGTAGTTAAGTAATTGCCAATTAGCACTCGTAAAAATCGATTGGATCATGTAAATCTTCGCGCAGTTGGTTACGCCGATTTAACTTAAATATCAATAAACGCCCCAAGTAGTCAATCACATGTAATATGTTTTTTTTATTTAGAAAAGCATTAGCGTTTTGAAGCAATTGGCGAGCGATAGTCCCTTATTATCCATTATCTGATAATTGTTCTTTTTACAACAATTAAACAGCAATAGCGTTTCATTTAGTAATTACCATTTGGAATTAATTTCCATTGAGTGCCGTGAGTCATTGGGTTGTTTATTGCGTAACACGCGCTACACTTGTACCACAGTGGTAGAAATATCTTGAACCGTGTCGATTTTCTAAGGTCACATTGAAGAGTAATTATGAGAGCTCAAGTGTTCCATAATGAGTCAGAATAATATTTATTTGTATTGTTTTCATCGCTTTTATTAGCAAACTGTTTTGCAATAAAATCCTCTAAATCCCATTTTCATTATTTTAAAGTTCGATTTTCCCAAGAGGTTTTTCTCCCAACTACAGTTGTAGTAGTGGTGAGTAGGCCTTATAGGCTCTTTTCGCCATTCCTCCATCCATCCCTTACCAGTCTTGAGCTTCGCCACCCACGCGTCCCGTCTCCCTGACAAAGGCAAGGATCCGACTCCTCTCCAAAGAAGATCGATGCGGGAGAGTGTGGAGGCCCCAAGGAGGCACCTCCTCGTAGACGGCCAAAGATGGCAGACTCCTAGTGTCAAGATGTGGATATACGGGGATATCACTTATTCCTATTAGTGTAGTTGTCTGTTCAGACCACAGTGGCCTGTCATGGCCCCAATCAGAGTTCTCAAGTCCCAGCGACTCCTTAACATCAACGATTTGGATGTTGCCTTGGCGTTAGTTGGGGTTCCAATCAACCCTTTGGTTTGTCTACACCCTTCCGCCTTTCTCCCCATCTCTGTGGTGCCTCTAAGAGCTCAGTCATTTAGAGCGCTTGCTACCTGCCGGTTACTTAACCCTATGTGAGGTTTGGCAGGTATTGCGCTCTCAGAAGATCCGAGCTTTGCCAATGCATCGGTTCCCCGACGTCTCCCGCGAACCCTATGTGCACCGGAATCCATACCAGGTTTACTTGTTTCTGTTGTGCCACTTTGTTCAGGGCATCCCGGCAATCCTGGATCAGTCTACTGCCCATCTTACCCTTTGATAGTGCCTTGAGGGCAGCCTGGCTGTCGGAGTAGCATCTCGATCACTCCCTCTAGTCCTTCTGTAACTTCCCTATATGTGGCAACCCCGAGATTGCATATAATTCCGCCTGAAACTCTGTCGTCCAGCTTTCCAGCGAAAAGAACCCTCCCCTGTTGGTGTCGTGCCGGTACACACCTGATCGGCAGACGGTGAGCCGTCGATGTTCCATCATTGCACCCCCTTTCGGGCAGCCACTGTCCTAGTATTTCAACTTTCTTTTGTTTCTCCTTTCTTTTTTCAAGTCCACTGTAAGGTGGGACCACTTTTGCACCAAGGATTGGAAGATCTCGACGCATGGAGCCCCCATTTTTTGTATCTCCCTGAACGTGGGTCATGCCTTGTAGAGCTGCATTCTATCCTCTGTAGCGCTGCAGCGGCCTCCCTGCGTACCCACAGGGTTAGCTCAGGGAGGCCCAGGAGGATGTTTAATGCTATGCTCGGTATTGTCCTCATTGAGCCGGTCATCGCTAGGCAGGCCAGTCTTTGCAGACCCGCCAGTTTACGGGATATGCACGCCTGCTCCACCTCCGGCCACCAGACCACGGAACCATAACAGATCCTCGGTCTTATAACGGCAGTGTACAAGTCTCTATTTAATTAAATAGTGCCAATGAAGCCTCAGCTGCGAAAAGGTGGCAAAATGAAGCAAATCGTTGCTCATTAAAACGAAGTCCATTTTGAATTCCCCAGCTTCGATTTGCTGGAGAAAAATGCGTTTTAACTAACCGGAAGATTCCTGACATAATAAAAGTAGGGAGCGGGAATTGCAACCTCATTAAAGTAAAATCACCTCGACAGTACCAATAAATGCCACAAAAGTCGTATAATTAAATGAGCCTAAAAATACTATCAATGTACAAATGGCGCATCATCAATCTTCTTCCTTCGGTAGGACATGAATGTTACAAATATAAATTACAATTAATTTGAAATCATCTGCCACTAAACGACACAGGTAAAGTACTGAAGAACGCCAAGTTGTTCATTCAATCGCGAATTTGAGCTGTTTTATTGAATCAGGTTCAACCTGCAAAGACATGTGCTCAAGAGCGGTTTTATCGGATTTCGATCTGGGCCTCATCAACTGTCTAGATGTAGTCGCATTGACTTGCCAGTGAATTCATCTTGAGTAAATATTTACATAAAACCGTATTTCGATGCGACGATTTTTAAACAAAAAAACCAGTAAATTCTTTGGAAAAAGTACAGTAAAGTTCTGCATGCATTGGACGAATTAATACCAAAAATGTATCTCGTAAATGTCGAAGGATGAAGTCATTCTGCAAACTCAAGTCCCATAACGGCTGATCTTTTCATAACGTTTTATTGGGCTCTAAACCGCTTCGGTTGACAGGAGTAGTAAAACCGTTTAATATTTTATCACTCGTTTGGCAAATTGTTAAATTCCTGAAACACTTCCGAACCAGCAGGTTCCATTGCTTTATTAATTTTTTTACGAGAGGATTGGAAACAGTTTAATTGATTTGTGGAAACATTTTGAACATGGGCAACTTTGGTAGAAGGATCAAATCTGGATAATGTGGAGGCCAATCCAAATTAGGCTTTCAAAGTGTGCAATTTTTTTCTTGATTCAAACATTGCTCTGTTTCTTGACTTCTACTCTTTTCTCTAGCTTCTCAACTCTAGAGAGAGGTGGTCTCGTAGGTGGTCTTAATTCGAATTAAGAAAATTTATTGTGATTTCAAGTCTTAATTGGTTTGGGGATTGGTGAAAGAGATGTGATTTTGATGCAAAACATTGGACTTGGAAGGTAATTGAAGAAAGCATGCAGAAGAGGCAGATTACAGTCGATTAGTACCCTCATGTCATTAAGTGTTTAGATCTTAATCTGCACTGTTTTTCTTACCAATTACGTTGATATCAAGATACCCTGCTCAGGCAACTAGGTACCGCATAATTCGCCAATTTGCCCCGTTATTCTAATGGCAGTTTCTTATTGCCATTCATTTATATTTATGAATGACTGATAATGACTACCAGCCTGCTTCAGTTCAACATCACCGACAGTACACTTAATAATATTAACATGAGCTACATATAATATACCTAAGTAGATTACGAGAGCTCTCGGCCATTAGCTTCATTATACCCGTATATTATAATGCTAATATTACCCCGAGCTAAGACATAGATTCGTATAATAAAACAGGCAAATCATACAGAACGGGGACGCGTATATTTGCAAATTATCGGCAATTTTACGAATTCCGGATGAATGTTTGCGACCGCACCCGTAAAGCTACCATTTAATTATGGTTGCATGCTACCAGATGACAGTCTTCACTTACGAACGAATAGAAGTCTGCAGGAGTCATTTTTTACACAACATGTGCATTCAATGCGGTTTTTCCTCGGGAATGATTTTCCAAATTCCATCTTGTAACGGCCTCCAACCGTGAAATACTCACCATTTTTCATAAGTTACTTCATCTATTTCATTGCGATGCCGAAAAACATTGTTTGCCTCTTTGGTCTCAATTGAAAAAATTGATTTATCTACTGATGGCCTCAAAAAGTCATCTGTTCCTGATGGCAATCAGATAATGCACAATTTTATTGTTGAATGCGATGATTACTTTTGGCAGTACCAAAATAAGATTAGCATACCGGGAATTCTCTGCGAAGAAAATCTCATTTTCATCAGCCTGCCTTGCAACTATATATTTAAGCTAATCTTCGTGTAGCATCGATTCACGAGATGGTGCCCTGCGGCTTCAAACCCGATGTTATACCTCGCTTAAGACCTTTAGGCTACGCAGTGGCCTTTCATTTCTATGAACTGGACCTTAACACCAGAAGCAGTAAAATATAGCGTGGCGAACAACTTGTAATCATACTGTCCTTTTTGTTTGTTCTTACGGTATGTTTTCATGGTTTACTTGCTCTTGATAATCACCTGAATGTTCGTATCTAGTGCGATCAGTGGTTAATGCACGTATACACAGGGCGATTGGAAATGTGTGCCTGTTAGAAAGTACATAAAAATTCAGTTATTTTCGCAAAAAAACTCAACTATTTGCAAAAAAACAAAGAATCACACACTATTTTATTATGTTGTGTTCTCTTGTGGCCAACTCAAGGTATTCCAAGAAAGGTAAACTTTATGCATGTCTGACATTGTTATACATTTTAAATTTGGAAGAGCGTTTGATATCGAACCTTGACATTAAACACATTTGAGATTGAATGCATTTGAGGAGGTATGTAGGGGGTACATGAAAAATAAGCAATTTTCAAAAACAACCTGAAATTTTGCGTAAAGCGACCGAATCAACTTCCGCAGAATACAAAACACACTGGCTTATTATGTTGAGGATTTGACTAATTCAGAGTTTCCCCGGGAAAGGTAAACTTTATTCACGTCTGACATTGTTATATGAACATTTTAAATTCGCAATGAGGACATCGAACATTGACCTCAAACCTATTTGAGTTTGACACGTTTTTCAACAAATATCTGCCTGAATTGCAGTTTTTTTTATGGAAAACTTCCATATTTCCCATTTTTTCTCAGATAAATGAACAACTTGTGTATTTACATCCAACAATTCTGCTCTAAATGCATAGTTATACGTGATTCGTTCATAAAAAAAAAAACATTTTAATGAATCCATACCATCCATCTATGTGTAGATACTGAAGACGCTTTTGTTGGCAAAATTGAATCGAAAAAAATCGCCTGAATGCCACCTGACAAAAGCAAACTGTTTCAATTTGATGCCATTTACAATCGAAATGAACAAGAGATTTTCGAATTGATATCATATGTAGATAATTATCTTTGAAACGGCTGGAGTCTATAGAATAGGAAAACGATTAGCGGATTGAATGGAAGCTTTATAGGTGTTCACAGTTAGGTTTGGGCTGTTTTATCCTTTATATGTACTATGGAATTCGTATTTTTATCGGCGACCATCAATCAACGTTATTCTGATTATTTTCAAAGTTTTTTTTTAAATTGATGGTTATCGGATCGTTTATGTGGTTTTTTGCTAGTTTCATGTCAATTGCATCACCAGATAATTGTTCAGTCGACGAAAATGTCATTAGACTTTCGATGTTAGATTTTTAAAGGCTTCAGATGGACTACGAAGGCCAAAATGAGCGTGTCAGCTTGGCTTTGTCGCCAATTTCGATTTAACACTGTGAAAAAGTTGATTCGATTTAATATGGGGCCCACATATGGCGATCGACGGGGAGCTAGTAATATATTCTTCGGCTTCTTTCTGAATTGTTATCCCAAAAATCAGATAAAGCCTTTTGGCTTTTCGGCCTGATGCATTGATGTTGATTGTTCTTGAACGCAACAGAGCGGCATTTGATAAATGTTTCGTTTCTTACCTTTTCTGTCGGAATCTTGAGGAATTCAAATGGAAGCTTCCAATTCCTTCAATTCAAAGATATTAGATCTTGAAGATGCACTTATTTCAACTTTGTTTTCAAGCAATGGCAATTGTTGGTTAGTTTTTAAAGAATGCTCTTCAAAACTTGAAATGTATAACAATGTCGAACATGCATAAAGTTTACCTTCCTCGGGATCGGTTCAATCTTCTACATGAAAAACGCACGAAATCCACAGAGTTTTGTCGATTTTGAGCAACTTGCTTCTTCAGAGAACGTGAAGGTGAAGTGGTCGAAGAAAGGGAAAGTGACCGCAACTGAACCGCTGATTCTTGAAGTCATACTGAGGCCGCACTCACACGCAAAGATTAAGTTGAGTTTAATAAAAACAAGCACAAGAACCAGACGTAGAAAACCACTCAAAGGATCGGCGCAGATTTTTCGTGATTTCCAACTTTTGCATCAACTCCGTTTGAAGAAATGAAAGCAATTCAGCTGTCTAATCAAATTTTCCCTTAGTACCAAACGGTGTATATAAATAAGATTCAAAAGTTGAAAACTGATGTTGTGAAGAGTGAGGTTATGACTTGAAGTTTTTCGGGTTAGCACTCACTTCTTAGGACTTACTTAAGTTGCAATTCCGCAACTTTGAAGCTCAAGTGAGAAAAACGCGTTGAAAATAGTTTTTGGTTTGAAAATATTAATTTGTCTACGTACATTTTGAATCAACCTGTAAAATAAATCGAAATAAAACCACGAAAATAAGACAATAAGAATATTTTATTATAAAATTATATACAATTTATACATAATGGCATAGTACATAGTCGTTACACAACATAAACCATCTAAGTAATATAAATAAGTAAAAAATTTCGATAACAAGTAATAACATAAATTAACCTTACCTAATCAGAGAATGACTAACGAACATTTGCAAGGCCCGAATACCATTAGTGCAATTTCAGTTTAAACTAGAAGAGCAACTAGGAAGTGATGCCGTTTAATGGGCATTTTCTGGTAAATGTCTCTGCAAACGTTCCCTAAATTAATATCCATTTTTCAGTTGCAGAATGCAATCACTACTAAACTTAAGCCTCTATCACTTGTATTTTATGGACGCATACACTAAGAGCTACACGAAGGCAAATTATACAAGGAAAAAATGGACGGTCAAAGATCTTGTTCCTTTCTCAATTTCCATTCTTCGAAACAATTATAACACAGCCTGTACATTCCAATTTACACCTCCGATAGTCTACTGTTTTGTAAAAAGATTTTTGGAAAATCGTTCACTACTTAAAGAGTCGATTATTACTCCGATTTCCCCTATTTGTAGAACCATCTACTACACTCATAACACTATGCTGATTTTTTTCGAGATTCAACGACTTTGAGTTTTCAGTTCCACAATTTATCCTTTCTTGGTTGATCCATTTGGTTTGCCTGAAACAAAAAAAAAGCCGAGTTAATTAACAATTAGACGTCAACTATTTGTTTCCAATAATGCAACCGGCAGCAAAAAACGACTGTACGTTATTAAACTGATTTAATGGTTGAACTGATTCCCCGTAACTCTCTCTAATGAAGCTTGGAGAACTAATAAAAATGCGTCACCATTAAGATGGCTTTAATGAATTCGTTATCGATTTGATGGAACGGTGACTCGGAATTTTTGGTTCGAAAAACTTGATAGGTATGCAGAAGATTCAAATGAATTTCAAGACGTCGATGTGCTGATAAAATAGCAGTTTGTGAGCGATTCACAATGGAAGGGGAAGGAACTATCCAGGCTAACAAATAATTGGTTCAAATAAGAGCCAATTTATTTGGGTTCAATATTAACAATGAGGGGTTTGAGTTGGTTCAATTTACCCGTCAATTTTTGGCGCAGAAATTAAGCCCAAAACGAACATGTGCACGAAGTGGCTGTCGGCCGATATTCGCCCGCCCCCAAGGTACCGTATCCCAATCTTTCGGAATGCTGAGGTCAATTTCCCTTTCAAAATTAAAAATTAAAATTTCTATCAAAATGCAGCCCGCGTGCACTGGCGGTGTGCAATTTTCTCTCAAATTAAAACCCGCAACAAAAGTCGAGCGGTACGCGCCTGGACAACGTGTAATTATTCTCGGACAGTAGTTGGCCGTGCAATCAGCCCGGCTACCGTCCTGCGGCCTCGAACCAAATTAATTGGCCCATCAGGATTTACTATCCTGCAGGGTGTTATTTTGGTGCCAGTGCCGTATCTTCACCACACTATTCGATCCCGTTACGATTATTTCGAAAAATCGTTCGAAATGCCCTAAAACTTCATCGCAAGGAAGGCGAGGAACGTAATGAGGCCTGGAACGATCGCGCTTGATACTTCTGAGCCGAAATCGTCGGAAATTTTGACTGATTCCGAGCGGTTGCGATTTTTAAACCAAACACTTCGCCCAGGTTCAAATGGAGTTTTCTAAGAGTCAGAAGGTGAAGTTAAAGCCTTAGAGAGAAACTCACTGATGAAAATGATGTAAAAGTCGAGGCATTTTGAGAGATTTTATATTTATCGAAAAAATTGCCCCTCCCTCCTTTCGGAAGAAGAAAATTTAGGTAAAAAATCGAAATTTCACAGGCGTGTTTATTGCGCTCATTGGATTGTTTCCGACCTAAGAAGCTCCCCAGTATACACAAAAAGTTTTAGGGGTCTGTAATAAGGAAGACGTCGTCGGTTAAAAGACGTGACTGCGCAAAAACGACTCAAAATGGACAGAAAATGTCGATTTTTTTGGACCTGAAGATTCCAGCGTGTTTTTTAATGAGCTTGTTGCATTCCTCTATCCTTTCTGATAAAAAGGATGCAGAATTTGAGGCGTTTTGAGATATTTTATATTTTTCGAAAAAATCGACCCTCCCCCCTTATGAAAATTTCGATAAAAAATGTAAATTTCACAAGCGTGTTTCTTGTGCTCATTGGATTGTTTCCGACGTAGGAAGCTTCCCGATGTACATATATAAAGTTTTTGCGTCTGTAGTAGGGAAGATATCGTCGGTGTAAAGTCGTGACCGCGCAAAAATTACTCAAAATGGACAGAAAATGTCGATTTTTTCGAACCTAGAGATTCCAGCGTGTTTTTTAATGAGCTTGTTGCATTCCTCTATCCTTTCTGATAAAAAGGATGCAGAATTTGAGGCGTTTTGAGATATTTTATATTTTTCGAAAAAATCGACCCTCCCCCCTTATGAAAATTTCGATAAAAAATGTAAATTTCACAAGCGTGTTTCTTGTGCTCATTGGATTGTTTCCGACGTAGGAAGATTCCCGATGCACATATATAAAGTTTTTGAGTCTGTATTAGGGAAGATACCGTCGGTTAAAAGACGTGACCGCGCAAAAACGACTCCAATTGGACAGAAAATGTCGATTTTTTTGAACCTGAAGATTCCAGCGTGTTTTTTCATGAGCTTGTTGCATTCCTCTATCCTTTCTGATAAAAAGGATGCAGAATTTGAGGCGTTTTGAGATATTTTATATTTTTCGAAAAAATCGACCCTCCCCCCTTATGAAAATTTCGATAAAAAATGTAAATTTCACAAGCGTGTTTTTTGTGCTCATTGGATTGTTTCCGACGTAGGAAGCTTCCCGATGTACATATGTAAAGTTTTTTCGTCTGTATTAGGGAAGATGCCGTCGGTTAAAAGTCGTGACGGCGCAAAAACGACTCAAAATGGACAGAAAATGTCGATTTTTTCGAACCTAAAGATTCCAGCGTGTTTTTTAATGCGCTCATTGTATTCCTCCCTCCTTTTGTGAGATTTAATATTTTCGATAAAATCGACTCCCCGTTATGAAAATTTCGGTCAAAAACAAAAATTTCACAAACGTGATTTTTTGCGTTCATTGGATTGTTTCTGATCTAAGAAGCTCCCCAATATACACATATAAAACTTTCGGGTCTGTAATAAGGAAGAAATCGCCGGTTAAAAGTCGTGACCGCCCAAAAACGACTCAATATCGACACAAAATTTCGATTTTTTCGGATCTGAACATCCTAGTGTGTTTTTTGGTGCTCTTGTCGCATTCCTCACCTTTTCTGATGAAAATGCTGTAGAATTCGAGGCATTTTAAAAGACTTGGATTTTTTTTGCTGAAACCGACCTCTGAAAATTTCGGTCAAAAATCGAAATTTCACAAGGGTGTTTTTTGAACTCATTGGATTTTTTCTAAAATAATACCGGTGGTTTAATGCTCTATCGTTGGGACACCCTGTATATGCATATTGGGAAGCCCATTGGGTTGAAAGTCTGCATTTCAACTCAGTTCAAGTTTAAGTCTAGCACCTCGGTCCACTTTTGACCCTATTAAAAACTATGCGGGAATTATTGGACTGTGATTGGACGAATTCGACGCTTGTGTTTGGAACATGTTTTTCAGGCATGTTTGTGCTCCGCCCCATTTTAGCCAAATGTAAAAAATACACTGACAAATTGGGACGAATGAAAACCGAACGATCAATTGTTTGGCCTGGCCGATGACCCGACTTAATCCCGTTGGAAATGTGTTTAAAATAATTCCAAAGAAAATTTTCAAGTCAAAGACGAGTCGTCACTGTTCAAGACCGCGAACCGAAAACTTTCAGGAGGAATTTCTAAAATAATAAGTTGCCATCCGAAGAGATCCGTTTAGCTCGGGGCTTTGCCGCTGGTTACTGGCCTAATCGGTAATAGTAGTTTTGCATGAGCAGCCTTCGTGATTGGCGAAGGGCGCAGCCTTCTAATTAATATAAATCGTCTTAGCCTGTTTCAAAGTGTGCTAACACACACACACTGGCATTCGACTGTTCTCAGCTAACGGATGGCTAGATTAGTCAGTGGCAGTTATCCTGCGAAGGCATTTGCTTAATTGATAAGTTATACTTCTTTTTAGGGAAAGGTGTTTTCGCTGGTCGGTTTTTCTTCTTGGGCATTTACATAAAGTTACTTTCATTCATCATTCAACCATGCGAGAACATACTTGGGGATCTAGAAAAACGTTGGTTTTGAAACAAAAGTTAAGCTTGTTAAATGCCCCAATTTGAATGATTACTTTCTCACTCACGCAGAAAAGTCTATGCATTTTTAGCGCACGGAACCTGATGGAATCAAAACACTTAATGGCTTTAGATTAGTTTTGCATACCAAATTTGCCGCATATCCCGAAGTTGCAAATTTCCGATAGACTTTGAGTTTGATGAGCAATTTTTTTTCATTATTAGCATATTTGAATGAAGCCAATCCAAACCGACTTACCTGTATGAAGGAACAAGTGATTCTTTAAGTTCGTATGTTTGGAGAATCCTCTGGAGCAAATGTGGCATTTAAAGGGCCAAGACCCGGAGTGGACATACATGTGCGACCTTAAATCGCCCGGAGTTGGGAATGATTTGCTGCAAAGGTTGCATTTGTGTGGTTTGTCCTGGAAATTAAAAATATGCAGTTAGTAATTTCCTAATCCGGTATAGATCGAAATGGATGGCCGGAAATTGAGTAAACCCATTGGCTTTCACTGTAGTTTATGACGACTCGGTTCCCACGGAATATTTAAACATATAAAGCGTATTAATTGAAGCGCAAAACTGGTCATCTTAATTTATCGATAAATAAATCAAAACCTTGTTAAATTAAACAGCGTGTTCGAAAATTTGCCTAACTAATGAAGAGCCTAAATACTCACATCAAGCCAGAACTCGTATTAGTTAGCGATCGTTCTTAGGCGAAAAGCTTTGTTTACTGCACAAGTCAAAACTTAATGGACTTTTTATACCGACAGCCACCAACTAGTTAAAGCCACAAATTTATGTGGGAATTTTTCGGAGGATCTTTACTCGATTCTTTGTGATACGGGTCAACAAATCCCCTAGAACCGACAATGTTAAGGTTGAACCCACCGAACCGTTTGATGTTTGTTTAGAATGAAATGAGTGTTTTTCACCATGCAATTATTTTCTCGTAATAAGGAAAATGATGCGATAAAATAAAGTTGTTTTTTCCACTAACATTTCATTGTTTAGATTGCGGTTTCAGTCAAAGTTTGAGAAATATTGAAGCTGAAATTGTTGAGTTTTCGGGATTCACACCAAATGCACTGAATACTTTTAAATGCGAAAGATGTGCAGAACCCTTCGGACACGACAATGATTTTAACGTAAAAAACACTTTAAACTTGCCTTTTAATGAATTCAAAAGTGTCTGATGTAGTTCTTGTGCCGAGGCCTCCGAGCACGACACTGATTTTTTGCAAAAACTGATCCGTCGGCAAGTTTAGAGAGTTTCTTGCTTTGAAATCAGTGTCGTGCTCGAAGGTCTCGGCACAACAACTACATCAGACACTATTTGAAAAAAATCTGTGTTGTGCCCGTAGGGTTCGGCACAACAACTACATCAGACACTTTTGAATGTGATTGGGCTAAACTTGCCAATTGATCAGGTTTTGTAAAAACACAGTGTCGTGCCCGAAGGGCTTGGCACAACAATTTCACTCAAAAGTGTCTGATGTAGTTGTGCCGAGCCCTGCGGGCACAACACTCATTTTTTCCAAAAAGTGTCTGATGTAGTTGATGTGCCGAGACCTTCGGGTACGACACTGATTTCAAAGCAAAAAAACACTCTAAACTTGCCGACGGATAAGTTTTTGCAAAAAATCATTATCGTGCCCGGAGGGCCCGACACAACAACTACATCAGACACTTTTGAATGTCATTGTTGTGCCGAGCCCTTTGGACACGACACTGATTTCAACGCAAAAAACACTCTAAACTTGCCAATTGGTCAGTTTTTACTAAAAATCAGTGTCTTGCCAGAAGGGCTCGGCACAACATCGTCATCCAACATTGTTCAATGTGTCTGTTGTGCCGAGCCCTTCGGGT
This sequence comes from Dendroctonus valens, assembly GCA_024550625.1. NCBI lineage: Eukaryota > Metazoa > Arthropoda > Insecta > Coleoptera > Curculionidae > Dendroctonus > Dendroctonus valens. Next base: position 37,909 of record JAJTJO010000058.1, read on the forward strand.
ACTACACTGCTTTTTCCAAAATCTCATCATTTGGCAAGTTTAGATTGTTTTGTGTTGTGCTGCATCGAGCAAACTCACCAATTTCAAGCAACGGCGGCAGAAGCCGTTTTATAACATAGAAACTATTAACATAAATTTGAATAATAAAATCAAATATAAAACAATAACAAAACAAAATGCATGAAATTGTTTATCGTTCCCAGTAGGTACTATTAGTTATTAGTGACTCGCATATTTCAATATTTAAACAAGAAGATTGAAAGTTACTAATCCGGTCGTCGACAGTCTTTACCTTAGTTGTTCGTGTGCTTTCTATCGTGCTCTCTTTTTCATTTTGTAATTAAATTGTTTCATATTTATAAGGGTCTGCAACGGGCATTATTAGCTTAGCTGCTTTTCCCACTGTAAATTAGAAACGCCTTTTCGACTCAAAAAATAATTAAAAAAGACACCCCGTAAATTAATCATATGTTGGTTTTTGTCTACGGTACGGAATCGGATTCGTTCCACCTTGGAGGAATGTTTACGTCCATATATCTGAGCTAAAGTTCATTTTTCTTTCATTCAGGAAACAATATTATTAAATGCGGTGTTGTCGCAACGTTTCAGTTTTAAGAGAAAGTATCTACTTTTGAAACCCTAAATAGCGCAGCAATATTAATTTCACAGTTTACGCATTTGAATTGCTCTTCAAAAACTTTGGGCATTTTCCAAAACGGGATCACATAGGCAAAAGTGCACAGTTTTGAAGAATAGTTGGCATCAAAGCCGCCCCCCAGGTATGCAAAAGAAACAGGTGCCTTGGGCTGGGAAAAAACTCAATCCGAGAGCAATTTGTATCTATAAAAGACGTCAAAGGCACAATTTATGGATGTTCGGGGCATGGAAAATTTGTTGTCAAAATTTCCCTCCTATAATGTGGTGAAATGATTGACTATTTCGACCTCAATAGACTAGATGAACACTTTCATTCAATCTAAGCGCTTTTATAGTTTTTTTTAAGTAGGAATCAATCGGAATATCCAAGTGTGGCTCTTCTTCCTCTAGGTAGAGACAAGTAATAGGACAAGCACAACAATGATTGCGTCACTGCCAATAAGTTTGGGACAGACTATAGGCACAATTTATTTAACAGTCCGCATTGATTTTTTTTAATTTCCCGTTAATTAGTACGTCACTGGCATAAACAATTTTCCCACTACCGATAGCAACATAATCCGATCGGTATCTTGGTCAGAATCTTCGAATCCAATCTCGCACGGATTCCGAATGTGATTGATCATAAATAGCCACTGGCACCCAGTCTTTTCCATTTAAAGCGTCCATCAGGTGTCAATCGGCGTCCACACAATCTGTTTAATGCCGCTTCTTCAGTTCTTCCTCTTGGTCTTCGTTTTTATTCTTGATTTTCAGTCACTCATTCTGTCACCCGTCACTCCCGATTGGATATCCGAGACAAATGCTGCCGCGTTCGTTTGTTGCTTGCTTACAATGTCGACCAGACCATGTTGGATTAAAGGATGTTGCGTTTGCATACAAATCTGTACGATCTAATAGATTTCAACCGCGTAGGAAAATTAATTCGATTTTTCGGGAATGCTTCAATCAAGATAAACGGATCGTCTTCACCGTTTCCCATAAAGGCACTTGCTTTATGCCCCCAAGGCGTAATTAGAGATTTAAATTCAGACAACCGATTAAGTGGGGCACTGGGTGCTCCACGCCGGCTGAACTCCGTGTGAACTTCTTCAGAAGTTCATGGTTCAAGAGTCACCACCGGCCCTCTTATTGTCTGTTAAGGTGCCCTCTCGTCAGGTGTCATCAACGGTTACGGCCTTGGCGGGTGTCTTCAGGTACGAGGATTATTGATGGAAATAATCGAATTGTTTTCTTAATCGAGAGATTAGTAGTAAGATCTGGTCTGGCACAATCGAGTTCTATTTAGAGTTTCACTGTAGAGAAATGTGACGGGAGGAATCACAAGGAGGACGTTTGAAGTAGAAAATGGAAATAAAAAGACAAGTCTTATTATTGCTTCCTTTTTTTTCAGTTACCTTTTTATAATTCCTCAATGTAACTTCATGTGAGTTTAGAATTTTAGCTTTGCCGATTTGTTTTAGTCCGTACATGAACGCCTCTGTTTGTATTATATTTATACTCTCTTTTTTGTTTATTTATTTCCTCTGAAAAATATATCGCATCTTCCATTAGTTTCTGCAAACTCTTAATCGACTTTTCCCTTGGCATTGCTTCGAGTTGTTTTGTGGCCCAACATTGCCTTGTTACATCCTTCCTTTGTTAGTAGAATTCTATCCGATGCTCTTTAATTTTGCAAATAATTTCAAAATTATAATTCAAAAAAAATTATAATTTTTTAAATTATATTTCAAAAAGAAATATTTTCTGCCAAAAAAGCGTTTTTATTACCTCCCACTTTAAGACCAGCAAACTCTTATTTCACTTCTATTTCGTCTTTAACTCGAATTCTTTCGTCCCGAAAAATGTCTCGTATAATTCTTCCTTTGAAATCAATCGCTTCGTGTATTTTTCTTAGTGTACACGAAAGTATTACCAACAAATTTTCTTCACCACCACCAAGGGGGACTTCAAGAAAAATCGTAATTTCACTAAGCAAATTATTTATCTGAAAGATTTCCAAACAGACGTGAACAAAATCTATTTTTTTGGTTAGTCCTGGTAGAATTCCCACAGTTCGACGTTAAACTTTGTTGGAATAGTGGCGTTCAAGTTGAGCGATTTTCATGCCTTAAACCCAAGAAACTTATTCACGTCTTTGTGTGGTTTTGTCACAGATAGCACGTATATTGAAATTATATGTGAGAGTCTCCGACCGTTTTTAACGTTTCCCACAAAAAGCCAAAAAATGAAATATTGACTTCCGCCACCACAGCGGCGAAGCATTTTTCAATTATTCAATTGCGTTTTGATTATTCAGAGGATTTTTTCGATTCATTAAAACGCATGTGAAACTGCAGGTGCTAAATTTAAACCCTACCACCAACACAAGAAAAAAAAAACGACGAGTGTTAAATCGGGGAAAAAACTCGATAAATTCTGCTGGCCTTAACAGATTTAAAAAGTTAAGTCCTTCATTTAGAGGATTATGTTCATCAAGGATGAATGTCACACACCTGTCGACTGAGAATTTAATGCTATTACAACGCGTATTACTTGGCTAAGGATGTATTAATTTATGGTATTTTCTTCAACGAGCTGTCGCTTCTAGACGAGTATTTGCCTAATTCTTCAGCTTTGGCTTCGACTGCTGGAAAGGCGTGTCTATAAAACACTGGCGAAGTTTAGAACGTTTCAATACACCCACATGAAGATACAATCAGTTTTGAATTTTTCAGTGCGATCTGGAGACTGTTACTTCTCAATTTTGTGACATCCATTTTTCACAAATTCACAGTGTAAATTTGTGAAATTCACAATTTTTTTCCACTACAACCTCGAAAACCAAAAAACTAAAAAATTTGCAACTTTCTTGGGGGTAAATAAAATGAAACTTTGTCAATTCCGATGGCTTTCTCGACCCAAAAAGTAACGAACGTTTTTATCAGTTGACCAGAACAGGTGTTTCCGATCGGATACCATCAACCCATCCATCCGTCCGTCCTTTTTCAAATAAAAATCCCGCCACAATCCACCTTGCACCCATCCAACGATGTTACTGCCTAAAACGGGCGCAGGCCATGTGTTACATCATAATTACAATAATTCCGCTTTTTTCTTCGTTCTTTTTTTTAAGTCACATTCAATGAGGCATATGGGAGCCCCATTTGGTACAATGAGACGTCACTGGCTCGATGAAAAGGGTGAATTAGGGCTTAAGTGGTCAGATTTGTCAAGAAGTTGACGTGGGTAACAGCAGGTAGCTTATTGAATCAGGGATTAAAAAATTATCAGAAATGACTGGTTGCTTGATGGGGATCCTGGGAAAGTTTCCCTTTTCACTCGAAATTTTAATAGGAAATTAAAAGAATTCCCGAATTGAGTCAAATGTGCGGTTTTTTGTGAAGCAGCAAGTAGGTTTTCAAGTCGTTTTTGTTAAAATCTTGAAAACCGTTGAAGAAAGATTTTCCCGATTTATCAGTGAAGATTCGCAAATTGTCTTCTAAATTATCTGTTTTGTTTGTGCCTTGTTTCAAATGCACGCACTCATAATTTTTTATTTGCATCTAAAACTGCAAAAAATCATTTTCTTTAGTCAACTAAACCTGAAAATGGCGGATTTTCGGCAGAAATTTATGGTTAGTTTTCAAATGGCGCTCTTCAAAGCTTCAAATGTAAAACAATGTCGAACAAGCATAAAGTGTACTTTCATTTGAAACGCGCGCGGAACTAATGCAGTTTATTAAAAGAAATTTATCTCTTTTGAGAAAGTGAAATAATTTAAATTGCCCTGTATAGTAAATATTTCTTGAGAAACATCTGCGTCCGAGCGAATTTGTGGTTAGTTTTTAAATTGTGCTCTTCAAAGCTTCAATATATAACAATGTCGAACATCCATAAAGTGTATCTTCTTTTTGAAGACGCGCGGAGCTAATGCAGTTTATTAAAAGCAAATTAATTCTTCTGAGAAAATTGAAGAATTTTAATTTAAACCTCGTTTTTCGGGAAAAAAAACAACCAAAATCGGTCGTTTATTTAAAAAATTCCATGTTGATTCTGATGGAAAATATTCAACATTGCAGGGACGACCTGTAGCCTGCCCAAAAGACTTGGGACAAGAATTACATTTTCAGTATTAAAAAAAAATGAAACTCTAAACTTTCCAAGATCAATCAAGTGAAACTCAATTGGCGCAACTATATTTTCCCGAAATACCACTAAAATCTCAGTTTCAGCTGCAAACGCAGACTCTTCCAATGCGACCATCTTTGATTTGCCAATAAACCTCCAATATCTCCTCTTACCAGGCACATATTCCCAACACTTTCCAACCCATAACAAACAATTGTGGCCTTACCTTAATATGCGTCATGCGATGATAGTAAAGATTACTTGACGCTGTAAACCTCTTAAGACAAACCGGGCACTGATGAGGTTTCTCTCCACTGTGGATTCTTCGATGGGTGTTGAGTGAGGACGATGTGCTGAATCCTTTGCCGCAAACCATGCACACATGAGGCTTTTCACCTGAAAAAAACCGAACATTTTTACAATTTGTTTCGCAATTTCAAAGCCAATACTGACCTGTATGCGTCCTCATATGTCTCTTCAGCAGAGAAGGTCGGTCGAAGGCTTTACTACAAACTCCACATGGGAGTAACGTGCGTTCACGGGGCCGCGCCCTCGGAGTGGGAACAGTCGACTCTGGAAGATCGCCCTGTGAAGATGCGGCTGAAGAATCTCCGGAAACTGATTTCCGTTCATCCTGTTCGGATGGTGGAGAACCTGATAGGGCGCGAGTGAGCAGGGACATGGAGAGATCAAGGGGAGAATCTGCAACAATAAAACGACATAAAAACCATATGTTTTTCCTGAGTGAAACGCAGACAGCATAAATAATCCGCTACTCATATCTCCTTTTAGAGATGCTAATTCTGGAGTTATATAATGCGGCAGGTCTACTGGAAAAAGCACGATGCTCGTTAGACCGTAAACAAGCAAGGTTCCGAAAACAAAAACGGGAAACAATCCTACAATCAAGAGAACCTAAAAAGAACAATGGATAATTTGATTGGCCGCGTTCGACAGATTTATGGAACATTTTGTGCAGCTTTGCATTTTGATTGGTTCCAATTAGACGATGCAGTTCTATTGTCTGAAGACTATTGTGCAATTCCCTTAATTATTTATGCATAATGAGACTTTCAATGCTTCGAGTAAACGACTACTCCAAAGGTCCTAATTTAAACCGCAGTTTTATCAGTTGGTGCGAAAGAACTCGAGTAAAATCAGTCTTTGTTCATTCATTCCTTTGGGAATAATAAGCAATAAATATTAGAGTTGCAATACCAACCTTCTAATATCGAGTCCATCGTCTGCCTATATAAACTAGCCCTCATTCTGACGAAAAATAACTCTTCAGGTCTTTCAGGCAAGTAGTAAACCAGCAGCTCGGTATCTGGCGGTATGGGCTTAACAGCTTCATATACGGGTTCCCCGCGGACTTTGGTGGCCACAAAATTCACCGAAGGATTAAATGCAGATGCAACTCGCACAAATCGCACCCAATTACAGTGCCGGACTTTGTGCCCGTTATTGGACGACACCTCATCGTAGCAGCCGAACCGGTGCCGGATCTGTAAATAAAAAAATTCTAAAATTAATATCATCAGTAATCAAACCCAGAAGCATTTGCGAAGTGGGCACAAAAAGGCACAATTCTTCAGGAATTTTTTGAAACTTTTTAAAACTGCTTGCTCTTCGCCTGCTACTAATCGAAGAGCGTTTTAATGATTTGTTTAAATTTTAATCGAAGAGCGTCTGTTAATTAGTGAACTACACTAATTAATTTTTACGTTTAAATTAGTGATTAATTCAGAAAAGGCAGAAAAGCCTGTGAAAAAAAAATCGAGGAAAAATTTACTCAAATATAACATTCAAAATTAATTCAAATTAAATTTTTATTGGCATGGATTTTTGATTATGTATCGAGTTTTGATTCAAATAGTTTAAAATTCTCGTAAAAATGAGAAAAATTATAAAAATCTGGAATAAGTCGACACTTTAAGCGATTTCAACACAAACAAAGGTAAACCTCTCCTCTTTCCATAATTTGATGAAAACTCAAATTCGGCTTAAAGAGAGTCTTATGCTGAAATTTGAAAAACATTATTTTCTGTCCTCAATTTGCGGGAATAAATCGGGGCATTTTAGCGTCTAAAATGTGCATTTGGAAAACAGAAATTTCCCTATTTGTCTGGTGTTTCCATTGAAAATATTTGACAAACCGCACACCTTCGTGCTAAAAAGAGTTTTGAGTTAACAATTGCCAATTTTTACAAAAGAAATCCCGTGGAATTTTGTTGTCTTGTGGAAATGAATTTAAAACATGTTCAAAAACGTTCGCTAGATAAACGCTCTACAGACAAAAATAAGAAAATTTAGAAGAAGTCAAAAGTTTGTTATTGAATAATTTAAAACAGAATTAATTAATTTTGTTCATTAAAATATTAGATGATAAGAATTCTCTTCTAATCTGAATTGAATTTGAAGAAAGAGTCTTAGGCTAAAACTTCAAAAAATGTATATTCCTTCTTCAGTTTGTTCGAATAAATCGGGGACATTTTCACGTTTAAAATGTGAAATTGGAAAACAGAAATTTCCCTGATTGTTGCCTGGTGTTTCCATTGAAAATATTTGACAAACCGCACATAATTTTTGCTCAAAAGGGTTTTGAGTTATCAATTGCCAAGTTTTACAAAAGAAATTCCCGTCTTTGTGCTTTGTGCCCTAAAATTTTTTCAAAAATATTCTAAATTCTAAAAATATAAAATTGTCTGGATTCAAATCGTACAAAAATCTAGGTATTCTTACGCACAATATTTTATTGTCATTTTGCCCAAAATCGAATCGAGAAAACCGTGTCCGTATAACTGAAAGCGGTGAATTCGATGGAGGAAAAAAAATCACGAAACGGCAAAGAATCGAATAAAAAACGAACAAAATACGAAAAAATGCTAAAGAGCGGTGCTTTGTGGATAAACAGTAGCAATTGAAGATAAGCGCGGTCGCGGTAACATCAAAGAAAATTGCCGCCACAATCGGAGCCGCCAACAGGGCCTTATTTGCCTGCTGCCGCTGCTGTTCTTCGGCTGGAATCTGCAGGATGGCTGCTTTGGTCACCATAAAAGACGAGCAAGGGCTTAAGAGCGCGTATTGAATTGAATGGACATCATAAAACATTTCCTATGATATGCTGGTACCTAAGCTGCAATGCTTTACACTGAAAAATCAACCAGCAGTTAATTAGGTTCTTCTATACTTCATATGGCCAGTTTTATTATTAAGGCGCCGCAGGCGTTTCTTTTCAAACATGCATGCGATGCGTGTTCACTCAAAACAGCTACTCAGATGAAGAAAGAAAAAACACTGTAAAATTGAACAGAGCAGCAAAGAAAGTTTGTATAAGAGTGTAAATTAAAAACCGGATCGTTCTGATTTCCCTTAAGTCTTAGTTGTCTAGGTTCAGTTCAACTAGCAGAACCAGTTTGCAGTTTGAACGGTTCAACTTTATCATTCCCAATAACCTTTAGATAATATTTAATCTGTAACGAATGAATTAGGTATGGTTTAAATGCCACTCCATAAGATTGGGTTAGTCCCAGTACGTTATTTGCGCGACTTTTTCTACTTCATTTCAGTCGGTTATGAGTGATTATTTCACCTTTTCTAACATTGCGACCATAAAAGAACCTAATCCCGCGGATAATTACTGCAAAATTTATTATTTTCGCAAGTGAGTGTCTAAACTTGCCTATAACTGAGTGGTCTGTGTTTTATTCACAGCTTTTTTCGGGGGAAATTGCGATTTGAAGGGAACATCTGAATTCAAGAATATCCTGCAAAATAGGGCCATATGGTTGAATCGCCCCATTAGGGGTCCTTATAATGGGAAAACCATCTCCTTTTTTGACGCTCTCAATTTATAACCGGCTTGGTTTTTAATATTTTAATAATAATCGCATGCAGCAACCGCGCCATATCTCTTCATATCTGCTGAGAAGATAGAGGCATGTAGTTCGGATATTATGGGCAAGGGCAGCGGCGGCGAAGAATCAACACCACGTTTACGCGAGATTATGGCGGTTTAATGGGCAAAAATATATTGAAACTTTAATTCAATCTAATACTTTAACAGTGGGTTTTTCAGTAGTTTGATTTTTTCCAGCTCAAGAGAATGTGTTTTGAAAATGATGGGGTTTGCGGAAAAAACATTCTTTTTCTTAAGCAATGGATTCCAAAAATGGCCGAAGAAAAACAACGGTTTTTTCGCCAACTATTGGCCGAAAACCGCACCAGTTTCGTTACATTTTTTGCTGAGCTTAAAAATATTAAACTACTAAAAAATGTTTAAATATTAGTCGTTCTAATGGGCAAAAACATTTGGAAAATCATTTCAGTCTAGTACTTTAACAGTGTTTTTCCCCAAAAAACCCATCGAATTGAACTTTTCAATCTCCTAACTTAAACCAAATATTGATTCTAACAAAAGCCAATATGAAACCTACGAATTATTGCGATAATCAGTATTAATGGTTGAATATTATATTGTACGCCACTGGGTTGGGTTCCCTTGCAACACAATCTTTGCAAGCACCTTGTTGCACTCTTATAACAAATAATTTGCTTAATCGATTTGCTACTGAATAATGCATCTACGAGATGGGTTCCTATCTGCACGCAGATCATCCAAAAAGGAAAAAATGAGCTGGCTGCTGTTAAAAATCCCTGCAGAAATAATGATATAGTGGAAGTTATATGCCGCTCAATATCGTTATGATTACCCAGTAGCTTATTTCGATTTGGTATAATTAAAGTGGGAAATTTGTCCTTCGCGTATCTGATCGTCAAGCTCAAATCTAATCAAGTGCTATCAGTGGGTTCGTTTTCCAACTGGTTCTAGAGCTCTGATTAATCGTGATGACATAATGAGGAATATTTCTCGTGTAGGGTAGTTCTGTTTCCGATTGAAGTTTTAAAATCACACCTAACTGATTAAGACGAATAAAACTGCAGCTTCCTTCCATAACGAAACCAATCGTAAATTCACTGCGAAACTGATATGCTCCAATATAAATCAATTAAGAAAACCTGAAGGTAACTGGGATACGCATCGAATGATGTGTTTTTCACCATGAAGCAGCCGATAGGTTCCAGAACATAGATATATAACTTCAATTAAATCGCAATCAGACTGTCATTTTTAAACGCTTCTTCGCTGGCTTTTTGCCCAAGATTAAGATACCCGTATCGGGTGATTCACTGCATGAAAAGACATTAAATCCGGGGTATCTCAAATGAGTTAATCAATTACCGGTGATGACAGGCCTCGATGTATCTTCAAACGGAGCATTCTCGAACGTAATCAGTATGTGCCTGCATATTATAATGAAAAAAATATTAATTTATCAATCGGCAAATATGGAAACAGGACAATTTCCTGAAAAGTTTAATAATGTGAACTGTTCCGCTCAATGCCCACATTGTTGGCTCCCCAGTAGCTGGCAAGATTTTCGTTTAGAAGAAAATGACGGTAAATTGCATAGTGCCCTACTATGTAAATGGATTTTCGACGCGATCGTGGCAAATAGCGGTTATTTCAAAGATTTAGATGCAGAGTGGAAAAAAACGACGAAAATAGCTGTGTAAGCATGCATGCGAAATTATAATCTTTTAGCTGCAGCAAAAAGATAGGAAATGCCGATTAGTTATGCACTTTGCCTGATCTTATCGCTGGGCTTGGTTGGTAGCCGCGTTTATCCTGATTCAAATAGTTTGACTTTATCTTGAATGGATTTTTGATATTTGCTAATGTTGCTCGGTCTCAATAAATACCTTACCGTTAAAATGATAAGTCATTTTCCGTAGTGATTGGTGATTATTTAATGATCACTCAACTACTGGCAGCCCTCATGTTGGAACAACATTTCAAATTAATGCGCTTTTTTCCCTTATTTTGTGCTAGTAAACATTCATCAAACTTGCGGATTAGAGGATTTTTCACATATCAAGTAGGTTGAGATTTTTGTTAATCGGCGATTATTTCAGCTGTGCTCTTTCACTTGCAACAATTTTGACAAATGTCTTGAAGAAAGATTCGTATCTTGAAACCTGGGAAGACATAATATGCTAGTGTATGATGGGCGCTTTATAACCGACCGAAAAATCCAACTTGCAAGTCTCACTGAAAAATTCTCAAATTTCAGCCCAAATCTCGAACACGAAACTCTGCAGAGTTATAGAGTGGAGTTTGCTCTATTTGTTGCCACAAAAATCGCGTTTCAATCTCCACTCGTTGGGTGGTAATAAATTTTTGAGGAACGGTGAGTAAATGCATGTCTCACTTTGAAAAATTCTCAAAGTTCAGCCCAATCCTCCAAGGAAACACAACTTTGATGGTTTATATAATGAGGTTGGCGCCATTTACTACCACAAAAAGAGCGTTTCAATCTCCACTGGTTTGGTAGAAATGGGGGGTAAATTTTCTTTAAAAATTGGTTGCAAGTTTCAGCTTGCATCAAATGCCACCCAAAACTGCAAGTATTTTTGGACCTATAGAAGAAACCTGTGGTTTAGTGCACGGAATTTTATTTGATACCGATCACATTGATATTTTATGCAAATCTGCAACTTTAATTAGTCAAAAATGCGGCGCTAAAGTGCATGCTCATACTTGGAAGATCACAGCGCTGAAGCTGGAGGCGATGGAACTTTGGTACTTTTAGGCACTAGAAGAACCCTTTGGTCATAAGTGCCCAGATTTTTGAACCGCAAACTTTGAGCTTTTGTACTCTCATGGAAGAAGACTTTGGTTATCACTGGGAGAAACTGCATTTGAATGCGATCGCTTGTTGAGTAGTAGTAGTAAACATCTTTATTTCTAAAAAAGGCTATCGACCTATCGGTCTTTCTGCCCTTGTTTAATACATGCAGTCTTAATCTAAATAAGAAACAAAGATGAAAATTCTCTTATTCTAGGTTAATAATCTTATTAAATAAACTTTCCAATTCTAATGACAATAAAAATTTATTTTATTGTCCAGTAGTCAGTTGCGTTTGTAAGTGTTCGAGTAGCGTTGATGTAGGGAAACGGAAGCGGGATTGTCTGGTTGGTCTTGTAAGACAACGGGGATTCAGTATGGTCCAGTTGTAGGGGTTGTTTGTCCATTTTGTCTGTAGATGTATGAGTCTCTCCGAAATCTTTGTCATGTTTGTGCGTTCGTATAGTAGTTGCGTGGAGGGGTTGTGTAGTGGGTTTTGGGGGTGGTCTTATTCGTGTTATTCGTCTTAGTGCAATTTGTTCTGTTGTTTGTATATAACGTTTTGTCCTTTCTGTTCCGTTGGTCATGAGTATATGTTCATAGTCTAGCAAGGGTCTACAAATAGCTTTATATATTTTGGTGGCGGTATTTGTGCTAATTCCTCTGTCTTTGTAGGTTAGTGATCGGAAGTGTTTTGTTCTCTTTATTGTTTCTGCCTTGATGTTTCGTATGTGTTTAGTGAATTTAAGTTTGTGGTCAATTGTGATTCCAAGGTATTTTACGTCGTTTTTTGGTTGTGTCGTTTGGCCGTCTGCAGTTATTGTAGGGGAGTCAGCGTTGAGTCTGTGGTTTGTGAGCAGAAGTTGGTTTTTTGACGCGTTTCGTGTTAGTCTCCATTTATAAAACCATGTCATTGTGTTGTTTGTTAGTGTTTGGAGTCTTTGAGCTGCTCTCTCAGTAGTTTTGTCATGTACAATAAGTGCCGTGTCGTCTGCGTATTGTAATATGTATGCCGATCTGTCGATTTGATTTTTGTCTGGTAAGTTGTAATTGTATATGTCATAGCAGTATATATTGTAGAGAAACGGTGAGAGCGGGGATCCTTGAGGGAGCCCTTGTTCAGGGGAAAAAGAAAATGACAGTGTTTTGTCAATTCGTACTTGTAGTTGTCTGTTTTCTAGTAAGTTCTTTATGGTGTGTAGTAGATATGTTGGTGTGTGTAGTTTGTATAGTTTGTATAGTAAGCCTCTATGCCAGACACTATCAAAAGCTTTGTTAATGTCCATAAACAGACAAGCTGTCTTTCTGTCAGTTAGGAGGGTTGTCTGTATATTGTTAGTTAGAGTAAGAGTGGGTGAATAGTCGAGTGCTCGCTAGTTGATTTTCTAAAAAAATCTGCAATTCTCAGTTAGTCAAAGATGTGGTCCAAAAGGAATATTAATCCATATGAATCCATCCTCACTTCACAGCTCCTGGATAGGAAGCGACGCAACTTTGATCTTTCGGACTCTCATTGGAAAAACCTTTGTTCATAAGTGTCATAAAGTTCGTTTGACTCCGATTACTCGTTGAGTTTGTTAAAAATCGGCAACTTTCTGTTAGTCAGGAATGAGGAAGTGCATTCCCATGCTTAAAAATTCACTGCTTCTAAATAGAAGGCAATGGGATTTTGCACTTTTCCACACTTGTAGAAGAGGTTTTTGGTGATGACCCGCGGATCTTTACAAAATTGTAGCTGAACAGAGTGCGCCTGCAGGTGAAAAGCACAGCCCCCAAAACTTGCATCGATGGTTTTTTTATGTCTTGAAGACTTATAGAAGAAACCTTGGTTGAAAATTGACTAACTCATCGAAGTCAAAAGTGAGCACATAGCAGTTACGCAATTTAATATAGTTAAATAACTAAAAACTGGTTGGTTGAAAAAAGTGCCATCGCTACTGTTGTCTTAGCTCGCTTTACTAGTAAATACAAGCGAATTCCCACGATACCATTTCATTCATCGTTCATAACGAACCAATTTCATCGTTACTGTTGCAGATCAATTCTCGCCTTCGTCCAGTTTTTTGCCCATCATCCCAATAAACGACGATTTCAATCAAAGCCAAAGTTGTTTTTTTGCTGAAACAACCTAAAACAAACACTCTACCAAATCGAAAAATTGAAACGCCAGCAAAAACTACCGCCCAGATTGCTATTTTGATCGGGTTGGTGCACGTTCCGTCTTTTTCCTTTTATGTCGAATAGAAAAAGAAGTAACGAGCGCCGTTGAGTAAGAAACTGATTTAATATGGTACCAAAGGCAGGACTGGACTTTTAAAAAGTCGATAGCAAAAAGACAATTTTCAATTAACGAGACCAGCAATTGGCTCCATAATATTATTCTAAGTAATTGGCAGGTTTTTGTCTGCCCACTGGAGCGTATGTAAGTTCAGTGAAAAACACCAAAAGCTGGTTTTGGCTGATTTGTCTGCCTTTAAGTTATCGGTTAACTGGAAAGTCTGTTTAGCAGAATTATGAAAACTAATCAGTATTTTATCAGGATTTTTATTATTTTAAATACAGTTACGCCTTTGGCCAGCAAATTAGCCTAATTGCTTTGTTCAATTGAATCGCATTATCTAAAGCACGCATTTTGCAATAAATCTGAATATGAATAAATATTTATGGCCGTATCTTTTGATAGAAATCAATCAATTCTTATGTAAAGTCTCGCATTTCAAACAATGTGAAACTGTCAGCAAGTTTGCCATTGAAATTAGCTGCTAAATGCCTTCAAAGAACCAACACACCAATAAACTAATGCAGATTACTTTCAAAGTCCCTGTTCTGTTGAAACGTGCCTTTTTCGCTAAATAGTTTGTTGGTAAGGAGAAACAAAAGGAAATGAATGAAATTAATCGAGAAAAGCCCATTCTGTATTCCACTATTAACCAACATTATGCGAAAATCGAATCCTGAACTGTATCCCACATTAATAGCGTAAAAAACGAGATTCGATTTGGTTTTTCATTTTGAATTGAGAAAAATACTGCTATCTGTGCGACTCGATGACAGCAACGTGGTAGATCGGTATTCCTATGGTTTTTCGAATTAAACGGCCAGAAAAAGCGTGGCATGACTAACGAAAGCGATGATTGACTGGTGTGCTTAAGCTATTTGAAGATTTTAATCAAGCCACCAAAAAAGTAATTGAAATAGTGAGATGGGTATTGGAAAATGGGCCATTATTTGCTGAGGGAAACAATACTGCAGCAATATATTGCTGCCTCCATATCTTCCAGCCAATCATCCACAGCAACTGACTGCGTAAACTATTAATGAGCAATAGAATGGTAGACCGATTTTTATTTGTTCCACATTAAATGAATTTCGAAAGTCAATTTTAATGTTGATTAATCAGCGAAAGGTTTTTTACCCGGTCTTACCTAGATCTTTCTCTGAGGTTTTTTCCTCGTTGACTCCCTTTCAAATTATCCCTGCTGTAAACGATTTAATTCAGCTAAATGACTGGAAAGTTGAATATCATAATTCCGTCATGGTAAGTTAAGTGTTACCCCATGAGTGAAACACGATGGTCACCACACCGGAACACCCTTTATTAGTTAATTGAATTAACCGGGATAAATTAGCACCTTCACACTGAGGAACTAGAGCACTTTAGATCCCCCAATTAGAAGATTTAATGCCAAGATTGGCTCCCAAGAGTAGCGGGGCCCAAAACGAAAATTTTAAGTGTCATTGATAAGCCAGTGGCGCCACTGGTAAACAAAGGCTGGTGAAACAAAACAAGATAATAAGTAAAAGGTAATAGCCGAGATCAGATTAAATAGAACATCGGAATGGTACACATAGAAAACATTCGTACAGCTCTTCGGCGAGATATGGGGGCCTGAAGATATGGGAAAGATAAGGGCTTTGAGATCGAGGTACCGCCCGCTAAGAATGGTTCAAAGTCGGATCTGATCACGCGTTTTAATCAAAAAACACCGTTCAAGCATGGGCTTGTTTTCGAAGTTTCTCGACATTTTTCAAATCTCGATCAAATAGTCCCCATTTGAGTCGCATTAATATTCACATGCTGATCGGGAAATATAAATCAATGCTGCGTAATAACGATCACCGTCACATTGAGGTAAAATGATATACTCTACAGCGGGCCCGGTATAAGCCTTATTAAAAACAGGACACGAGACAAGACTAAGATATATAACCCGGCGATTTCTTGTTCAATTAAGAAATAAGTGCTTCCACATCCTGCAAAAATTAAAAACCGGTCGCCGGAGATGAAAGAACGTCGTTAGTTGACATGACAATTTTACTAGTTGCCGTCGTTTTTTTCTCTCAATGGTCCGATGTCAATAACAGTTTTAGCTCCATTTTAAGCTTGGAATATTTGCATCAGAACACGAAGGTTGGTCAATTTAACTGGTAAATTTTTCGGACTTAAAACGTCGTGGAAAGAATGTTTTCCTAACTAGACAATGTTTCAAAGAATAGATGATGTTAAGCTTTGAATTGAAGAAGGAAGCAATTGATGAAAGAAACCATGGATGGAGATGAAGTTGGTTCAACTTCTAGTAGATCTAGACTTAATAAAACAGAAAATAAACCAAATAGAATAGAAACCAACAATAATCTTTCTATCAGACTATGAAGGCTTTCACGGCCGGTCAAATCACATAGAGAAACGTTTTTCGGGCTTTGAAGCCGTAGTCCATGGGAATTTCTTCCTGACGTTTCGCCCACAACTGCGGTGGACATTATCAAAGGCGATGAGGCAGTGGGCGAAGTGATCTCCCATGCTTTCCGACTAAGACTGGTAGCTCCGGCTTAAGACTCCGGCCGTGTGAGCTAATGCGTGAGGAGTGGGAGGCGCTTCAATGGTTTTGGCGTACACGCTGTTTGCCACAAAACGCGTTTCCAATCTGGATTAAGGACCGTTACTTCTTCTTTCCTGTTAAAATTGTTGTCATGTTTGAAGATCTGAATGGCCTCTGTTTAGAGAGGGTCCGACAGTCTTAGTCGGAAAGCACGGGAGATCACTTCGCCCACTGCCTCATCGCCTTTGATAATGTCCACCGCAGTTGTGGACGAAACGTCAGGAAGAAATTCCCATGGACCACGGCTTCAAAGCCCGAAAAACATTTCTATATGTGAAATAATCTTTCTATCTTCTAATTCTTCCTCAAGTTCTTTGTACACATTTTTGGTTCAGCTTCCATATTTTCATTTTGTTCCCTCAGTCTTGTACCTGTACCTTCTAGAGAATAAAATAGAACAGAGAAATATGGATGAACATGAAGCTGGACTTGATGCAGCGCTTAAGAGAGGACACTAACAATAAAAATTTCAAAGATTTAATAAAAAATGGAGGAGTAGTAGAAACAAATAATAGCAGGCTGAAAAAAAAATTCAGCAACAACTTTTTCGCATTCTTCTATCTCAAGCTCAATATACACATTTTTGTTTCAGCTTCAATATTTTTCTTGCCTTTTCTTTGGTCTTTTACCTGCACCTTCCTTGGAAAAAAATGGAACAGAGAAATAGGATTTAAGATGAAGTTCGTTCACTTTTCAGTAGATCTACACTTAATGTAGCGCCTAAGACATGAAATCAGCAATGACAATTTAAAAATCTGATAAGAAATAGAGACGGAGAAGAAACAAACAATAAGTAGATGAAAGAAATGTCAGCAACAACTCTCATTCCTCTTCCCCCAATTCACTCTACACATTTCTGTTTCAGCTTCAATATTTTCAAAGATTCCATTTCCTTCCCTTGGTCTTTTACCTGCCCCTTCCTTAGAATAAAACGTTTAAAGGTTTGATAAGAAATGGAGGAGAAGTAGAATCAAATCAAATCAAAATATGTTTTATTGCCACAGAAACATTCAAACAAAAGTTATGGACAAAGCGAATTGCAAAAATAATGGAACAAACAATACAAAATATAGCACATACAATGACAATAAAGGTCAAGAAGCAAACAATAGAAAGTTCAGTAACACCTTCTTTTCATCCTTCTTCCTCCAGTTCATTCTACATATTTTCCTTTCGTTCCCTTTATCTTTTACTTGCACCTTCTTCATGTTTACTGTTTACTGCCTCACTGTTTATGGTCATCACACACTTCCTCTTGATTTCCTCCCTAGGTTTTGGTAGTATTTTGGCAACTTTTCAAGGTAAAATCAATCTGGGTTTATCGGCTGATTCTTCTGGTAAGCATTCGCCCTGTATAAAGTCCCCCAAAACGTAACAGTAGCAAAACACTGACCAATAACTATACGAAGTCGCACGGACACATCACCGATTCACCATTGTCCCATCAATGTGCGACTCGCGTCGGTTCCTTTGATCACATGGGAATCGGCCCATTATTGGGCTGAGACAATGGGCACACTCTGCCCAATAAATCAGTTCGACTTGCGAATAGTGATGGGCCCCCGATCTGAGCCTTACTGAATAATGGATCGATTATTTTTCGGTTTATATACAGGATGCTGCTTTTCTCGCTAAATCACTCCACGCTCAACATAAGTACACTGGGAATATGTGTTGTGTTTTTAACCATTTAGTAGCCCAAAACTTCTAAGTCAATCCATATTTATTATAATTTCAGCGTTCCCTCGTATATCGGATATAGTCGACCAGATGAACTATTGAGCTTCTAAGCAATAAAGAGCAGCTCAGTACGTGCTTGGGAGTGTTCATTTTAGGCTACGCGTGCTTTTATGTGTTTTCAGGGTACTTTCTGAAGACACTGAAATTTTGGATTGTTTATATTATTTGAAACATCTTCAATTGTCAATGCATTAGAACGAAAAATAATCGTACAGAAACTGTGAACCACAGGATATATCAGAACTGTGAAAGTGTTACAAAGGTGGAGTTAACGCAAAGTGGCAGGTGTAACTTAAAAATCAATAAAATCTGATTAATCAACTGAATCTGAATGTATCAGATCAACTTTGCGATAGAAATCAAACGAAAACAACTAAACCCCATTACGATGATCTGAATGTCGACGGCGATTAGCATAAAATGTGACATATATACCGTAACATTATAAATTCTCGAATCTCTACCTAGATTATCGTAAACTGGAAGATTAAACATGAAAATTGTGAACTTCCTGCAATTTGCGTCGATAATATAAGAGTGTGCCTGATTTTCCCGTGTGGCCATTAAAGGAAAACTAAATATCAAGCGCTCATTAAAGACCAGACAGATCGTCAGCCGAACCCATCATTTATCAGCGGGAATAAATATGCACATATGCAATTGGCACCCGGAGATCAATATGTTCTTATACCTACACTGACAGCATGTAGCAATAATGTAACATGTTTTTATATGGCGTTTTTCTAGTTAGCTTCCGTTGCTTTTCCATTCACTTCCTTCAGCAGAAGAAGTAGACTTTTGGCTACAGAAAAGCTGAAAAGTTTCCAAAAGTCAACTAGAATTTCAAAGGCTACCTTCAGAGATATAGGAATAGTAATTTTTTTAACGACCTTACCTGCCCCGAATAAAAAGGTACAGGTGCATCATTAAACCATTAAAGACAATATGGGCGTTCCGGACAAAGAAGGAGCATTAAGGTTTCCGATATGTGGAATGGGACGGGGTTAGTGTGGTGTTCAACATTATGTGTGTTTTATTACGTGAGAAAGAAATCATTATCAAGGAATTGGATGTCGAATAATATACCTGCAGCTCCCTGCCTACGGTCGTTATAATACGTCTAGAGAATTTTTTTTTTTATTGTCTGATGATTTGGACGGATTATTTAGGAGGGAAGCAGTGACGTGGCTTCTACAAGTTTCGCTTAAGAATTACATACTGTTGAACCAACAGGCAAAATACGAATCAAAATCCTTGCAAACTATTCAAAGTTTTAGTGAATATGTAGCTGAACCGAAGGAGTAATGAGAAGATGCTGTGAAAAAAACAATAAAAACTGCCTACGTCGCTGTTCCATATGCAAGATCCTCTCGCTCCATCGGCGCCTTCGTTCACTATAGATCTTCATTAATATCTCTTTGATTATGTCGGCCTTCCTTTCAGTTCTCTTCGCATTAAAATCATTACCAGTGATTTACCCGGCTCTCCTATTCAGACCTCAGGCGAGAATGCCTTTCCAAGAACCCATATGATTCAGAGGAAATTACCATCAAAGTGTTGATAACTTTTCAACAATTCAAACCATCCAAAAAAACTGAAGTAGAAGAAAAAACCATTGCGGTTGGTTTGAGTGTTTGAATCCATTCATCTCTTGGTGCAAACAAATGAAATATGGACTGTGAACCAATCATCGAAAGTGCCATAAACCCCAGCTAAGTAGCTTTTAACAAATGGTATTATAAAGCACGGTGATTTTAAGCTGTATTAAAACATGATTCATAACGTATTAACCACAATAAACGTGTCGTAAATGGATTTAGAGCTTGTTAAATGCTCATTTATATGTAACAAAGAACGTGAAAATGTGCAGGGTGACTAGCGGAAATCTTTACGATCGGGTTCGAATATTGAAGCGATAACGGTAAATAGGAAAAAAATGCAAATATTAAACATATCCAATTAGAGGGAAATAAAAGTATGAAAAATCGCACAGTCCGTTTAAGTGATTACTTGAAAATTCCGGCTGCAAACAAATATATATGTACCAATTTATCCCCTTCATCATGGTAATTAACTGATAAGAATTGCCAATTAGGAAAGGACATTATGAACCGGTCCCTGAATCAGCTCAAGTTTCATTTGTTTTTAACATAGCAAATATATGGCGGCACATAAATTACAGGCTGCAGGAAACGATTCCCACTAGTGTGACAATGGCGTTGTTTTTGAGTTTCCCATTTCCTTCAATCCACTCAGAGCTTATAGTATTTTCGATCCTCAATGGTTAGCTGATCGATATTAAACAGCATGAAATTTGTGAGTGTAAAACATAGAATACCGAGTTTGCATTAACTGATACTCAAAACCTCAACAGTCCTACATTAATCCCGACTTTTCAGGTGGTGTTAAAGCTCACTCAAACAATGAGGAAGACAGTCCTTGATTTATAAAAAAGACCAACCAATCAAAAGAGTTAAGCCGTGGCACAAAGTGAGTTGGGTTGCGTCGAGCATGAAGATGCAAGCCTCTCGTTCTTGCGAAACGTCAGAATGGCCTCAAAGCGAAAAAAAAGGTGAACTGACATCCTGGGAGGGACAGAATCTGGAACAGGCTGAAAAAGCAAAATACTTGGGTGTCGCCCTCGACAGGTCTTTAACATATAGAGACCACTGCAAAAATACCAGACACAAAGTCACGACCCGAAATAACCTCCTAAAAAAACTCGCAGGAAGTAAATGGGGTGCAAACCCAAACGTCCTAAGGACTACAGCGGAAGCTTTGTGTTTCTCGACAGCGGAATATGCTTGCCCCGTGTGGAGCAGGTCTAAACATGCAAAACAGGTCACGGTCGCACTAAACGAGACATGCCGAATTGTCACTTGGTGTAGGAAACCTACCCCCGTGCCCTTACTATACCAGGCAGAAGGCTTTGTCTCCCCAGAAGATCGACGCAAGAGATTCAAACAAACGTTTGATGACAAACACTTACTCCACAGCCTTGAGGAACCCGCTTAACTCGCTTAAAATCTAGAAAAATATTAATACCCATCACAGGCAGAGAACCACCAGCGAGTTTTCCACTCCGACAAGAACCGCCCCCGAGGGATGAACCTGGAATGGAAGACATAGCGAACCTTGAATCGCATGCGGACCGGTGTTGCTCCCGTTAGGGTTAATCTGGCAAAGTGGAACAGGAAAAATGCTGACGAGGTGTTTTGTGAATGCGGAGAAGTACAGACCACCGACCACCTAAGAGCATGTATGCACTGTCCACCAAAGTGCACCCTTGATGAATTAGGGCTTGCTAACACTGAAGCCCTGGATGTAGCCCGATACTGGGCAGAGAGATTGTAAAATACCTGGACCTGGACGTGAAAAAGTAAAGTAAATCGTTTGATGGTGGAAATAGACTCACATGGTGGTAGTAGTAGTAGTAAACATCTTTATTTCTAAGAAAAGGCTATCGACCTATGGGTCTTTCTGCCCTGGGTTGATTACAAAGTTTTGTATGGAAACTTAATAACTAATAACTAATATAATTAACAAACATTTACACAACCTATGTCTGGAGATGCTCCAATAGGGTTGAGGTTGGGAAGAGGAAACGCGTTTGTCTGGTCGGTCTTGTTCAACAGAGGGGGTCCAGGAAGGTGAGATTGCGAGGGTTGTGTTTCCATCTTGATTCCAAGACATGAGTAGTCTTTCCGGGATCCTTGTCAAGTTTGTGCGTTCGTAGAGTAGTTGTAGAGTAGTAGAGTGTTGGTAGATTGTGTAATGGGTTTGCTGGGTGTCGGATCTTCGTTATCAGTCTCAGTGCCATCTGTTCTGTTGTCTGTAAATGCCGTTTAGTTTTGTCAGTAGCGTTGGCGAATAAAACATGAGCGTAGTCTATTAGAGGTCTGCAGATCGCTTTATATATGATAGTTGCTGTCTTGGTGCTGATACCCTTGTTTTTGTAAGTGTGCGGAAGTGTTTTGCTCTCTTGGTTAGATCTGTTCTGATGTTTTGTATGTGTTTTGAGAATTTTAGTTTATTGTCCATTGTTATTCCTAGGTATTTAACATTGTCGGTGGGTTTGGTTATTTGACCGTCCGTGGTGATGTTTGGAGAGTCTGGTTTAATTCGGTGGTTTGAGAGGAGCAGCCGGTTTTTTGATGCATTTGGTGTGAGTCTTCTTTTGTAGAACCATGCTGTTATTGTGTCTAGAGTTTGTCCACCGCTCTGGCGGTGGTTCTGTTATGCGCGATAAGGGTAGTGTCGTCAGCGTATTGCAGCAGGTAAACGTTTTGGTATATACCTTCTTTGTCTTGTCTGTTGTGGTTGTATATGTCATGGCAATATATGTTGTATAGACTCACATAAATGAAACATAAAAACAAAATCTACACAATCAGCAAAACATGCAGTAAATTAGAGTGGTAATGTGGTATTATCTAATTGGGAAAAATATATGGGTTCATTTGCAAGATATGCCGCATTATTAAACGTATGTAAGGCTGGCTATAGGGATAAAATTAATAAAGAAAACAGATTCATTAGCGGTATGATTTATCTGGGCATTGGTGCAGCTCGTACAAGCTCGCAAGCGCCATTTGCATAAAAGATGTGGTCTATTTATGAATCCGATACAATCTTTCACAATTTGTGTCATAGCCCGATAAGATACCGCATAAATTAAACGTCACATATATTTCTTTCTATTACGTTTCATGAATGTTAATCACCATTTTATTAATCCTTCAATATCTTTAATATTGATAACACGGTCGCTTGAAAAACGTCGAACGTGTTAATAAATCCATTTACATGGAATGCCATAGTTTTTAGCATATGTCGTGGGCAGTTATTTGCGTTAATTTTATTTATTTGAATTTCTCGTTCGCTTACTTTACAAGGTGCGTTTCACGTTTTTTTTTCTCTCTTTTGCTAATTTAGTTACGAAGAACGCAATTACATCGCGCAGTGGAAGTAGAACGACTTGTTTTTACCGATATTTTAAAAGCGATCGAGTCCGTTGAAATATTGCGTATGGCCATATTAGCTTTGACTAGCGATCTATTTTATTAAGCTTTTCCTTCAGTGGTGTAGGCAGCCACTTTGACTAAATCGAAAACAAACAGGCGTTTTCCACGGCTTAAGTAAACCAACGTGAGTCTCAAAGAAAGTAATAAGAAAACCAATGCTCATATTTATGAAGAATATCAAAAGTTTCATACAATCTCGTGGGAGAAACAATCAAATATAAATTAAATACACTTTATTTCCAGCCATTTCCTTTTTTCGTTAAAGTTTCAATTCAATCTGTCTCGTCTTCTTCGCTCTTTATTTTGGCACCTTAACCAATTCAGAAATATTTATTCACAAAGTAGTTCACTTTATCTCATCGTCTGTGTTGAGTTTTTAGTGTTCAATGTCTGTTTTAATGTACAAATCAACATTTTTTAGGGCTTATTGAGCTATATAGACATAATTTATTGGAAGTTTGTCAGAGTCACACTCTTCTACACCACCAGTTTATTACAATGGTGTCAAAAATTGCGAAAAAAAGGAATTTTGAGCTTTGCTCCTAACATTGTTTGTTCGCCGCCTAGGCGAAGATGCCAACCATGCGTGCCAGCAAAACGTCAGCACCACAGCTCAAAAATCCATTTTTGGGCGGAAATTGATTATGTAGAAGACTGTGTGTTTTTTGCGAACCTGCTGATTTCCATTAGAAATAAAGTTAATCTATTTGAAAAGGCTTTTTCCATTAAAAATCTAAAACAGTCTTTCGGCAAAGAAGCATCAAAATGCCACTTAACGAATTCGTTGCCATCGTTTATAGCATTCCATGCACAGCAAGTTTGCAGGTTTTTTTTTTAATAAACTGACACATAATTGTTATCTATATCTACTATAGATCGCTGCACAAGAGAGTGAACGGGCGCGCTTTGCGCGTACTTGGGCCCCCCTGAACCCCCTCGATCGACTGCCGTTATTATCCGATGTTTAATAAATCAAAAATAATCTAAAACAATCCGTTCAACTCGATGAACACGGCATGCAGGTATATCACAGCCGTTTACATGGGCCGCTAAGCATAGTAATCCCATCTGGGTGGGTTTTTATGCTTGGAGGTCATGGTACGGTGCTTTACCACCTAGGGGGTAACACCGCGTGAAAAACTACCATTATTAGCTACGGTAATGACACTCATATCTTCCCGTCTTCTTCAGATTAGTCGACATTGTTGCTTATCTTTGCACCATTTTTGAGCCCAATAATCGTAGCTTTGTGAGATGTCGAGGCCAGGTCCCTTTGGTTCGGAAGCTGCAGTTTCTTCAGAAAAATCTGTTTCGTACTTGTAAAGCTTCAGACATAAAATCATTGCTGCTTGAGAAGGTTTTCTTCAGCCAGCATCATTGGAAGCTATTAACTGAGCAGCATCAACTGTGGGTCACATTGTTATCCGCAGATCATCCTCATTCAGTCAATCATTATTAATACAGTACAGCGACAACTAATCAACATGAGATAACGATTTTTTGCGTTTCATCTGCAAATCGAGGTGAATATCCTGAGTAGCGTTAGATGTGGCCGTAAGGCGACGTTCCAACGACATACACATCCCGGATATCATCTGAACTTGATTGAATGAAAGGAAAAAAGATCTGCACGCCTTGAAGAAAGGAAGAACAACTGAAGCAGAGCCGCGATCACGATTCTCGGTGCTGGCTCACGTGCCACCTAAGCACGTGCAAACGATGTTTGTTCTGTACACAATGAGGTTGTAGTTTGCGAGAAAATGCGGTGCGATATTTGAGCCATTTCTTCAGCTTGGCGAGTTTTTTCAACAATCTATTAAACATTATAAGTACTGTTAGGTTTTGATGGGGCGGTAAATTGGCTCCGCCTTCATCTCCATCAACCAGTATTTTTATAATTTAATTGGCTCAAAAAAATTATCTGAATGTATGGTCGAAACAATTCAGAGCAATTGAGATGATTATGCATGTAAATCGATTTTTATCCAATTTTCCGCATAACTTCTACTACAATATGCTCTGATTGCAGCATTTTAATCCGAAATAAGCTCTCAGTATCAATCAATGGTTGTACCGTAAAGGTATTTACTGCTTGCGGTTTCAGGCCGACGATCAAACAATATTTCTCTAAAGGTTTCCCCGATATAAATAAATGTTTGCTGCGGCAAACTGTAACAGAACATGTGGCTATCCATATTTAATGCACTTTGCATAAAGGAAGCACGTGCCATTATAAATTGCCACTTCAATGTTTCATTAATTCCAATAACACATATTATGATAATTAAGATTGGAATTATCATCACTCTAGATTCTGCAAGAATGGACCGTTACAGTTGGCTGTTTAAATGGTAGTTATCGTTGAATGTGCTTATTAATTCGCCTAGAAAAAGTTAATCTCCAATTTACAGCTTGAGCAGGTGAGGAAATAGTGGAGGGGAAATTTTATACAGAGCTAAGAATTTTTTGAGTTCGGCCTGGACAAACCAAACGTGATTTTGGTTCCGGCTTTACGGAGATTCAGACGAAACCTGGCCTATATCCAATATAATGGTTCGAGCAAAGTGGAAGGTAGGTAGGTACCCAATCTGGCCTGGGGCACGCATTCAGCTACCGCATCATACTTACACGCACATCCCATCAGAACAAAACGGCTGATGGTTTACATAATTACCAGATGAGAAAAACATACGCCAAGAAAAGAACCGGAGAGAGGTAATCATCTGCTGGGTGCGAGACAAGTGTTTATGGAGGAAATTGAAAACGCCCCGAGAAATTCTCCGACGACGAGAATCGGCGAGTATTTTTTCACAAATGTCCATTCAATAGTGTGACTCGTTTCTCACATCCACTCTTCCACACATCCATTTAAGCTTTAAAGGAAGCTTTAAAATCGAAGGACAATGAAAAGAAAAAGAACAATTATTGCGTCACTGCCAAAAAGCTTGGAACAGACTATACATATCAACGACGGCCCAACATCCATAAAATCAACCAATATTCACTTTCGTGTTATCAACAGCATTGTAACCCTTGTTAAGGCTTAAAGATATGAAATTAATCTACCTTGTGGACTGACAAGATTCATGTTTTAGCCAAACATTAGTAAATTGAGTAGATAAATGCCAAATCCGTCCCTGTCCATAAGTTAACTCTTCAGTAGCCCTGTATGCGAACCCTGAGGGCTTTGGGCCACACCCAACCGGTTGCGATCATTACAAAATAAAACAGAGCACCATCCGCGCGGTTACTGAAGCAATACAATTTTGCCGCGGGCCAGCCGAAGATGCTGGTGCTTCTGAACGAAGATTAAGAGCAGAAGAAAGGAGAATTGGCTCGTAGTGAGATTGTTTTGGAACGGACCTATTATCGGTCTTCCAGGCCAGGCCAACGCTCACACATCTAACTCCGTTGTTTCACATGTTTCTCAGTTAATTTTTTTCAGCTTTTTTTAATAATAATTATACAAATGTACGGTAAACTTCTGTGTTATTTTCGCACAAACGTCCCAGACATTGTTAGATGACCATTCAATAACGATTTGTTGGATATTTTCGATAAAAACGGCCAAAAATATAGATTCAAATATCTAATAAATGGGGCATAACAACCTAAAATAGCGTGCATAATAGACTCTTAAATCACTCATTTATTAATAGCTTAAAGTGCTTTTAATCTTCAAGCTTAAACCTACACAATTTCGGCCTGATAGAGCAACTTATAGTTTTTAAGAGCATTACTCTGTTCAGATAAATATTTAATTAAATATTATACTGTTTAATATGAAAAAGGACTTTTGCATAAATTATCGATACAACTAATTTGAATTAAAAATGAGTTCATCCGATGAAGAATTGAACGAAATTAACATCAATATCCAAACGACGGTCTTAAATTGGAAAACTGCGAAAGAATTAAGCAATAATTCAATTGACATTGAAAATAATATTTTCAATAAAATGAAAGTAGGAACAATGTAATATAGAAAAGTCGTGGAGAAATTGCAACATGAACCACCTACTTTCAGTGCATTTCGACTCAAGACTGCAACATACTAAACGCGGCCGATATATGTATATTAATTTTAATTGTTAACAACAAATGCGCGTTCGAACATAATTTAAACTTACATACAACATACAGGCAATCAATAACATACAATGAAGTCAATTCCACTGTATATTAAACATAATGCTCTAATAAATTGATCGCTCTTGGCATTGATCTCGGCCGCATGAAGTCCGGCATCTAAATTATTTATTAATATTCTCAGGAAATGAGGATTAAATTCTACTGCTATAACTGTAACTGGAAGTGCGGCAGCGGGATGGTTGCCATTTTGAATAATTTTCCCGAAAAGGAAGCACGTGCCAATATAAATTGATATTAGTGTTATTTTCAATTTCCACATTATGGTAATTTGCGCGATTCTAACACAACAACCTGCATAATTGAATAATATTATTACAACCAAATTAATTAATTGCTGTTTCGATTAACTCAGGAGAAAATCTAATCTTCATTTCCTCCTTTGCCCTAGCAAATCAACTTTCCCATTTGCCTACTTTGGTCTTATCGGGACTTCCGATGGTGAATTTCCTTAAATGGACTCAGAACTTTAGCCACTAGTTTTTTCAATAAAACGAGCAAATGAAGAAGTTTTTAAAACCCAACTGGTTCAAGAAATATGTATATCATACAATTTTTTTGTTGCTTTTCGATTTATCATCATCAACCAGCCCTCTGTGTCCATTGGTGAACATAAGCCTCCCTAATCATTTTCCATTCCAATCGATTTTGTGCTGTTTGTATCCAGTTGCTGCGGGTTCTCTTCATATCGTCCGATCAACGCGTAGGCAGTCTTCCACTCAAGAAGCCTCTTTTTCCATCGATCATCCCGCATCCGCGCAACGTGGCCAGTCCAGTTCCACTTAAGCTTCGCAATGGCTCCAACGACATCGCTGACACCGGTTCTTTCAAAATCATATCAAGCATGGTTCTCTCCATCTTCCTGTGTTTACCTCTAAGTTTCTTTGATGTTGCTTTTGTGATTGTTTTTGGGGTCCGAGTCATATGCCATTACTGGCAGCACGCACTGATCGAAAATTGGCGAGAAGGTCACTCTTTAAGTCTTCCAAAAGCTGCCCATGAGAGAGTGAGTCTTCTTTTTAGTTCGTATGTCTGGTTATCACTTGAGATGCTGACCTCATGGCCAAGGTACACAAATCTATATACCATTCGTATTTCAGCTCCGTCAATCTTCAGGCCACAGCGGGGAACAATGTTTGTCGTGAATTTTGTTTTTGACATATTAATGTTAAGATCGACTCTCCCACACACCTCCTGCAGGTCCTGCAACATCAGTCGCATTTCTTCTATATCGTCTGAGAATAGCACTATATCACCTGCAAAACGTAAGCTGTTTAGGTTCTTGCCATCTATGTTTATACCTCTCGGACTCCAGTGCAATTGTTTGAATGCACTCTCCATGGCTGTAATGTGTCATGTAATAATCATGTAAAGAGTGTGGGTTGGTATTTTCATGTGGTTTTACCGTCATTGTTGCATTTTTGAAGATATTGGACAATCGATTTTGTGCTGATTGTATCCAGTTGCTGCGGGTTCTCTTCATATCGTCCGATCAACGCGTAGGCAGTCTTCCACTCAAGAAGCCTCTTTTCTCATCGATCATCCCGCATCCGCGCAAATTGGCCATTCTAGTTCCACTTAAGCTTCGCAATAGCTCCAACGACATCGCTGACACCGGTTCTTTCAAGGTCACACCAAGCATGGTTCTTTCCACCTTCCTCTGTGTCACTCTAAGTTTCTTTGCTGTAGCTGTTGTTAGTGTTAGGGTTTCCGAGTCATATGCCATTACTGGCAGCACGCACTGATCGAAAATTGCCGGGAAGGTCACTCTTGAAAACGTCTTTAAGTCTTCCAAAAGCTGCCCATGAGAGAGTGAGTCTTCTCTTTAGTTCGTATGTCTGGTTATCCCTTGAGATGCTGACCTCATGGTCAAGATACACATATCTATCTACTGTCTGAATTTCAGCTCCGTCAATCTTCAGGCCACAGCTGGGAGCAAGGTTTGTCATGAATTTTGTTTTTTACATTTTGATATTAAGACTCTCCCACACACCTCCTGCAGGTCTTGCAACATCTGTCGCATTTCTTCAAGATTGTCTGAGAATAGCACTATATCATCTGCAAAACGTAAGGTGTTTAGGTTCTTGCCATCTATGTTTATACCTCTCGGACTTCAGTCCAATTGTTTGAATGCACTCTCCATGGCTGTAATGTGTCATGTAATAATCATGTAAACAGTGTGAGTTGGTATTTTCATGTGGTTTTACCGTCATTGTTGCATTTTTGAAGATATTGGACAATCGATTTTGTGCTGATTGTATCCAGTTGCTGCGGGTTCTCTTCATATCGTCCGATCAACGCGTAGGCAGTCTTCCACTCAAGAAGCCTCTTTTCCCATCGATCATCCCGCATCCGTGCAAATTGGCCATTCCAGTTCCTTAAGCTTCGCAATAGCTCCAATGACATCGCTGACACCGGTTCTTTCAAGGTCATATCAAGCTTGGTTCTCTCCATATTCCTCTGTGTAACTCTAAGTTTCTTTGCTGTAGCTGTTGTTAGTATTAGGGTATCTGAGCCATATGCTATTACTGGCAGCACGCAGTGATCGAAAATTGGCGGGAAGGTCACTCTTGAAAACGTCTTTAAGTCTTCCAAAAGCTGCCCATGAGAGAGTGAGTCTTCTCTTTAGTTCGTATGTCTGGTTATCCCTTGAGATGCTGACCTCATGATCAAGGTACACATATCTATCTACTGTCTGAATTTCAGCTCAGTGAATCTTCAGGCCAGAGCTGGGGGCAAGGTTTGTCATGAATTTTGTCTTTGACATATTGATGTTAAGACTGACTCTCCCACACACCTCCTGCAGGTCCTGCAACATCTGTCGCATTTCTTCAGAATTTTCCGATAATAGCACTATATCATCTGCAAAACGTAAGGTGTTTAGGTTCTTGCCATCTATGTTTATACCTCTCGGACTTCACTCCAATTGTTTCAATGCACTCTCCATGGCTGTAATAAAGAGTTTTGGTGACATCATCTCGCCTTGCCGAACCCCCGATGGAATTTTCATGTGGTTTTAGTGTCATTGTTGCATTTTTGTAGATATTGTGGATGAGTTTGGTATATCGGTACTCGACTCTACATTCCTGAAGTGCATTCGACACTGCATTTAGCTCTGTTGTATCGAAGGCTTTGTGGAAGTCCACGAATGTCATTACTAAACCTCTGTTGTATTCGATTGTCTTTTCTAGGAGTGTTTTGACGCTTTGGAGGTGGTCATTCGTTCCAAATCCACTACGAAAGCCTGCCTGTTCCACAGGTTGCTAGAAATACAATTTATTTTCCAGTTGGATGGTTATAATTCGAGTAAACAGTTTATAAAGGTGGCTTAAGAGGCTCATTGGTCGGTAGTTTTCTAGTTCTGTTATATCTCCTTTTTGTGAAGCAGGATTACAATGGAATTATGCCAATTTTTGGGGACTTTACTATTGGGACAGAGGTTAAAAAGCTCTTTCATTTTTAGCAGTAGATGTTGGCCTCCTATTTTCATTGCGTCTGTAACTATGTTGTCTTTCCCTGGCGCTCTCTATGGTAATATCAGGAAGCTCTTCTGATGTTTGTTGTTGAGGGTTGACAATGCCCCCTTTCAATGTCAGGATTCCGAGTTCAGGATTTTCTTCGTCATCAACATCATATTGACTAAAGGAGTTTTTTCCTTCTATTCGTCGTAAGTTCTCCATCTTTGTTTCTCATTTTGCATATCTCTCCTCTCTATCACTTTTCAATAATCATGAATGAATTTTTCACAATTACTTCTTACTCGAACCTCCTTCCATTATCTTGACCAGAACATCCACGTATGGTACAGCACTTAACCGACTGTTAATTTAACGATATTCCTTAATGGATCCATAGTTTTACGAAAGTAACAATTAACCGGCCTTTTGGCGGCTCGATCACCATTGAGAAGAATTTTAATGAATGGCTTTGAAACAGGAAGTGAGAACATTAGTTTATAGATTGAATATTTGCCTCCTCCTGCTCCTAATACGATTCATTTCTGATGTAATTTTCAGGCTGTGAACAAGAATAACTTAAAAAATGTTTATTTTTTGTACAATTTCTTGTATTTTAGCGCGCTTATTCCTTATGCAAAGTAGGCAGATTTCATACAACTGTTGACACATTAAAAGACCAGAAAAATCTTGCCATAAGGAAGCAATCTTGCTGAGAAGATCGTTTCAGAGCGAATCAACGTGAAATGCCATAATAATAAATGCTCACCCGAGACACTTACCACTAAAATCACGCCTTACTAGAGCCATTATCTACATATAAATCTGTGACTTACCTGAAATAGAAAAACAAACATTAGTATTCATTATGGCGGTGTCGTGATACTAAAAATCAATGACTAATATAAACATTCACTGATTCACTTTTGCATGTAATGTGGTTCTTGAAAATAACTCAATTCCGGCAATAAGTAGCGTATTGGTAAGTCCGCCACATTATTTTCCAATTATCTGAACGATTTACTATAAATATTCCACATGTGAATTTTCATAGTCATGCCAAGCAGATTATCATTGACTATTCCATGGGTACATGCAGGATCGGATTGTGCTTAAAATAAAAAAATTACAATTTGCCTGAGAAATTCATTGTTTAAAGAAAAATGTATAAATGAGAGTGCAATAAAGTGTCTAACAATGGGCGGAGAAAGTGTTTATGGTTTCACTTTATTATAGTAATTTAACGCTTTTCATTAATATTAGATATTGGAGTTTTCAAATTGAGCAATTTCAACATTCACACTGGAGAATTCTTCGCAAGGCTTTTTAAACAAAGTCTGTGTAAACCATACCCATACCTGAACAGGTCATTTTGTAAAGATTGAACGCTTCTGCTGTAGCTTTAATTGCACATAATTAATTTTTAACAGCTAATTACCTCCCCTAATTAATACGATATCAAGTATTTTTCAAGCAGCATGATATTTTCTCGTAATTATGTGGATGGTGTTCCTTTTAAAATATTATTTACTATCGCATGTCCCAGCCCCATACATTAAAAACATCAAGGAGCAGTGAAAAGCACAATCTTTCCTATCTCCGGAATGACACCAAATTAATCACTCACACCAATTAGAAAAAGTCCACTTTTGTATCGATGATATTATATTTCAAAATTATATGATTATATTTCCAAGTATTAACATAATTCGAAAGATATATTTGGGAAAAAAAACTGGGTAGTCTTGAGCGCAACCATTAATTAATTTCAAGTAAAATAAATTTTACCATAATGAGGATATTAAGCTGTTTTACATGGACGTTAACCCATTAAATTGATAATAAACAGAGGCTGATTGAGTTATGAGACTCAAGCTGGAAAAAATCTTTTATTCACTACCAACTAACTACTGTCCTATAGATATTTTCGCGTTTTTCATACATCTATCCCAGCATCATTAATAATGCTAATTATATTTTGTGTTAGCATTCAGAGCAATTTATTGCTAACTAATCAGTATAAATTGCGGCATTTTTCGCCAATATTTAAAATTTTAATTATCGTATTAATAATGTACATATTTGCCATCATTTTAAATACAGTTTTTAACTCAACTCAAAAAAATATCCTAATTAGCACAATTTGTTCAAACTAATCAGATTTTTCATAAAAAAATGTTGACATAATTGACAATTTCATTGCAGTGCTAAGAATTAATTGGTCGCCATAATTTGTCGCTGTTTATAAGTTCACTATTTACCTCAAAATGAAACTGCATGGAGTTTCAGGTAAAATCGCACTTTTTTATTGGCTTTGAAACCATTATGTGGCCACATTGTAGACGTGGATCTGCTTGAATAACGAAGAATGAGGCAAATAATTTTTTTGCCACAATAAATCAGATCAAGCTCTGCACATAAATGTGCCGCAATTGTTCTTTTCCATGAAACATTACGACTCCAATTTACCCATTAGTTGCATATAATAAATGACGTCTTGCAAGGGATTGTATCATAAACCTTCATTTGCTGCTCACAAGGTTGTTGATGTTGTAAAATACAAATTTCTGGCCTGTTTTGATAGCGAAAACTCTCTAGGGGTAGACGGAGTTTCGAAGCAATTAAAGCAAATTAAAAGTGTTCCAAAAGCTCCGGCAATTAGTGAAGAAAATTAACTATCCAATTCAAACGCGACAGAAAATGCATGTTAATAACTGTAATAATTTTTCAAAAATTAATAGCATCAAAAACCCACGACTAATTACAAGTTAACAACCTATTTTTGGGTGACATACCCATCCACCTGACGCACGAAACCAAACACACAAACAAGTTTTTGTGAAAGGAATATAAAATCCTCGAACCCGGTGAGTCCATAAATCATCAGATTTTCATTTAATTGGTTTTTTAATTGGACAGGATGTAAACAAAGCAATTTTAATTGAAAACTCGACTCATCGAGCGTCGTACTATTAATGGAGAGGTGGTACTTGTCGAGTCGCTATCTAGTTCGTATAATAAGCGGTGTCCATTAAAGTTTAGTTTCATTTATGCATGGCAATTGGCAGCAGTAATTATCGGAAAACTGGCCATCTAGTTTGATATGGAAAAGTATACGTTTTAAAATTGATTAGATCGATGGCAAAAAGAGAAATTTGAATATAAATTGATTGCACTAAAATAAGCGCAAAAGGCCGATTGAGAATGCTTTTTGAAATCACACCAAGAAAAGTAGAGCAATTTCCATGAGAACTCACTATAAAATAGATTTTCGGGCAAAAATATACACTTTACCGGGGAGGAGCTAGTGTACTGCTTAGGCCCGGGATCAAACTCGGCAAAAGCAATCCCCCTTCCCTAAACAATCCTCTTAACGAATGCCTCCACTTTACAATTCCATACTTGCATGACTTCATCCATATATTCCTAATTTACATACATCCCCACTCCAAAATAGAACAAAACATCCTGACTAAAGCATGTCTCTACAGATGTTCCATCATCATTGGAGACTTTAACATTAACCGAAGCAAGACAACCCAAATGAGCAAATTCTTGTCCAACACAGACTTTATAAAAAAAACAGACACCAACAACGTTTCTCATGCCAGGAAATCAAGACCCAATACCGGATTTGCTACTTTACACAGCAAACCTTACAAATATTATTAACGAAATAAGTCTGACTAACGAACTCGGATCAGATCATTTGGCTATAAAATTTGACATAGACCTCCGACAGACACACCCTATGGATTCGACAAAACACAGTCAGAAACTCAACCTGGACAGAACAGACATAGACAAAGTAAAACAACACATACATGATTACATCCAATCAGGGACAGGCACATGTTCAATGGAAAACATACAAGAACAATTAACGACTAAACGAACTCAACAGAAACATCAAAACACTAATAGGCCAATGCAAACAGGACAAATGGCTAGAGGCATGCAAAGAAATAGAAAAAGGCGAAGGAAAAACGTACTGGCAAAAAATAAAAAAACTGTCACGATACAAAAAAAAAACATTATTACTGGTATAATAAATGAAAACTGTACAGAACTGTATACAGACAAGGCCAAAGCGGACGCACTTGCCAGACATTTTCAACATGCCTTCACAACCTCCACTAACCCTAACTTTGACGACCAAAACTTTAACGCAATAAATGATTGGTACGAGACCTACTTCACAAACGAAACAAACAACGCACATCAACTAATTACTGAAGAAGAATACGACGAAGCACTCGCACACATTAAAAACACGGCGCCGGGAAAAGACAATATAAAAGGCAAACTACTGAAAAATCTTACTCCACAAACACACACACACACATACTGAACCTATTCAACAACTGTATTGAAACTAACACGATACCAGATACCTGGAAAACAGGAGTAATAATACTAATTCCTAAAACCGGACTAGACAATACACAGACACAAAACTACAGACCTATCACACTAGTAACCTGAGTAAAATTTTTGAAACTATAATAAAAAATAAACTGCAACAATCAGTTGGACAACACATACCACAATACCAATTCGGATTTAAAACTAAACACTCAACTGTTCACTCACTTTTTATACTAACCAACAACATGCAAACAACTCACCTCACGAACAAGAAAACAGCATGTCTCTTCATGGACATCAATAAGGCCTTTGACAGTGTCTGGCACAAAAGACTTTTATATAAACTTTACCAGCTTAAAACCCCCAAATACATAATTCACGCAATCAGAAACCTACTCACAAACAGACACCTAGAAGTAAGCATAGACAACACCCTCTCCTTTGCTTTCTCCCCTGAACAAGAACTCCCACAAGGATCCCCGCTAGTACCCCTTCTTTACAATATATACTGCCACGACATATACAATCACAGTCTCCACGACAAAAGACACATTGACAAATCTGCTTACATACTACAATACGCCGACGACACTGCATTGATCGTGCACGACAAAACTACAGTTAAAGCAGTACAAAAACTTCAAACACTAACAGACAATACAATTGCTTGGTTCTACAAATGGAGACTTACACCAAACGCCACGAAAAACCAACTACTTTTACCAAACCACCAAATTAAAGACGATTCTCCATCAATAACAACAGACGGAAACAGAATTAGACCAAAACAAGAGGCAAAATATCTAGGAATGACACTGGACCAAAAACTAAAATTTACAAATCACGCACAGAACGTAAGAACAAAAATCATTCAACGGACAAAACACTTCCGATCACTGACGTACAAAGACAAAGGAATCAGTACAAAGACCGCCACAAAAATTTACCAATCAATATGTAGACCTCTGCTTGACTACGGACATATACTGACAGCGAATGCATTTAGGAAAACTAAACAACACATTCAAACAACAGAACAGATTGCCCTGAGATCAATAACGAAAATAAGACATCCTCAAAACCAACTACTCTACGAACGAACAAAAATAACGCGAATAACAGACAAAGACAACTCCAATTGCAAACGAAATGGAAAAACAATCCCTACAACTGGACCCTACTGAATCCCCTTTGCCTCACGAGCCAAACGAAACAATCGCGCTTCCGCTTCCCAACAACAACACTAATTGAACACTTCCAACACGACTGAACCAACCTGCTAGGCGACGAAAATACATGACATAGAAGAGAGATTTTTTTTTGCTTTGTAATAATTTTAAGTTTACAGTTAAGATAGTTTAAGTTAGAAAATTAACAAATCAAAAAAAGAAATAAGAAAATTAATCCAATACATGTATATATGCAAGGGCAGAAAGGCCGAGGGCCGATGGCCGAAGCCACCTTCAGTACTTACTAATGACTTTTTGCAGCGGGATGTGGACAAAAACATACACAACTTCTCCTTTGAAGAAACTGCCAACGTTTCGACGTTATTTTAAACAAACTTCAATGTCGAGAACCTGAAGATGGCGGACAGAAAACAGGCTGCCAGTTGTGTATATTTTTGTCCGAATTCCGCTGCTTACCGTGGAATTATTTTTCAAAAAGTTGGCCATTTCACCAAAAAAGAATTTGTGTATATTTTTGTCCGAATCCCGTTGCTTACTATGGAATTATTTTGCAAAAATATAACAGAAAAACAAGAGACACGAATATTCCATTCACTCTAACCATCACAAAAAACACACCCAACGATATAATCAGCCTTATTAAATGCAATAATTAATACGAATCCTCGTAATGGGTGTAAAAAGTGACTGACAATGTTGAATCGATACGTACATGTCTTGTATGGTGGTTTATATTCTGCTAGAATGTTCATCAGTCTTGACGCTGAGCTAAGGATGCATTCTTGTCTAACGAATGAAGTGACCAACCGGAATGCGATAATTGATTTTCATTATTCCTTTTTAGATAGCTGTAATTGTTTTATTACGCGATTCAGATGCCTTTTTGCCCCATTCTTTCCATTCACTATTTTCAATAAACAACGCGCGAATTTACCATTTTATTTCCGGTTGTGTAATTGAAGATGTAAAGCCTAAAAAGGTCCTCAAAAGAAATTAGTGAAACCGATTACATAAGAACATTTGAATTTACTTATTTAAATTGTTTCTACTTAATATCACGTTAACAAAACAATTTTAATCAGCTCTAAAGCAGCTCGTGGGTATGGCAAAATTACATGGATCAACGTAGCATAAAATTAAGAAAAACTGCGATCTTGCGGTGGAGTTTTTATACTACGATCTGATTGTTGTTATGTTGCGAATAGTACGCCTGAATTGTTAATGTAAATAGCGAATTTGCATGTAAATGGCCTAATGCTGAAACTATGGGAAAAAATTCACATTCAGTTGGTCAAGTGAGGAAGTTTAATCAGAATCAGCTGACCAATCGATCTCTATCTACTGTTTGTTGCTCAGGATCTTTTGAAGAAAAATTCAGCTAACAGTGAACTGGCACCATGTGCATTCCAAAGAACCACCTTATCCGGTACTTCGGCTTCGGATTAATAAAATGTGACTGTTCCTATTTTCAAACCGCAAACAATTAGCAATTAGTTGTCTTTGCTGTGCATAAATCAAAATGTATTACATTGAGAGTAGAAAAATCGTGGCCTACAATGAACGGGAAACGAAGCAAATCGCAAAATATGGAGAAATACGTTTATCGGTGCTAGAAATGACGCATTATTGCACTTGACTTCATTATAACAGTATGACATTATTTACGTTGTTAATAATATTGTTCGTTTAGTTATTTGCAGTTTACATCTTAATCAAGCGTTTTTTCACCCAAAAATAAAGGCTCTTATGTAGTGACAAATTTGGCCTTTACTAGCAGGAATTTTCTGATCATCTACAATGGAAGTTTTATGCAAAATGATCAGCATCATCAGCTAATAAACGTCCGTAAATCGTCGGTGTTTCCGTTGCCATTCTACAATACCTTCCTTTAACAAAAGAGATAGACTTTCGAGGCCATTCCTTGAAACAAGTGGGTTTTTCGGGTTTTTAGGCCGTCGTTCGGTAGAATTTCTTCTTGACGTTTCGCAAGCACGTGCGGCTTGCATCTTCAGAAGTGGTTTGCTTGAACGCTTACACTGTTCTGATGGATCTGAAGATCAGAACAGTGTAAGCGTTCAAGCAGACCACTTCTGCAGATGCAAGCCGCACGTGCTTGCGAAACGTCAAGAAGAAATTCTACCGAACGACGGCCTAAAAACCCGAAAAACCCACTTGTTTCATCTTCCTTTAAGTTTATAACAGTAAAATACTCAGAAATCAACAAATAATCCCAAGCCAAAATTATACAAGAAAACCGAGTGAAGTGGGAAAAAGTGGAGTTGAGTTAAATGCTTTCCTGCTTGAGCATCAGCAAACGCAAATAATTAGCCCTTTGATCAATAAAACCCTCAATTCTCCAGTTGGATTTAGCCCTTTTGCCACTTTAAACAGTTCCAGTTGGTTTCAAGTCTTGAAAAACATTTATTGCCAAAAGAATCAAGCTTTAGTACCAATTTGCTTGCGCGTGGTGAGTTTTTCGGGCTTTTAAGCCGCCCTAAAAAATAATTTCTTCCTGAAGTTTCGCAAGCACGAAAAACTCACCAGTTTCAAACCCTTTGGACAAACTTACAGTTACGCTGATAAAATTTGTTATCAAATAAGGCTTTCGCTGTCATTGCTTGAAACTGGTTAGTTTTTTGCATGCCACCTCTGAAGATCCAAGGTAAAAAACTAGTTTCTACTTCGACCTAAAAACGCAAAAAACTTCACCAGTTTGATAAAATTCTCAATTTGCTTCAGCTTCGATCCATCTGTTTGAACCGCTAATAAAATGTAAACCAAATCGTGACTATACCGCCCGTGTTCAATATCTCGTGTGGTTTGTCTGATGGGTTCAAATCCGGAACGTATTCCGGCCAGTACTTGACTCGAAGAGATCAACCAGCACGAATCCGATTGTCAGTCCATCCGTAAAGTAAATCGAATATTGTTAACAATGTAAAAGTGATTTCGAATAAGTAGGTATCCGTTAGGCCGCCAGCTAAATAGTGGATTGTACTTCTGGGCCACAAAGTTATGTTGGCTTGTTTAGAGACGCGATTGCGGCAAAATGCCTCCACTTTTCCGCCACAATTTTTTGTTCTTCTCAGCGCCATTAAGAAGAGTAATATCTTTAAATGGTGAGCGCTTAGTGTGCAAGGTATTAAATATGCGTTTTGCGAGAACGGCCTTAATGGAGCGCATAAATCAGAAGCTAAACGTTGTAAGTCGGACGGGCGATGAGTTATACTCATTCGAAATGTGTAAAACCAGGTGAGCTAACCCATAAATTCTACAATGATTTCACCATATCCAAACGACATGGTTTGCTCATTTTTCCTTCATGTGTTCTACTGATTTAAGCCGCAGAACTAGAAAAGGGCATGAAATTGAGCCATCCATCTGCTCGATTAAGTTGAGGATAACCGGGTATTATTGGTGATTGGGATGCAATCCGAAAAACGACGCATGCAGTTCCGAAACGTCGAATTAATGCAAATGATACCCGAGTTATGTGAAACCCTAATTACAAGTCATAAAAATCATTAACATATTCATTCAGCTGGCCCGATAAAAAGCTGCACGGGACAAATTTCATTGCACAGTTTTAAATCCACCATGGCAATAAAATGGCCAGCCTGATTTGAATAGGAAACTCGTAAACAACTATCGGGATGTCGCCACGATCGTCTCGAGGATTTAATTAACGATAAGGTAGATTATGGTTGCCAGTGGCGGGTTTCATCCATTCCCAGCTAAATTTTCATCCAATTCATCTTTGAATTAGATGCAGAACACCGTCCAAATAAAATATATCTAGAAGCCGATAAGTTTGTCCCATTATTAGACGACGATTCATTGCAATCGAAGGTTTTGAAGGAAGAAATTGAATGTGAAGAAGGAGAAAGGAGAAGAGGAGATTGAGGAGTCCACTGCAGAAAGCACTAAGATTTGGGGATAAGACATTGATCTGGGGCAAAAATTAAATCGAAATTGAAAAGCCCGACTTTTTCATCGATCAATATGAAACCGATCCATCAAAAGTGCG
Source organism: Dendroctonus valens (assembly GCA_024550625.1). Classification (NCBI taxonomy): domain Eukaryota; kingdom Metazoa; phylum Arthropoda; class Insecta; order Coleoptera; family Curculionidae; genus Dendroctonus; species Dendroctonus valens. The sequence continues at coordinate 78,198 of JAJTJO010000058.1, forward strand.
CATTATAATTAAGGCTTTTAAATTCGTTTGGAGTCATATCCGACGCCATAAATAAGGCCTTTGACACCATGCAGAAGCTGCGAAGAATAATATATCATTAAAAGCCCGCTCCAAAGGGGTATAAATAACGTTCCATATTGACAGTCTCTCTATAAGTACATGCCCCAGAACAGTTTGGATGATAAATGAACGCTTTGGTAATTGTATCCATATGGCTTATTGGGCAGGCACTTTTGGTTCTGGTTTTGCAAATCCGTTACTTTCCGTCCTTCCTAACTCGAATAATGCCTGGCAAACAGACACTGAACTGGATATTGGGATCTATTTTAACTAGAGCCTTTGTCGTGTTATAACAAAACAAACGTATCAAAAGGCAAAAAACGTTAATTGCGCTACGCTTCATAAATTAATCTAATTACTGGTTACATGCAAATAGTTAATCTCGACCTTATTGAGGTTTTTTTGTCTGGTTCCAATCTGCATTAGAAAACCTATTGCAGCTTGACCGTGATTTTTTCTCGGTCGAGGATATACTGATGAAGAAATGTTGATGCATTGATTAGGCGACTAGAGCAATTGAGTAGGCAGATCTTTGTGTTGCAAGACTAATTTTGATCCTTTTCCTGGGTATTTTGTCTCAAAACCTATTTTATTGCAGATTGATAAAAAGTGCTCTTATTTGAAAATAAAGAACGATTCTTCGAACGATCACGAGTTTAAAATTTTCTACCAATTTGTGTTTCAGATCTGAATTTTGAAACACAAACTTACACTTTTTTCGCAAAAAAAATTATCAAATTCTAACATTCGCTTTAAAATTCCTGATGATGACGTCAATTTGCTATTTTGAGGATGTATAAATAAAACTTCGCTCTGGCAAGTGGAGTTTTCCAGAAATTTCCAGCTCATTTTATGCTTAAGATTCGAATTTTCAAACTTTGCCCAGTTGAAATGAACCAAACTCGAAATCAGTGGAACAAATTTTCAAAAAAGTTGGTAAAAAAGAACTTGTCATTTTCAATAAAATGCTTTCTGAGTTTTCAATTGCATTTTTCTTTGAAATACAAGTGCGAAAATTTAATAAATTTTGAAAGCTTCGTCTAAAATCCCTGAAGATTATGCCAACTTGAAACTTTTAAGATAAAAATTCCTGATGATGGTGTCAGTTTGCTTTTTTTGGGGCTTTATAAATAAAACTTCGCTCTTTCAAGTGGAATTTTCCGGAAATTTCGAGCTCATTTTATGCTTAAGATTCGAATTTTCAAACTTTGCCCAGTTGAAATGAACCAAACTCGAAATCAGTGTAACAAATTTTCAAAAAAGTTGGTAAAAAAGAACTTGTCATTTTCAATAAAATGCTTTCTGAGTTTTCAATTGCATTTTTCTTTGAAATACAAGTGCGAAAATTTAATAAATTTTGAAAGCTTCGTCTAAAATCCCTGAAGATTATGCCAACGTGAAACTTTTAAGATAAAAATTCCTGATGATGGTGTCAGTTTGCTTTTTTTGAGGCTTTATAAATAAAACTTCGCTCTTTCAAGTGGAATTTTCCGGAAATTTCGAGCTCATTTTATGCTTAAGATTCGAATTTTCAAACTTTGCCCAGTTGAAATGAACCAAACTCGAAATCAGTGGAACAAATTTTCAAAAAAGTTGGTAAAAAAGAACTTGTCATTTTCAATAAAATGCTTTCTGAGTTTTCAAATGCATTTTTCTTTGAGATACAAGTGCATAAATGTAATCAATTTCGAAAAATTCCTCTAAATCCCTGAAGATTATGATGCCAACTTGAAACTTTCAAGATAAAAATTCCTGATGATGGTGTCAGTTTGCTATTTTGAGAATTTATAAATAAAACTTTGCTCTTTCAAGTGGAATTTACCGGAAATTTCGAGCTCATTTTATGCTTAAGCTTCGAATTTTCAAACTTTGCCCAGTTGAAAATGAAGCAAACTCAAAATCAATGAAAGAAATTTTCGAAAAAGTTTGTAAAAAAGAACTTGTCCGTTTCAATAAAGTGCATTCTGAGTTTTAAAATGCATTTTTCTTTGAGATACAAGTGCATAAATGTAATCAATTTCGAAAAATTCCTCTAAAATCCCTGAAGATTATGCCAACTTGAAACTTTCAAGATAAAAATTCCTGATGATGGTGTCAGTTTGCTATTTTGAGAATTTATAAATTAAACTTCGCTCTTTCAAGTGGAATTTTTCGGAAATTTCGAGCTCATTTTATGCTTAAGCTTCGAAATTTCAAACTTTGCCCAGTTGAAAATGAACCAAACTCAAAATCAATGAAAGAAATTTTCGAAAAAGTTTGTAAAAAAGAACTTGTCCGTTTCAATAAAGTGCATTCTGGGTTTTCAAATGCATGTTTCTTTGAGATACAAGTGCATAAAAGTAATCAATTTCGAAAAATTCCTCTAAAATCCCTGAAGATTATGATGCCAACTTGAAACTTTCAAGATAAAAATTCCTGATGATGGTGTCAGTTTGCTATTTTGAGGATTTATAAATAAAACTTTGCTCTTTCAAGTGGAATTTCCCGGAAATTTTGAGCTCATTTTATGCATAAGGTTCGAATTTTCAAACTTTGCCCAGTTGAGAATGTACCAAACTCAAAATCAGTGGAAAAAATATTCAAAAAAGTTTGTGAAAAGAACTTGTCCTTTCCATAAAATGCTTTCTGAGTTTTCAAATGTATTTTTCTTTGAGATACAAGTGCATAAATGTTATCAATTTCGAAAAATTCCTCTAAAATCCCTGAAGATTATGCCAACTTGAAACTTTCAAGATAAAAATTCCTGATGATGGTGTCAGTTTGCTATTTTGATGCTTTATAAATAAAACTTCGCTCTTTCAAGTCGAATTTTCCGGAAATTTCGAGCTCTTTTTATGCTTAAGCTTCGAAATTTCAAACTTTGCCCAGTTGAGAATGAACCAAACCCAAAATCAGTGAAAGAAATTTTCGAAAAAGTTTGTATAAAAGAACTTGTTCTTTTCAATAAAATGCTTTCTGAGTTTTCAATTGCATTTTTCTTTGAGATACAAGTGCGTAAATGTAATCAATTGCGAAAAATTCCTCTAAAATCCCTGAAGATTATGCCAACTTGAAACTTTCAATATAAAAATTCCTGATTATGGTGTCAGTTTGTTATTTTGAGGGTTTATAAATAAAACTTCGCTCTTTCAAGTGGAATTTTCCGGAAATTTTGAGCTCATTTTATGCTTAAGCTTCGAAATTTCAAACTTTGCCCAGTTGAAAATGAACCAAACTCAAAATCAATGAAAGAAATTTTCGAAAAAGTTTGTAAAAAAGAACTTGTCCGTTTCAATAAAGTGCATTCTGAGTTTTCAAATGCATTTTTCTTTGAGATACAAGTGCATAAATGTAATCAATTTCGGAAAATTCCTCTAAAATCCCTGAAGATTATGCCAACTTGAAACTTTCAAGATAAAAATTCCTGATGATGGTGTCAGTTTGCTATTTTGAGAATTTATAAATTAAACTTCACTCTTTCAAGTGGAATTTTCCGGAAATTTCAAGCACATTTTATGCTTAAGCTTTGAATTTTCGAACTTTGCCCAGTTGAAAATGAACCAAACTCAAAATCAATGAAAGAAATTTTCGAAAAAGTTTGTAAAAAGGAACTTGTCCGTTTCAATAAAGTGCATTCTGAGTTTTAAAATGCATTTTTCTTTGAGATACAAGTGCATAAATGTAATCAATTTCGGAAAATTCATCTAAAATCCCTGAAGATTATGCCAACTTGAAACTTTCAAGATAAAAATTCCTGATGATGGTGTCAGTTTGCTATTTTGAGGGTTTATAAATAAAACTTTGCTCTTTCAAGTGGAATTTTCCGGAAACTTCGAGCTCATTTTATGCTTAAGCTTCGAATTTTCAAACTTTGCCCAGTTGAAAATGAACCAAGCTCAAAATCAGTGAAAAAATTTTTCTAAAAAGTTTGTAAAAAAGAACTTGTCCTTTCCATAAAATGCTTTCTGAGTTTTCAAATGCATTTTTCTTTGAAATACAAGTGCGTAAATTTAATCAATTTCGAAAACTTCCTCTAAAATCCCTGAAGATTATGCCAACTTGAACCTTTCAAGATTAAAAAAAAAGGCTTTGCTCTCTCGAATTTAATCTCCCGCAAGTTCCCAGCAAGATTGTGGCTCTCGAATCAAATCTTCAAATATATATCGACACTTTTAAATGCTTAAATAAAGTCAATTTCGAAAATTTTCTCGAAAATTCCTGATTCCAATCTAAAATTCGCATGCTTTGTAAAAGAGATTTTGCCCTCTCGAGTACAATCTCCCGCAAGTTTCTACCTGGATTGCTACTAGAGGTACAAATTTTCAAACATAGGCAGACACTTTTACGTGCTTAAATTTAGTCATTTTCAATCTCAGGATTTATAACAGACAATTTCAGCCTACGTTTGTCGTAGGTGAGAATTCTTGATTATCTTTTGGTAAGGGACCCTCCTTTTTAAAAGTTGAAAATTTTGAGGCAAAACACCCAACAAAAACATACTGAAGATCCGAATCTATAAATTTCTTTCACCTTCAACAAATCACTTCCACTCGAGTCATGGTTACTTCTTCAGCTGAAGCATTCAACTCTAGATCTCCGCGTTAATGCGAGTTTTTTTTGGGTTAATTTCACCGCCCAATGCTCTTAATCTCCCCATGATCGTGCGTTATGTTGTTTGATTTTGGTTTCGTGCGGTGAATGTTCACTAATACAATGTGGGTTCTCCTGATTCGAAAATGGGAGCAAAAGAACGCCGAAGAAGATCGTCAGCAGCCCAGGCATTTCCTGCAGGTCGGCGCGCTTATGAAGCTGTTGGAAATGTTGCAGAAATTGGAGCAAGGTCGATGTCCGGCACGAACGGTGAATGTCAAAATCGCAACATTTACGAAATTTATCTATATTCTCGAATATTTATTTATTGATAAATGCCGCAACGGCAATTTTCTACAAAGCCATCGCCTTTTAACGACCGCAAATTTATGGGAATCAGCAAATGAGCGCCGCTGAGAGAATCGATGGTATCCTGTCTCGCGTCTTCCGGAATGTTTCAGGCGTTTTCCTACATGCCACGCTAGTGTTAAAATCAAATCTATTTGGTGATGCTGGACACGCAGAAACAATACTGTTTTCTTATACAGCAAGAAAATAATCCATGTTCTAATAGAAAGAGTAGCATCAAAGAGATAAAGCTAATTGATTTGGCTGGTCGCATCGTCGCTGACGATTGTAATGATCACTTTAAATTGATCAGAATCAATTTGGAACGTCAATTAAACCAATGAGAGGTGATTTTTAGTGGCTGACTATTTTAGGAAGTTTATCATTAGTAATAATGGCTTTTCCTTCACACAGAGCCAGTAATCACCACCTAGGCCTCTATGAGCATACTCTTTATATATTTCACTTGGTCTAAGAACAGGTCCTCTTTTGGCAGTTGGAACTGATTGATAGTAGGTGAAAGAATATTTGAGCCGAAACATCAAACACATTTTTCTTTTGCTATTTTCGTACCGGTGGCAGTTATCTTCGAACGGTAAATAAACGATTTCTTTCACCGCACATAAGTCTTCGGACAAAGGTGAAAGAATAGGTGCCGCACGATTTCGATTTGCTTCACTTAGCCAAGATGATGATGGTACGGAGGTACCTAATGGTACCGCACCTGTATGTGAAGGTCGCCACGAAAAATACTTATTAATGACCGAGCGGAATGCGTGCATGGGGAAGATTACAGAAGTCACGAAAAATCCCAATTACTGCCGGCCAAATTGATCGTCAGTCTCAACAAGCAGGATTGGATTCAGTAGCAAGATTTCTCAAAGGCATTTGACACCGTGCAACGACCTGTAGATATGAAAAGCGTCGGAATATCAAGGCAATTGCCTGCCTGATGCTGATAAGAAAACCAAATGTGGTTTATGTAACAATGATTCCCCAAATAGATTGCAATAACTAAATTGGTTTTCGATCGAACATTTCCTATTGTTTATATTTTGATGGGATTAATCGAAAAATCTACAAACCAGTTTAGTTCTTGTGGGCGAAAAACGTCCAGCAAAAATGCTGCAAGGAGAAAGTGGCTGATGCTCCTACAAGAATACCGGGAATCCTGATGATTAAGCACCGTTCCTTTCATCGGCAAAAGAAAATTCCAATTTAGTCAAATCCACATTTAAAACAATCGAGCAGAACCGATTCGTAGGCGTTTCCTAATAAGTACAACCACGATATCGGCTTATTTAAATCAATACTAATCCATCATGCATAGTGGATCATACATCAAAATGTAAACGCCCCGGACTGGCGGCTTACGAACAGGAAAAGAATCGAACACTGATGAATATAGAATTTTGAATATTAATATTGATGGTTTTTGTCGAAAAAATCGCGCTGTTTTTCCAACGAAAGACACAAACGGTTTCCCAATCTACAGATAGGAAACCGATCAATCTCATAGTAATTCAGTTGATTGGTCCAAATTCTTCGCAGGCATAATTTTCCGCAATATTGGCCGAAGGCCATTGAAGGTTGTCCAACTATTATCCGATACTCCGGTTTACCGTTTTCGATTTTTGTTTTATTTATTGACCCGATCTGCATACTGCAATATATTATTAGTAGCATTTTGTGCACATTATACTATGGTTATTTTATACGGAAATTGCCGCAATTGAAACACGGAACGCAACAGCGTGAAAAAATCAGTTTGGGATCGTCATTTTGTACAATAAAATTTTATTTGCACTGTAAAACCACTAGTTTTACCGTTGTATGTAGGAGCAGTTTGAGAAACTTTAAAATGAGTTCAAGGGCATCAGTGTCATGAAATTTGAGAAAATTTAAGATATATGAGCGACAAAACAGTGGCAGCCCAGACGAACTAGACGAAGTGGGGGCGACCACCAGCAGGATGGAGGGATGATATCCAGAGGAAGGCCGGCAAGAACTGGATTCTAAGTGCTCAAGACAGACAGCGGTGGAAAAACATAGAAGAGGGCTATGTCCAGTGGATGAGAACAGGCTGAAGAAGAAGAAGATATATGAGTCTCTTAAATCGAGAAAAACTAAGCAAATGCCTCCAATTCTATGCAATGTCCGTAGCAGAGAGGCGAGAAATGCAACGAGCTAATTAGTTTTTTAGCGATTTGGATCTTCAGTCGGCCTGAACTAAACAGTCAAGGTTAGCACCTTGAAAAGCTTCTTAGGTCAAAACACACATTTGAAACTTTGGTGGTTTATGGCTCCAAAATTCCTCAAAGAGCTCAAAACGTCTGAAATTCCAAATAAAAAAGCGACTAATCCAACCAGGCCGTAGCCTATTACCCATATGAATTGAAATTGGAGTGGAGCATAATTTACAATTAACGAATGGAAAGGAATTGAAGAAACCGAATCATCAATCAATGAGATCATTAAGAAGTAAATTACATGGCGGAGGATTAAGGAAAATTATATTGTATCTTGTCAACCCGTAATCTCAGAAAGTAAGAACCAAAATTAAGACAGCGTCTATGTACGTTTGGATGCTATTATCTAATAAATTGTGATTAAATTAATTATTCAACGTTTGCCCTAAAGGAACTCGGATACCGCGGCTCTGCACCTTTCAACGAATAATAATTAACGTAATACCTAACAGGAGGAAGTGATAACAAAACACTTACGTTCCACATTACTTTCTACAGTGTTTTTCATCGTTACAAGAGCAAAAGCAAGGAACCTTTTTCTCCACTAAATTTTATACTTTCAGATCATGTCGTCCCATATTCAAACCACTTTCGGTCTTAGGTGTGTACTTTCCCTTTGAAATTAATTGAAGATACTTAATAAAGTCGTTGTTTAACTCATATTGCCGTAGATGGTTTCTAGTAATAGTAACAGTCACTTTTCCCTTCAAGTTATGTGAAGAGCTCGAGATACAATCACATGGAAACAAACGTCTAATAACGTAACTTTGAGTTGCTGAATGGAAGATTACACAGTTGGTACCCCCATAATGAAAAAATTACAAAACTCATCTGGAAAAAAGCAATTGAAAATAATAAGGCAAAACACACTAAATACTTGACAAAGTCCATTGAACAAAGCGCAATTGTAAAACATTCGAATAATTAAAAACAAACATTGTACATAGTTATTGAAGTATATAAAACCCCACTAACAACCATGGACAAATATCTAATCCAAGAACACAGTAAGAGCAATTCAAAGAAAAAAATGAGCTAATTTGATCGAAGTACCAAACTTTGAGTGGCTAAAAGCCGCAGTATGCAATCATTTCATAATTACTCATCTAAAAGTCGTAACGGTACTGCTTGAAGATGTACAATCAAAACGAATGGTATTTGGCACTAACTACATAGATGTAACTTGCAAATAAATAGGTACCCGGCTTACAATACCAATAGCCCGAAAAAAAATTAATTGCTTTTTCAATGGGTATTGTAGTATGGGCCATGCCCAGAAGCCATCCTGTATTACACTAATGGAAAAAAGAAGTGTACTTGTTTGATAAAAGAAATTTCACAGCATAAAGTAGGATGTGAAGAGCGTAGATAAATAAACGTGAATGTGAATGTATGAGACAAACTTTGCCGAAAAACAATTAAGCACTTGCGGTGCAACAAAAGTATAGATTGAAAAATAATGTTTAAGTCAAGAGGCAAAAGGAAAAAAACGTATTCGACCAATAAATGTTTTCAAGTTCCAGACAGTGTACCATTAGCAATGCCCAGAAGCAGTTGAAACGGCCGTTGTGTGCCCACGAATGGATCTTATCTAAAATTGATTTAACCGCTTGATAGAAACTCATAAACAACACGAAGAATAGGCCCTATTTTGAAGATAATAGAGTTTCTATGTCGATAATTAGAACAACACGGTACGGCCAGGAAATTGAACCTATTGAGAAAATAATGAAGCGATATTGTATTGTATCTTGCAGCAGTTCGATTTGTTGAGGAGTTCTGAAAGAAACATTCTTTTACCCACAACATGACCAATCGAAAATGCATTCTACAAAGTCCTCAGCTTAGATGTCATCAACTTAGTCACTTTTTTTTCGAATTTACATAGGCCTTCCTGCTACCGATCTGAAATTGCCAATGATTATGAGTTGCATGCTTGCTGAGCATATTCGTAATTGCATTCAACTGCAGGCATTTTACCTGCACTAATATTTCCTTAATGCTGTTATCTAGCAGAATATAAAATAGACAGCACTCGCCCAGTTGCTTATGTTACTGTAAACATTTCCATGTTGTTAATAGTTATTATGGAACTTAGTTAATTCGTTTGGAAAAGATGGGAAATGCTCCAAGAAGGCTAAACTTTAAGCCCAAAATGTTAAAAGAGATGGCATTTTGCGGATCAAACTTGTGAATTTTGCACTGTGAAATTTCAGGCCGCAAAATTCAGCAGTTTTAAGTAATCAAAGCTCCAAGACACTTTTGCAAAAAGCTGTTGCTTTAAAGTGAAGAAATTCGTAATTTTTATGTTGCTACTTGCATTAGTTTGAATGCCATTTTGTTACCAGCGTTTACCAATCCCGGTAAAATGAGAATTCTGTGCGATTTTGACGAAAATTTAAGCTGGTGTACAGTCAATCGTCTTCTATAAACTGTAAAAGTGGTGCAAGTTGCTACTTGTTCTGGTTTCGAAGTTATGCAATTTTAAATAAAGGAGTTCGTTTGGGTTGAGGCTTCCATTCTGAGACCCATTTTTTCTGAGCAAGATAAAATCAGGATCCTTGGAGATTTTCATGAAAATTTCAGGATCAGCAGAACTAATTAACCTCTAAGAACAGCGAAAGCTTCAAGTTGCTACTTCTTCTACTTTCTAAGTTAGGCGTTTTTAAATAAAGGGGTAGATTTGGGTTGAAGCTTCCATTTTGAGACCAAAGTTTAGCAACGAATGTTTAATCAGAATTTCAAGCGATTTTACTGAAAATTTCGAGTTGCTGCTTGCTCAGGTTTCGCATTTATAAATTTTTAAAGAAACGAGTGCATTTGGATGCTAAAATCAGAATTACTGGCGGATCCGAATTTCAATGTACTACTAAGATCTGATTTCGAATTTAGAAATGTTGAAAGAAAGTGCGTTTCGTTTGAAGCATCTTCCACTTTCAGTCCAATGTTTATCAAGCGGGTTAAAATCTGAATTTTTTGGCAATTTTTTACAGAAACTTCTGTTTCTTTGGGGCCAAGTGTCTTCCAAAGACTGTGAGAGTTTCCGGTTTCTGCTAGCTCTAGTTTGGAAGGTAGAAACTTTTATAGAAAGGAGCTCTAGTTGTTATTGGGAGCCGCTGCTCGAAAAACGGCCCAGTTTAAAATAATGATGATTCTAGTTCTGATATTGTCTGAACCATCAAAGTCTCAGCATCTCCCTAATACAAACGCAGCTACATTATCTAGTAGATATAATGCAAATAAAATGCTTTTGAAATCTTGAAGGTGAAAGAGCGAAATTACACACTTGGCGCTTGGAATGCGTCTTTCACGCCGCGTATTGTTGCATTTTACGGTATAATTATATTATCATCACCATCTTTATTACCAGTTAATGTACATAATGCCGCGAAAAAACTTCTAACCGAATGAGGATCGCTACCGGGGAAATAAAAACAGCAAATGGAAAAAACCACAAATCGCCATTCACCTGGATTTAATGGCAGTTTCTAGGAATTGCTCAAACGGTTTGAATGATGAGCTGATTCGCTGCATTTGATATGACATTGAAAATAACGACTGGGAACAATGCTGAAGAATCGGAATTTTCGCGGTGATTACCAATAAATCTTCCTGAGGAGGAACTAAGCTGATCGAGCGCGTCAGAGAACTTGGCGCAGGAATGAATGTAAAAATCCTTATCAGTAGTTTTCGAGCTCAAAGTGACAGCTTTTAATACCAAAGATACCATCAAACTTCTCCTAGAACAAACCATTTGCATATTACTAGCACGGTCCATCGAGCATAAACCAAAGACGACAACCATAACATAATTACTAGACAGGCACCACACCTTAATATCTCTTAATTATAGAGGAAAAAAACTGAAACAGCTCTGCAACAAACTACAAGATGCTGAAGCACGCGCTAGTTAAATGCAATGTGAAAGAATTTCACTCGTCCGAACGTTCTCTTCTGAAGTGAAGGTAGAACAAGTAATGCCGATTTTTTGTAAGAGGAAAAAACCAGGATAGGCATGTTTTAAAAATCAAATTAATTAAAATTTAATTACATTGCCCGTTTAGATAAGTCTATTCGCTTGATATAATGCAAAGAAAGCAAGAATGTCACCTAGAAATCGGTTACTTAACTTCAAGTGCAAAACCTGGTAGATTAATTCAATGGCAAAAACAATCTAGTGATGGTGAAGGCTGCATGCTGAGGATTTATTGAGTTTAGGGCTTTGCTTTTAATATTTTATGTTAACTGGTTTTTTATTTATCTCCTTTTGCAACCGCTCCAGTTATGGAGCAAGTAAGCACAGATTTCGAGTGCTATTTTCATATTCAACTCAACCATGTATTCTACTTCCTCAAAAGTTTGGCAAAGAGCTCCGCAAGCAATTCATTACAAGGATGCCAAAACCTCTTTAAAGCATTCACTGGAAACATCAAGGGTTTTTGACATCCTGGTAATAAATTGCTCGGACAAGCCTGTGTGTTAAATACCAGAGCGAAATAAAGCGCAGGGTTCAGTAGTGTTAATTTCAGGCTAAACCCAGCTGATGAAAGCTAATAAGCTCGAAACCTGCGCATGAAAACTTTTGCGGTTCTGATGCGAAAAGTTTCCCTGTTCTTCAGTTAAAGATCAAGAAACACTTACAGAACGCTAAACGGTCTTTTGTTTCGGAAACTCTTCATTTCTTTCGGAATTTATCATTATTAGTCAAACGTTGCCCTGCACCTGCACGGATAAAAATCGCATTAAAAAACGGTTTGCTGTGTAAAATGATTGTACAATAATGGGCCTTTTCATCATCAGTTTTATTAACATTTTCACGCAGTGTTCCGCATATTTAAAGACCAAATTAATTTTTCCGAACCAACCATGTGTGTGTGTGTGGGCATTTATAAAACTATTAGCGCTCTTCAAGAAACTGGCAAATGTCTTACAGAATTTACCGACTCACTTCTCGGAAATTATTTCAGCCATTTACTTATGCGCAAGATAAATTTCCATCAATTACGTCTCATTTATCACGAAAATGTCGGTAATCTCACTGGGCAGGAGTGTCTCAACAGTTAGTGTCTCATTTGCATTATCAAACGTTTCGATGGTTTTCCAGTTTTTCTCGGTTTGAAATTGAAGTGTTCCCAGATCTTTTGTTGCCGGACCGACACTAGTTTCAAGTAAATGGGTTTAAACCTGCCTGTTACTTTTGCCTATTAATTGTGGTTTTAGGAATGTTAATACCGGATTAGTTTGTAATAACAACAGCCACTAGTTTTATAATTTATGGCTTTGGTGATATAACTAAGAGTTCTGGTTTCTGAGGAAATTGTTAAAAGCCCCAATGTTAATCTGAATCAGGATTGCAGATGCAAACCATTGCTAATTTTCACTTCTTCGTCCAATAATGACCTAAGCGTGCTACATGATGCATGGTAATCTTCCTTGGTTTGAAGATCTTGCGATGAAGACACGGGCATCCGGGATGCTTCGTGCTCAATCGGCTGTTAAGCGCTAATGAGCAGTTGGTCTCTAGATCAGCTCTAGCCTCTTGACTACCGAGTTCAACCAGTATTTTTAATCAGATCAGTCACATTGATTTGATCGGTTGCCACATGCAATCAGCGCAATCTGCAGTAATAACAATCATTATTGAGTATCCCTGTAGGTACTGCTGAGATCTAAATACCAATTCCTACCAAGTGGCCTTGTCGATTTGCTAGGAGTTTTCAAATAGCCGCTTGATTGCACCAGCTTGCTCCATTTCCATCATGTAATTGCCATCGCGTATCCTCCAAAACCATCTGCTCACTTTCACTTAATCTTCGTTTCGATTTTTCCGAGAGCTCTCGTTTCAATTTTCCTTATCTCCTTTCAAAATACGAGTGAAAATTAACTCGGAAACACTGAACGTTGAGTTATACGTTTACTGATTGCATCGCCACATTCGTTTCAGAATTTGTAAATTACTTCTCGACTGAATATTAATGTTTCTGTGCACAGTAGGATGTTTTCACGTTGCTCTAGATTGATTGAATTCATATTTTACTAGTCATCATCCGAACCCACACATTGATGAACATTTCCACATAAACAAACATGCTTATGCAACAAGAAAGTGTTGGGTTTCGGTTTTCTCCTGTTGCGTCCGTATGGACGAGCCCCATCTTCTAATAATTTAACAGCCAGCATACCCATGCAGGTAAAACTACCACAATAAAATCCATAACTAAGCAAACGTCTGAAGCATAATGGTGCGAAGACTTCCTTAACAGTTCATATTTCCATTTTAAGTAAACTATTTCGCATTTACCGGTATTACGGCTACTTTATCGCCTGCTGCGGGCTCATATTCAAACGCTTTCCGAAAAAAAAATGGGTGATATGTAGAGTTACCATGGTATGCACCCGATGGAGTAAATCGTTCAACTTTTGCAAATCGGCAAACTGGAATGGGATTAAATTAGTCGTGTAGATGACAAAAGGAATCTGGATTTACTAAATATTCGGGTCTTTGAATGAGCCTACAGATCATTGAGGTCTGAATTCTAAAGAGTAATTTTTGAAATGCATTCAAAATGTTTCTCATCAGGAGCAAAGATGTTTAAATTAGGCATTTAAACGAGAATTAAAGTTTCCTTTATATAAGAAGCCTAAAATCCCGAAAAACTCAGCAGTTTCAATGCTTTAAATAGCTGGTTTAACCGATTCATTTTGTCCATCTTGATTGTGTCCGGTTGGGTTTTCAAACTTTATGCTCCACGGAATTCTTCACACCCAACGTTTTGGTTACTTTATGAAAATATTACACAATTCTTAAATAAAACGATTTAAACCGTACATACAGATTCCAGTAAGCATATTAAAATCCGCAAATAAAAAAAGACTTCCCAAAGAAAAGAAAATGTTGCAGTCATTGCAAAAAATACAATTTCTGGAATTAAACCATTTTGGGAACATTTGTGGTCAAAATATTGTAAAAAATCAGCGAATTATTGCCGATTTGCTCCTTCCTATTGGAAGTTACACAGATAAAAGAACACAACTTGTTTTCCCAGTTGTATCGTGATACGCCCGGTATATTGAACTATGTTGGTCTATCGCATTTCTTTCCATCACGTCAATATCTTTCAGAGCTTTGTGCGGTGACCGTCAATTTGGATCATCTTCAAATCCATGAAGCGTGTGACTTTTCACGTGGGTTCGGGTCGTTTAAAACCTCAAGATTACGGTTTCCTCATCAGCGTTATTCAATTAGGATTTTTTTAAAATTTAGAATCTTCACACCGAATTGAGCTTTCTAAAGTTTCCGAATTGAACTTTCTAAAGTTTTCTTTGCTTCAATGCAGCTTCTTCTGGAAGTTGCGGTTGAAGCAGTTAGGTAATTATCCACAGGCCGTATGTGTGCGAAACCTACATAGAAACAAAATCGCCTATTTTATTAATGAAAACTCGGATACCAACCGATCAAGCGGAACGAGATCGAAATTTACTGGGGCAAAATATCGAGGCGGTCATTCGAAGGAGGAATCGCCTACAGTCTTTCAGATCTATGCCGACATGTCCTCGGTAAAGAGTTAAGTATTGGTATGTCACACATTTTCGTGCTACATAAAATTTGCCTTCTACCGCACAGAAGTTCAGAAAAAGGACCATACCTACTGGTAGAATTCCGACGGATAAAACAGTGAATTTCATTGATAAAAACGATGCTAAAATCGGCAAAACTGCAATAGGATCTATAACAATGCTGTTATTAGACACCGTGCATTTCCTTGTCATCCTTGTGACGATTTCTCAGAACCTTTGATTTAATAAGCTACCAGCTAATTGTAGCTGACGACTAATTGAATCCTTCTAAAAAGTCCAACCTTCGTCATTTTCAGCATCACAATGTCTATTGGAAATTACAGAGGCGCAAAAAGTGACCTACTGTAGAAGCTCATTCCGCCACAAGCCGAGAAAAACAACTGTTTAACATTAGATCATTAGCAACGCAAATAAAAAGGAAAACTGACTTTTATAATATTGGGAATTCTTCAGCAGGTTGATGGAAAAAATCAACAATAATGCGAACGTTATATTCACTGTTGCCTTCATTAATAATTTGAGTTAAAAACCTCCTCTCACTTTTTAATAATATTTACGTTCATGAATAAGCAAGCGGATTAAGCGTGCTGTTTTCTATTATCTGGAATTATGATGTGTGAATTGTTGCATTATTAATATCGTGTTTTCTGCGCGTTAGAAACCGCTCATGCTGCACAACACATTCTAGACGATATTTTAGATAATTTACATATCAACCTTCATTCTAGTTGAAACAGTAGTTTTTGAGAATTTAACACAGTTTATTATGCATTTAAAATCATTTAAAAGAAAAAGCTTACACTCCAATGCAGTGTAGAAACCAATTAAATATCAATTCCACCTACCATTCCAATAATAGCATAGTGACTTTTGGTAACGCAATTTTCTTGAAGCCTACATTTGTATAACGTGAAAAAGTTCAAATAAACCGAGGACAGACATTAAACACACAAATTGAAAGTTTCAGCAAAAATCTGTGCAATTTCTACGAAAATCAAGTTCAATTGCATAATTGCGCGTTATATTCAAGTGCCTCCTCTGTCACCTTGATCAGTTCATAAGACCCGTTCGGTGTCTCAATAACACCAATTAATAAAGTGCAACTTTATACACTGATTTCATGATTTTTAAACCAACAGAATATTATTGAAAAAAAAGGAGCATTACAGAAAAAAAAAGGAATTTCAAACGTCATCAAAAAGACCTGTAATGTATATTTTATTCAAAAGAATGAGCGCATATTTAAGTTTGATATGCAAATAGGCTGTGAGCAAGGTGCTACTAATGGTGTTTCACACTCTCGGATTCTTATTAGGTTTTCAAAGTAATTATTAGTCGATTAAAGTAAATTAATTTAGATTAAAATGCAGTTCTTGGAATTGTCAGGTGTGCTTCATTTGATTATTACACTTTTTAAATGAGCTTTTTCGCCAATATTAATCAATATACAGGCATTTTTTAAACAGCACATACTCGCTGCCTGCTAATGTTTATTAGATAATAAAGCTACTGTAGGTCTAGAGCAATTTACGCATATTGAATAGATTGAAAAAAGATTAAGTGAAAAACGTCGTGGGTAGTGTCAAGATTATAAGTTACGCTAAACGAATAAATTTGCATTGCATTTCCAACATTATATTGAATCTGGTTTAATTTATGATTAATTATATTAAACAGTGGCTGAGAGCGAAAGGTCACTAACAGGCACAAAGTTGAAAGCAGTGAAAGCTTTATGGAACAAATCAATCAGAAAAATATACGAAGCTGAATCTTAATCAAAGTGTCCAGGACAAACGCTTTTTTTTTGGCACGTTTATAAAACAGATTTGAAAATATTATAGGCAACGCACTAAAGCGGAAACTTACAAAAGTAAAATATATATACAGGGTGTTTTATAAAAGGCGCGTTCAAATTGGTTGTTTGGAACACGAAAAAAAAATGGTTAATTTTTGTATTATCCAAACACCTTTTGTATTTCCATAGAGCCATTTTTTTGGGATAGTTTCGATCAGGTGTCGAATAAACCAAATACAAAACCAAAAAATATACAGTTTATTTAATCAGACGCATTACAGGAGTCTTGCACATTTTTTTGTTGCTTTTAGCTAAAGACCTACTAGGAAAGTGTCCTGTGAGTGACAATTTGGCTTTCTTCTATTTTAAAAACATGTTTTCCAAATGCCATCTTCCCGTAGAAATTGATAAAATCGCCCCCAGTAAAACAACTTGTGGTTAGTATAATGTTCCTCAACATAATATAATTTTTTTCGTTGTTAGAAGGCGTTGAAATAGAAAAAATGTTTTTTTCCTTCATACGTTTTATGCACTCAGACGTGCATCTTGGGTGCCATCCTTATCTCTTTTGTTCCAAAATTTCAAGAACAACAATGTTTGTCGCTTGATATTTTCGAAATATTACCTTGTTTCTCAGAGTTTTTATGTGGCGCCCCATTCACAGAAACTTTAGTTAACGTTACAGCAAGCCTGAAACGTGAAACTTTCAACGATTTGTGTGAAATCACGTTTGTGCAGAATATTTATTATTCACCAAAAGTGCTTGTGTTTGGAATTTCATCTTACTCGGATGAGTGGTGCAAAATGTACGAGAAAACACCGGGAAAAAATCTTTTTCTGAAGTTATCAAGATTAAACCTCAATCACTCTGTATAGTTGATTACAAAAGTGTGATTTATTTCTTCAGTTCAAGACTTTCTTATTAGTTTTTAATGCCTTACAACGAAAAAATCATATACAAAAATACCTCATATGCAACTAAATTACAGAAAAATTTACAACATAAAACACGTTTATCCTTCGCAACTGCCGTGCTCTATTGGCGATGTTGATAAATAACAGAAAAAGCTAAAATTACTGAGTAAACTATTAGTAGTTTTGCGATTGCTGCGACTTACATCATCCTCATCCAAAGTACCATACACGTCCAATTTGTCAATCCTGATGGTACCCTGGAACGGATAACAGAGCGAACCCTGGGCAATGGAAGAGTTGCTCCAGACTGAAACTTCTGGATCTCCATTGGGACTCTTGTCCTGGCTTCTAATGCATAGACTAAACTCTTGCGGGATCAAAACGCAGGTTTCCATTGTGATTGGCACTCAATTGTCATTCAAACTACTCTTACTCGCTTAGTTTATCTGGCAATAGTCTTTCAACATTATTTAGACGATTCTTTGCTGTACATAAAGAGTGCGCTTTAAAGAATCTATCAATTATCACGGTTTAAAGCTTGTGTTTTAATGGCTACAAACTAAATCACATTGTCACATAGTCTTAAGGCTCATCTAGCACCCGATAAACAATAATAAATCACTTGCTGATAATGTCAGAGTCTGTATCAACCAAAACGCCCGAAGCAAAAAAGATGCTAAACGATTAACGGAAGTGTTCGCAAATTTCGATTGTACCGGCTTTTCCGCGTGTTGATTCTACCCCGCTTAGTGTGAACTACCCGTTTGTAGCCATGAGCTTCATATGAATGGCACTGAACCGCTCTAGCATTGACCCTGTACGAAGCGGTGCTACTGTGGTACCGCAGATTTGCCCCACCACCAAGAACCACGTGGGTAAACTGGTGCACTGCTAACTGACAGGTGTATCCTTAAAGGTACCATGTAGAAGAGTCGATATGAAAAAGTGAACGGAAGATGTTGCTTGCGGTTTGGCGGAGAGTTGGAATTATTATTGTTAGGCTGGGGCACCATCAGAGGTACCATCCTCTAGAGTAACTAGATTTGGTTTGGGTTCAAATTATTGTTCTCTGTGGGTGTTGTTGAAAAAGTCGGAATATTTTCTCTAGTTCCTTTAATAATAATCAATGTTGAGGAAGACTTTGAAATCTACATTTAATTGAGAGCTTCTGCCTATGAACTAAGTGTGGGTGAATAAAAAGGTGTACTTAATTTACTATTTTTGTTAAACCCTTAAACGTTACGTAAATAAGAACAGAAGAATAAACGACTTAACTTTTTATTAAAAAAATTAAGTGAGGAAAACAATTTTATAGCCATAAAAATAATCCATATTTTCAAACCAAATTTCCGCGTTCAAAAAATTCATTCAACAGCCGAATTTATGGGAAGAAATACAGAACCCAGTAGAAAAATTAATTTGGCATCAAATTTCGTTAAAATCCGACGCTGTTTTGCTACGTTTTAATCGCAGGCATTAACTGGATATTTTACTATTTTGTATTAAAAAATATAAATTAATATTAAATAAATTGTTTTAGCGGTTGTTTTACTTGGAACCGTATGTGTACATAAATTGTTTCTTTTAACAAATGACTTTTTGTGAAGCTTATAAAGTATACGTAAATAGCAACAGGAAACAAAAATATATTTATTTTCGTACATAATGATGAGAATGATCAAAAGGCAAATAAACAATACAGAAAATGTCTGGGTCTGGTCTAGCGCGTTTATTTCGCTTTTTATACATGTTTGTTTCGTGTATTAAGATTGAAACCAGTATTCCATCAATAGCAACAATTGTTTGGGTCTTTATTATTGATCAAGTGCACATGTGTATGAAAAAGCGTCGTTTCTGTTCGCACGTGTTGCCTCTTTGCCTTCTTGGTTATCTTGTCCGCATCGCCACCCTGTCACCCATCATCCCTCTGGTCGACCATCGACATATACGAAACATGGCACATGTGTATGAAAAAGCGTCGTTTCTGTTCGCCCGTGTTGCCTCTTCGCCTTCTTGGTTATCTTGTCCGCATCGCCACCCTGTCACCCATCATCCCTCTGGTCGACCATCGACATATACGAAACAATGTTAAACTTAGAAAAATGCAAAAAAGAGCGAAAAGGAATTCAATAGACAAAAATATATAAAATACAGATATGCAGATGATACAACGTTGATAGCAGCAACAGAATAGATCAATTGATGAAGGCAAGAGAGAATGAGAGGAAGGGAGCATTAACAGCACAACTTAAACAACAAAAAAAAGTAAGTTCCGTCTATTGACGAACAATTTCCCTCATCTTTTGAGGAGTGAGGAGGACTTTCAAATGTTTCAAATTCAATCAACTCAAATCAAAACACTTTAAATCCTCGTTACGAACACGGGGCCATCCTCAGACTGAAAGCATTCAAACTGGCCCGATAACCACAAAAAAACCAATGGAATTTCTCCCCATTTTTGGACCCGAGTTTGCGAAAGGTTAAAAATCAAAAGTTTTCTGAGAGCAAATTCGATCTAATTTACCAACTGTTGTTTATGTGTAATATTGCGATAAACTCCCACAGGAAAGCGGAAAAGTTTGGGAAAATAAAGTGTTTTTCTCTATTGAAGATCAATTGAAAACAGTGGACATTGAATGGCGAACACTCACCAACAGTGTCGGAATGTTCGCGAACAGTCACAAACGATATCAACAGTTAACCCTACAGTAACAAAGAATCAATGCGACACTTTTCAGCTACTTTTGAAAGCACTGCTGGATTGTTCGCTATTGGGTTTGCACGATTGGAAGCGAACGCAAACGAGCACGGCTCCAGTGAATCCGCCCCATTTTGTACAACCCGCTTGAATAAAAGGTCATTTTTTCAAAAACTATTCAAAAAAAGTTAAAGAAGTGGAAATAGATTGCCGAACACTCACAAAAAACGTCCGAATGTTCGCAAACAAGCGATCAGCAGGTAAACCAAGAGTAGCAATCGGTAAATAAATGCGGCTGATTTTGATTTTTTGCAAACGAACAGTTAACAAATTTGGATTTTTTACCTAATTTTGAAAGAAATGTTGCGATTAAAATCTTGCAGTTTTTAACTAGATTTGTGTCCATTTGATAAGAAAATGACTTGAAAATTGTATGTAGATACAAATGAAAAATAGCGGTAACTTTTAAGCGGTTTTGGTAACTAGTTACTACTCCCAAAAACGAATCTAAAATAGAAAAAACTGTGCTTAAAAGTCGCTAACTTATTTTATATTGACTTTATTTGGAAATCTTATTTGCGGCGATGATTAAATTGTGGCTCATTATAGCGCATTTATGCACCATTAAAATGTCTTAAAAATGACAAACTCATCAAAATCAGCAACCAATTAAGGTGTGATATCCTTGAAAAATTGCGTAAAATGAGTGTTAAATGAATAATTAAGATATTTTGCATCGTTCGAGAAATGGCGAGTTTTACCAGTCACACCAAGTCAAACAAAAAAGTGAAAAGAATGAAAAATTAAATCGAACAAAAACTAACTAAAATCAATAAAAATCAGGCAAATAAATCCAAATAAGATGATAAAAATTTAGCAATTTGCATTGAAAATAAAAGTGCGCCTGCATGAAAAGCCGTGATTGAGTCGCGTACCATGGCATGTATTGGTTTAAGGTTTGTCATAAAAAAAGTCAGCAAAACCATAAATAAGTTCAATTACAGTCCCTGACCAAGACCGTCGCTGTTTAATTCATGCAAACCATGGCACTGTGAGTTTTTTCGGAAATTATGCCCAAGGCCGTTGGGCAATCGAACAGACATACCCACTGACACCCAGTAAGTATTATGGGTAGAACACAGTTGGCACACAAGTACTTCACGTCGCCTGCTCGAAATGATCCGCCTTTCCTCGACCAATGGACGTCGCGTCACAGATCGAACGGCTCGTATTGGCTGGGAGTAGGGGGTACTAGGTGGGTACAGCAGGTGAGTACGGCAGGTGCACACTTAACATGACTGCAGCAAGAGTTTCGATTTTGTTTTGTTTGCGCCACTCCGGTGCATAAAAATTTTAAATAATCGGTTCGGTTCTCGGGTGCAGAAATTAATTTTTGCCATTTTATTGACTGCTGTGTGCACCTTTTGCTCTGCAATTAATACCAGTACTGGTATTCAGAGTGTACGTACACTCTGAATATATACAGGATGATTCAAAAGTGGCGTCATTGCTTTTAAGGGGTTCTAGGGGGTCACTTGGAGAGCAATATCGAATATGCGGATATGATATTAGTTATGGGAAAATGCCACACTAACATAGCAGAAGGTGTAAGACCTTACACCGGCAAAGGGCTAGAGACACTGGAGGATTGCTCCAGGAATTGATGCAGATTGTGGACGATCTAGAGGTGCTCGGGTTCCAGAGACAGAGGCACAGGTATTGGAGATAATTGCAGCGGAGCCTTCCAGGAGTGCTCGGAACATTGCACCACCACTGACACTTTCTCAGGCACCGGATAATTGTCCCTATAACTCCCCAGAGGAAGGGCCACATTCCTACCATGTATGTAAGATACACAGGACACAAGGACACATTAACTCTCTGATCTTCCGAACACCGGTACAAATTGAGCAGGAGTTAATTAACCGAATACGAGAAGCTGATCAAAAGGTGATCCCAGACTGCGGCGAAGAGTGCACAATAAAGTGATTGGGGAACAAACATGTCTGGAGTTAAACGGACAGAACTTCGTCAACCTCTTGTGATTTAACAACTTAATTGTATTTTATTTGATTAATATTAATCATTGATACATAACCTTACACAGGAGATGTTTGTTTACATGTGAGGCGAGTTTAGGTATATCACTCATCTGCCCCAAAAAGGATGGCAGCACTGACGGCAAATTGACAGAGTTACCCTAACCTCAAAATATTTCTATTGCTTTCTGTTTCTTTGTTTTGTATTTATCCATGGTTACTACAATTTTCAATAATTAAGAAGTAACAGGTACGTTATGTTAATTAGGCAGATTACCTTGAAAAGCATTGTTGCCGTAATTCTGATCTAGTTTTTGGCAAATATCTCAGTTTTTGATAAGAATTAATTTTTTTTACTATTTTTCCTGTATTCCCAAAACACCCCCAGAGGAATGACGCCACTTTTGAATCACCCTGTACATATCTACATACAGTGCGAGTATAGGATGCAATCCTTTCCATGATTTTAAGGTAAATAATATCCAGGTTTCGACAAAATCAGATAGCACTTTGACTGGAATTTTCAATGTAGCAAATTTGTGTGGATGTAAAATGCAAATATACAAGATGAACCAAAAAAGATAATGGCGATTTTTAATGATAATTGCATGACAATTTTATGCAAGATTCTTTAACCACCCAAAAGTGTCCTATCCTTGTGTAAAATAGACATCCTGTATATATTATTAAGAACACTTTTTTGTCTTTTCCTTTGTCATATAATGCAGGCTGCAGGAATAAATAGTGGAGAGTTTGAGAAAAACTTCTTGAAAGTTTCACCGCATATACAGGGGGTCAAGGTAAGTAGACTGGACTAAACTTACCATAGTAATCGGGATTAGGACACACATTAGGACACAATTCGGACTAAAATGTTTCACTGTCTTTCAACTGGACATGATTAAAGGCTTTAAAAGAGCGTGAAATAAAAATGAGAAACTGCCCAAGAACTCGTGTCCAATTTTGTCGTTTACCTGAATATTTTTGCCTTCTTTAACCACCCAAAAGTGTCCTATCCTTGTGTAAAATAGACATCCTGTATATATTATTAAGAACACTTTTTTGTCTTTTCCTTTGTCATATAACGCAGGCTGCAGGAATAAATAGTGGAGGGTTTGAGAAAACCTTCTTGAAAGTTTCACCGCATATACAGGGGGTCAAGGTAAGTAGACTGGACTAAACTTACCATAGTAATCAGGATTAGGACACACATTAGGACACAATTCGGACAAAAATGTTACACTGACTTTCAACTGGACATAATTTGATTGGCGAATGCCACTGATGTCAATGTTCGAAGCTTTCAAGCGCTTCTACTAGGTGGCAGGCTTACGCCGACTTTAGCCAAGTGCGCTCGGGCCTTCAGCCTTCAGCAGTCAATTTGAAGTATTAGAGGTTGGAATTGGCTTATTTTTATTTAAATAATTGCTTCCAATAAACCGGGCAGTTGTAAAACTTCATAGACTCAATTTTCAGGGCAACTAAAATGGCTCTCATTACCAGGCAAATTCCCCGGATTTTTATTCAGGTGATTCAATTAATTCGAATTTTAGGTTAGGATTATTGATGATATAACTCTGAACCTGGATTAGCAGGAAATTTTAATTAAAATTGCCATTTTTTGGGAATTATCATTGATTCGGTCATGTAATCTGTTAATACAGTGGATATTGAGGAATTTTTTAACTTAATTTTATATTGTTGAAAGTTACAATTTATTTTTTTATTTAATAAATTGTTTAGGGTGCACAGTGAACTAGTATGTTCAGTTCTGGCTAACTTCTACCGAGTTAACTAACGACTTTTTTTATTATGTAGGCTACTCAAGGTGCGGCAGTCAGAAGCATCCACAATTCAACCCTTAACAACTCCCCCGTAAGTGACTAAAATACATTGGGAAAACACATGATATCCGCCAAATTTTAAAGACCTAATTTTCCGGAAATTCGCTTTCTTTCACCTTGATCCATTTGATTAGTAAACTTTGTGAAAAATCAAGCATTTTTGGGCAGAACACCATTATTAGGTTACCAGATTTAGGGGCCGTTCAACCTTAAAACTTACGCTTCACGCTGATGAAGAAATGCGCTTTCCTAACGCTCAAAGAGTAGCTAAAACTATTCGTAAACAGTGTTAAAAATGCCAATGTTCAGAAACCTTGATAAATATATCTGGATATCAGGGCAAAACTCATCAAAATCGGAATCATAGGTTTTAGCTCAAAGACCAGATACGCGCGTTACAGCCACTCTTATTCCTGGAGATGGAGTGGGTCCGGAACTGGTTTATTCGGTCCAGGAAGTGTTCAAAGCCGCTGGGGTGCCAGTGGATTGGGAATCCTACTTTTTTTCCGAAGTCAACCCCACTTTGAGTGCGCCACTTGAAGACGTAAATATTTGCTGAAAATTTTTACAACCAATTGTTTGCATGCGGGTTTTTTCAGGTTGCCAAATCAATCAGCAAAAATCGCGTGGCTCTTAAGGGAATCCTGGCTACTCCCGACTATTCCCACACAGGTTGGTGCGCAAAATATCCGAAAAACCTTGCCTAAATCCGAGTTTTCAGGAGAACTTCAAACACTTAACATGAAGCTTCGCAACGAGCTCGACTTGTACGCTAACGTGGTTCATGTGAAGTCCTTGCCGGGAATCAAGTGCAGACACAGCAACATTGACTGTGTGATCATCAGAGAGCAGACGGAAGGAGAGTACTCGGCTTTAGAGCATGAGAGCGTCCCAGGTGATAATTCAACAAAACGCCGCAATAAAATTAAATAAAAATTTACTTTCAAACCCCAGGGGTAGTGGAATGCTTGAAGATCGTAACAGCGAAAAAATCGCAACGGATTGCAAAGTTCGCATTTGACTATGCAGTGAAGAACAACCGCAAGAAGGTCACAGCTGTTCACAAGGCAAACATCATGAAACTGGGCGATGGGCTGTTTTTACGAAGCTGCGAAGAGGTTGGTTTTGTTAATGTTCCATCTAGTTTCAGCCCGCTAATCTTCTGGTTTGTTGCAGATGGCCAAGCTCTATCCAAAAATCGAGTTCGAGAAAATGATTGTGGACAACTGCACCATGCAAATGGTCTCCAAACCCCAACAGTTCGATGTTATGGTGACTCCAAACTTGTATGGAAACATCGTGGATAATTTAGCGTCGGGATTAGTTGGCGGAGCCGGCGTTGTATCCGGGTCCAGTTACTCGGCAGATTGCGTTGTTTTTGAACCAGTATGTATTTAGAAGATGATGGTAGGTGAAAAACGGCTAATTTTTTTTCTGTTTAGGGCGCGAGGCATACGTTTTCAGAAGCTGTTGGTAAAAACGTAGCCAATCCAACCGCGATGTTGCTTTGCGCGTCCAAACTGCTGAGGCACGTTAATCTGACGGCTTACAGCGACATGGTGAGAAACGCCGTGGAAAAGGTGCTTCAGGATGAAAAAGTGCGCACCAAAGACATTGGTGGCCAAAACAGTACTCAGGAATTCACCTATGCAGTTATATCCAACCTGGCAGTGCCGAAGGCTTGATTTTAATTGAATTGTACAAATATTGCTAATTTATTTTTTTAATTTAGTACTCAATATCCAGAAGCTCAATTTTATTCCAGAATCAACCAGAATAGTTTTCTTCTTCCGGCACCCTTAAAAAAATTATTTTTTATGAAGTAATTAATGTGTTTGCGCAATTTATATCTGCAAGAAATAGAGTGACGTCGTTATAGCTTTGTTATTAAACCAAAAAGTATTGTGGACATTTACACAATTTTTTTTGGCTAGTACAATTAGGATCGACTATCTGTTGAGTAAATTAATTGTTTTCAATTTAATTGACATTTATGATCTGTTTTAATAAAGTATTAAAGTTGCAGGCGATTTTTTGTCTCGTTACTTTGTAAATGAAACCCGAGTTTTAGGTGGAAAACTGCTTGAAAATAAACTGGTTTGTTTTTATTATTATAAAAAACGAAAGCCCATACTTCCTTCCTTGTCTATGATTCGGGTGAACCAGCACTAAACAAGAAAATCGCTTCTAACCCAACTTATAAGAAAAGTTTCAAATTCAAACAGTTATGTGTGAGAATTATTTAATTTCAAATCACACTGATGATATAGCAATTATTCTGGAAAGTCCAGAGGAAGAAAAATGCTTTTCCCTTTCCATAAAGTAAGAGCCTTTCACTCCACCGAATAATTAAGTCCTGAATTTGCCCCAACTATCATTGACCCATTAGCCAAAGCTCACATCAGGCCTGAGTTGTATGGAATTTAATATTTTCAATAGTTTCATAGAACTTTATGAAGCAGACACTGATCTGGGCAATGCTGTATTAGCAGAGCCTGAAAACTCGCTGAAAATCTGGGATAAGGCAGCTATCCATGTCCAACTTGAGTTGCTGAAATCGAGCCCCAATTACAGCCTGAAAAATAAGGTCCATTGCCGCATATTCAATTTACCTGCTTGGCCCCATATGTCTCGAGCCATTTTTCCGGGAAATCGGGATGCTAATAAGTTTTTACAAGTAACAGGTTAAACACAAGAAACCCCCCAGTCTGTTAGTTTCAAACATCACCTTAACATTCTTCTACTTTAGGTATCGTGTTGAGAATCTCGCCAAGGAAACTACTTGAATACCAAAGGCAATACTTTTGTGCCAAATGCAAGTTCCCCATTATCGTTGAAGCCCTTTACGATAAAAAAAATATTATTAAAAAGCCTACATTTTGCTCGAATCCTGATGGATGCTCTAGTGAGTACTGATAACGGATAAAACGACCAAATAAATGAAGATGGTTTTGAATCCCCAAGCATTTCTTCAATGTTGCATCCATATAACTTTTCCTTGATTAGTACCAGTTTTCAGGTAAGATCATTGTTAATTTTGAGGAAGTGGATGCAAGAAACTATAAAGATTATCAGGAAATCAAGATTCAAGAGGATTTATCTCAAATGGGTGTAGGAACCATGCCCAACCATCTGCTGGTTACACTGGAAGATGACTTAGTTAATATTTGTAAGCCCGGAGAAAATGTTACAATTACGTAAGCTTTATTAAAATTAGTTATATCAAATAACTTCCCGCTGGATTTGAAAACGATCTGGGTTGTCTCTAGCTTAATGCATTTTTTAGGGGCATAGTGAAGCGAAGGTGGTCCGAATTTTGTATCGGAGCCAAAATCGAAATTGATATAGTTTTACGAGCGAATCATGTTAAAGTGAATAACTCCAGCACTTTTGCTGAAGTGTCTGAAGATGTGCAGCAGTTTTTCAATGCATTCTGGAAAACCCATCAATCCAATCCCTTGATTGGAAGGAGCATAATATTAAAATCCATTGCTCCAGAGGTAAAAATCCAATTAACCAGCAGTCCCTTTAAGCGTTTAGTCACATTTCAGATATATGGATTGCATTTGGTGAAATTGGCAATAGCTATAGTATTGGCTGGAGGCAGCCAAAGTAGCGATCCAGATTCGACCACTGGAGTGGAGATACGAACCAATCCACATCTGCTTCTAATTGGTGATCCTGGAACAGGTAACACGCCAGCAAAAAACTTACAAGTTAAAACAGTGAATAACGTTTTTAAGGAAAATCGCAAATATTAAAGTTTGTCTCCAAAATAATCCCTCGCACTGTTCTAACGACCGGAGTTGGTTCCACGTCTGCCGGCCTCACAGTGGCAGCGTTAATGGTAACTTTAAATCAACTAGGCATTTTGTCCATGTTAGTTTTCTGATACCACAGGAAAATGGAGAATGGCAATTAGAGGCCGGCGCTTTGGTGATGGCCGATGGAGGGTTGTGCTGTATAGATGAGTTTAATGCGATGAGAGAGCATGATAGGCATTGTATTCATGAGGCGATGGAACAACAGACTATCAGTGTTGCAAAGGTAGCCGTCTGAGTTCTTTTATATGCGGGTTTTTACGTGCTGTTTTCACACAGGCAGGAATTGTGTGCAAACTGAACACTCGTTGCACAATTCTGGCCGCTTGCAATCCCAAAGGACGCATGGATCCTTTGCAGTCCTTGGACTCAAATTGCGGCATATCCAGCCCGTTACTTAGCAGATTTGACTTGATTTTGCTGCTACGTGATGTAGTCAATCAAGACAACGATCGCAAATTAGCCGAGTATATAATGGAGAAATGTTTTTTATCTAGCAAGGAGTCGAAATTTTGGAAAGTGGATAAATTGCAGGTAAGTGTTTTATGTACAGAATGGCCTGAAGGTCTTTTGAAACAGTTTTTTTGCCGTTTAAACCGAGCTGAAACTTGCCACATGCGTGTTTTTTATTCCAGTCTTATTACGCGCTGATCAGAAATTTGACCCCGAAATTGACCAAAGATGCCGAAACCATTTTGAGCACTTACTATCAACTTCTAAGACAGTTTAGTTACAGAAACAAATCTCGAACCACCGTGCGGTTGTTGGAAAGCTTAATCAGGTATCAAATTCCCTTCTTAAACACTTATAGACTTTTGTAAGTTGATTTCCTTTGAAGATTGTCACAAGGACACGCCAAACTGATGTACCACTCCGAAGTCTATGTGGTAGACGCGTTGTTTGCAGTGGTCCTGACGGACGCAGCCTCCGACACTCAGGCCTCATTTTTGGACTTAAACTTGGACAACAACTCGTTTTCGGATGATCCCGACCAATTATACTGGGAAGTATTGCAGACTGTTTTGGGAAAACTCAATCTGTACCACATATTTGAGAAAGAAGCTCGAAAAAGGACTCCAAAGGAAGAAACAAGTTCCGCCTCCGAGTCTGGAGCTTCAAGGGAAGCTTTATCTTCTGGTCAGACACAGCAGCCCCGGATGTTATTTAGCCCGGTTCGTTTGTCACAAGGCAGCAGCCAGGGTTCAGAAGATCCGTCGACTTCGAGGATCAGAAAGCCGTTAGAATATAGAGACAAGCGGCCTGGGCTTTTCGCTCAGGAATACACCTGGCTGAAAAGTCAGATGAGTGAATTGCCAGTGCAAAGTGATATTGACCGGATGAGGCAACCGTGCGATTTACCAGAAGAAAAGCTTAGGAGGGAAGTTTCAAGAAAAACCCCTGATGATAGCGAAGATAGTGGAAATTTCAGTCGTTTATCCGATGTATGTTTTAATAGTTCACTTGAAAAGGAAAAGTGCAGCACACGAAAAGAAGAAGCGGGATTAGATGGACCAAAAAAGCAGCTTGATTCCAACGAGTCTGGATTGTTTACAAGCGTCCAAAGAAGCACAAAAGACACAGAGAAACCCCTGAGTTTATATGAAATAGTTAAAAGCCAACGCGGTATGGACTTTGATCTGGATATTGATTTCCTATATTCCAATAATGGGAATGAGAGCAAAGCACCAAAGAAAGCCCAAAAGCGATGTTCAAAGCCTGTAGGTAAAATAGGCAATAAATGTAAAAAATCCAACAATGAAGAAGATGAAATGCCCTTATTGGAACTCCTTCCAAGTGTTAACGATGATTTTTCAAACATTGCTGAGCACATTAATTGGGATTTAAGGGAAACAGTTAATGAACCCTCCAGCAGCACAAGAACTTTGAAAAGCGGAGAAAATAGTAATAATAAGTTGTCATCCACAGAGCGAACGATTTGCTTGGATCCTTTGGTAAATGACTCGAAAATGGAAAATACAAGCCTTAGCAGTGCATCACAAATGTGCACCAAGAACACTGTGAAGAAGGATAATGAAGTGATTAACTTCGATTTCGATTTGGATGATTTTGATTGTCCATTTGAATCAGCTAATCCATTTGCAGAGGCCAAGTTAAAACAACTCACAGATAGTAAAGAAGATAAATATTCCTTTACTAATTCTGATCGAGGGTTTTCGAAAGCTGCAGAAGAAAACTACCAAAGCGCCCAAAAACCGAGTGTAAGGAAAAAGTTTATTTTCAAGAAAACACGCAATATGGATGCATAATCCCTAGGTTATTTGGAATAATTGATAGTGGTAGTAAACATCTTTATTAGTATTTTTTTTTTAGTAATTTTGTCTGTGTCATTTGGGTTTTATTTACCTGTTAACTTAATGATTACAAGTCTAAGAAGCATCCCACATATAACAGATTCAAAGAAGTGGCCCACAATTCAATGTTGCCTGATTTTGAGTTCGGAAAAGAATGCCGGCAATTGTTCTGAACAGGTGATAAGTGACATCTAAAATTGTAAACAAATAATCAAAATATAACAAATCAATATTTTCTGTTACGCAGAATGTTTGGGCAGATCTAGAGTATCCAGTTAATCACACACTCAGTTTAAACAGGCCCCAGCCCCAAACAAAAAGAATCACGAGGAAGTTTTTTCAATAAACAACAAAATGTCATCCAAGAAGTTGTACAAGTTGAAAAATGAGCCCCAAAACCCCTGCATTAACAAAAAAAGCAAATTTATCTCAAATGTTCCTAGGGAAAATATGTGCTTTGACTTTGCCGAAAGGCTCTTAACGAGTTTAAGCTTATTGAGGCAACGGCAGATCTTTTGCGATGTGGAAATTAAGTTGGGCAGTAAAAGCTTTCATGTAAGATCTCATGAAAAGTTATCGTTTTCAATAGCAAACGTGTGTCTTTTTCAAGGCGCACAGGGCTATTCTGTCGGCAAGCAGCCCCTATTTCCATGCAATGTTCACTGGGGATTTGTGTGAGAAGAATCAGAATTGCGTGGAACTACATGGAATCAATCATAATATTTTTGAAATCATTCTGGAATTTATGTATTCAGGAATTGTTACTGTTGACAAGGATAATGTCGAAGATTTGGTGGTTGTTGCTGATATGTTTGAGATTGTGGAGATTATCACTGAATGCACCTACTTCCTTATTGACCAGTTACATGAAACTAATGCTGTAGGAATTTTCCTGTAAGCCTTTGCTATTTAAATTCGTTCGGGACAAGAAAATGAGTTTAATATTCTGCATTTCTAAGGTTTGCAAGAGACCACAACATCCTCGAGCTGAAAGTATCAGCTATCCGTTTCATTGAGGAGCACTTCCCGAAAGTGGCAGATGAAGAGGAAATTTACGACTTGGACGTGGAAACATTCAGTCACTTTTTAGCTTCTGAGCTGCTGAGGATCGAATCGGAGAGCGAAGTGTTCAGTTCAGCCATGAAATGGATCAATCACGACATAGCAAATCGCAAGCAGTACGTGTTCAATGTTCTGCAGCAAGTGCGACTCCCTCTGATAGCATTTAGTGAGTTTGTGTGCTGAAGGCACTAAGGACAAGAGCTTATTTAGCACGGTTTATTTGCAGGCTGCTTGGAAAGGGTGATAGGGGAATGTCCGGACACCAGTTTAAAGGTGGCTCTCAAATCCGTTCACAAGGACATAATGAATCAAAGGGGCGCCTTAGTGCCTTTGCGCGTTTTGCCGAGAAAGTGTGCAAAAAAGGACATTTATGTTATCGGCGGGTCAAAGCGAGAGCTGAACAGCGTTTGGGATAGAGGATTGGAAATTGACTATGTAGCCATCGAGAAGTTTGATACTTTCACAAGGTTTGCCTCACTTACCTGCCCTTGACTCAACGTACTAAGCATCTTTCAAATGTTTAGGAGATGGACCAAAGTCCCGGACATGCACGTGAATCGCATTGTACCAGGCGTGGCCGCTCTGAATGGTTACATCTATGTGGTGGGGGGCGAAGAAGGACCCAACATCCTTTCCAGCTGTGAAAGATTCGACACAATAACCAAAACCTGGACGGAAGTGGCCAGCATGCTGATTTCACGGTGCGAATTTGGCTTGTGTGCCTTGGATGGATATTTATATGCCATTGGAGGATGGGTTGATACGGACATTAGTGGGTCCATTGAGCGTTATGACCCGAAGAGTGACTGCTGGGAATTGTTTGGGGAATTGCCCGAACCGAGATTCAGCATGGGGTTGGTGTCGTATGAAGGTCTGCAGCTTGAGGAAGCAAAAGTGAACATGTAGAAACGACTCGGGCATTTCAGGCTTAATCTACATGGTGGGCGGATGTTCAATGAATCAAAGAAACCTACACGACTTCGTCAGCTACAATCCTGCCACGGGGGAATTCAAACAATTGGCTTCGATGTCAATAGCTCGCTTCCAGATGGGAGTGGCCGTTTTAAATGGCTGTCTGTATGTGGTTGGCGGCACTCACAGACAGGAAGTTCTCAATTCTGTTGAGCGATACTCCTTTAGAACGGTATTATTTATTTTTCTTATTGTCCAGGACCATTTTTTATTAGCTGTATTTCTAATTCCAGAACAAGTGGCAAACAGTGGCAAATATGAAGCACGAAAGAAGCGGCCCAGCAGTTTCCGCCATGGACGGTTACCTTTACGTTATAGGTGAGTTTTCCAGGTTTTTCGTCCGTGCTTGCTTTGTTAAAGACGGAAAAGAATCGGTTTATACTGAACCAGAAAGTGTTTTAATTTAAGGAGGCGCACAAATCCACTCAACTCCATTCTATCGGGCGCAGTGCACGATATCAGCAGTCGAATGTTACGATCCCTTAAAGAACAGTTGGGCGGACTGTCCCTCATTGTCTGAAACAAGGGCAGAGGCTGGAGCTGTTGTTATATGATCTCGAAATTACCGGTAAGGAATAGTTTTAGGATGCAGGCAAAATATATATTGTTTTTGTTTTAAACAATATATATTTTTTAATACCTGCAATATCAATCGACAAATCGGCAATAGGAATTGGGAAATCTTGCGATGTCCCTCTTTAGTTCGAGGTTTATGGAGCTAAAGGCCCTTTTGGCTTTATAGACGTAGTGGTTTTTTTCAAAGATTTTGATTATTGAGTTCTTTTTTTGAAAAAAATGTAATGTTTTGCGCACAGCTTTCGAAAATTCTCTGGCAATGAGCGCATTATTTTACAAATAGAAAGTGAGAATTGAAATACTTTTCGCTTTAATTATTACATATATGAAACTGCCGCGCAAATCTAGATTAGCCAATCCGTTGTTTGGTTATTTGTATATACAGTGTGTCCAGTATAAAAAGATGTACATGGGGATATTGGAAACCGTTAGAGTTACAGGGTGGACCAAATGGGGAAAAAGTTGCGCAATCAAGTGCCTATAAATAATCTGTCATCAACTTCTTTGAACTCGGAATAGCAACGGATATACAGGGAAAAAAAGAAAAAAGTGCGTTTTATAAAATCCTTTATATCGTGTTTATTATAAAAGATACAATAACGAAATTTTCAGGGTGGGGGTAAGAAATGAGCGTGAATTTGAAAATAAAGTAAAAAATAATCTGGGCCCACTATGTTCAATGAGGCCGAAGTCAACTTTTGTTTTTCTTATGGGCGCCATATTGAATTTCTGCATTTTTAAATTCCCCTTTAAATATGCTCTTCAACCATGTATAACATGTTTATGTTGGGTCAAGATAAATAATTAAAATTAACAAAATTAAGATTTTGTTATCCACCCCTATCGTGAACGGCTCTGCCAGGGACTCCAGAATGGCAATGCGATTAGAAGAATGGCATTTTGTCAGTGGTTTATTCAAAGAAATAACGAGATACCAAACTTTTCCTTAAAAGTCCTTTGGTCAGATGAGAGCCAATTTACTAAATGTGGACTATTTAATCGTAAAAATACCGTTTTTTGGTCAGATGAAAATCCACGGCTAGTTCGTCAAGTTAGGCACCAAGTTAGGTTTGGATTTAACGTCTGGTTAGGTATTGTGGGTACCCACGTGATTGGACCATTTTTTTAAATGAGAACTTAAATTCCGAGAGATATTTGAACCTCTTACAAACTAACGTAGCGAAGCACTTATGGATGTTCCAGTAGCTACCCTGCAAAACTTGTATTTCCAACAAGACGGCGCGCCGCCACATAATGGACGTATTATCACAGAATTTTTAAATCACGAATTTCCCAACAATGTCGATAGCAACCTGGGACCAGTAAGATGGCCTGCGAGATCCCCTGACATAACACCGCTTGATTTTTTTGCATGGGGTTTCCTCAAAAATGTGGTATACTGTAGGTCATACGAAACCGAAGAGGAGCTGAGACACGCTGCTTATAGAAGCTGTTAACAGAATTACCCCAGAAATGATCAGAAAATCCTGTGAAGCAGTAATGAGACTGATGTATGTTGTGCGTGCGAGAAAACGGTGGCTTATTTGAACACCTACTTTAATCCTAAAATGTTACTTTTTGCAGTGTTCGATCTATATAATTATTAATAATTAATAGAAATATCAATGCCTACTACCATTAAATCTTAATTTTGTTAATTTTAATTATTTATCTTGACTGAACATAAACTTGTTATACATGGCTGAAGGGCATATTTAAAGGGGAATTTAAAAATACAGAAATTCAATATGGCGCCCATAAGAAAAACAAAAGTTGACTTCGGCCTCATTGAACATAGTGGGCCCAGATTATTTTTTACTTTATTTTCAAATTCACGCTCATTTCTTACCCCCACCCTGAAAATTCCGTTATTGTATCTTTTATAATAAACACGATAAAAAGGATTTTATAAAACGCACTTTTTTCTTTTTTTCCCTGTATATCCGTTGCTATTCCGAGTTCAAAGAAGTTGATGACAGATTATTTATAGGCACTTGATTGCGCAACTTTTTCCCCATTTGGTCCACCCTGTAACTCTAACGGTTTCCAATATCCCCATGTACATCATTGTATACTGGACACACTGTATTTGGGCAAACTATTGTTTTTCCAGAATAATTAATTTCTATTTTTTTTTTGCAATAATAAAATAGAAATTAAACACAAAAGAAACAAAAAAAGAGTATTACCAAATAAAACGGTGGTACAACCTAAATAAAGCGCTGTTTTATTAATTAAGGTTTAGCTGTTGCAGAGTACAAAAGATGTGTTGTTAGGTACTTTTGCTGTTTTTTGTTGTTGTTGTTACGATTACGATCGCTTTATCCAGCCAAAGAGGACTTTATTACTTGGATATTTGTTCCAATTAATTAGTAAGTATTAATGCCACATTTTTCTACTATATTTTAAAGTGTTTTGCGTCAAATTTGTTCAATTAAAAGTCGACATTCTACTAAGGAAAATCAGCTTCAAGGAAAATGAGCGGTGAAAACACTACTAACAACCTATCGAAAATGCATAAAATATCTTAGGTGTAATTGTGGATTTAGGTGTAATTGTGAATTCAATGGCATATTTATGTGTAGCTTCCGCTTTAGGACTTAACGAAGTAGACACTGAATTAAACAGTTGGAAATTAATACAAAATAATTCAAATTGTTTTTGTTTCCCATCATCATTAGACTAGATTTGCAATAATGTTTATTAGGATTTTGCAGCTGAATAAAACCAAGTAAAAACATCGAATTCCTGTAAACATGCCCTGCTAGCGGATAACTTGAAAATTATATAACATTTACAGAAAATTGAATAAATTCTCCGCAGTAGATCATGGAATTAAAAATAATCATTAACTCAAAACGCTTTCTGTGGCAGTATAGGCAATAAACGGGTACTCCTTGATCAGGCCAGTTGCCTCCAATATTCTATACAAAGTTAATGGAAAAGCGGGGAAATAGTTCAAAACGCAATTTTTCAACTCGTCCAAACTCTCTTCACATAACATCTGGGTCTCGTAGAACTGCTTGATGAATTTCAAAAAGCCCACCACCGTATCGTCGCTTTGAAACTTGATTTTTGGAAACTTTCGTCGCGCAATGCTCACCCAGTGGCCTTTGATTTGTTCCTTGGTCGACGTTTCGTCGATGGCACTGTGAAGATGGCTGGTACTCACCGCCAAAGGAACCCCGTTTGTCGATATGCCCGCACAATTCAATATAAAACGCCACCTTCTATCGTTGCTCCAAAATAATACGTGCCTGCAATTGCATAACGTTAGGTGCAATTTAAGCTGTTTTGAAAGCGTAAATACGATAAAACTTGAGTCATTTGCGGCCGATCGTTGGGTTCATACATCAACATCCATGACACAAGATCCGCAAATATTTGATTTTGCGTATCCCTGGAAGAGGGGTGACTGAAAGTGGCTTTTTCCAGGTTCTTGAGAATCATGTTGATTTCGTGCCCAAATGGATGCACTCCGTATGAGACAATGAAGTAGATCAGCATTCCTGAAAGTTTCTTTTGCTAGAACCCAAAGAGAATTCGTTGCGTCCTAATATACCAGCCACTTGGATATCGGAAGCTAAAGAACAGTTCATTTTCGACGTTGCTTTATACGCTTTGTAGCATTCTTGGGAGAACCAAATCAGGGACGTCTCTGGGGCTTCGATTAGCTTGAACAGTGTCTTGAAAAAATGCGTGTTTAATGCTCATTTGGGCAAGTTTAAAACCTTATTGATTCCAAACTCCGCCAAGCGAACCACTCCATAAACATCCACGAAAATGTTCGAAGGCTTCAGATTTCCATGAACGATCGGTTCGGGTTGATGGTGCAAAAACGCCAGTCCTGTAAGGAATTGTCGCACAATTTCCATTGGACTTAGATTGTAGATGTCCTTTTCCGGACTGTCCTTTAGCAGTTGGACATACTGTCCAATATTGTACTCGCAAAGCGGAGTTGCTATTATCAAGTCGCTTTCCTCGAAGTTACAGATGAAGTAATGGAGGATATTCTTGTGCCGTAGACCTGCAACATTACGCGGAAGTTTCTTCTGTTGGGTGTTAAAAAATGCGCGAAAGGTTACCTAAAAGGGGTTTTACCACCGTTTTTAAAATGTTGCTGACGCAATGTTTGCTAGGGATTTTTTTCACCGCCAAAGGCTGATTGTTTGCGCCCAACCCTAAAGTGACTATATTGAAGTTTCCGCCCTGGGAAATTACGTGATTTCTATCGGGGTTTTTACATAATTTAACGTCACTTCCTGCAAAATTTGAGTGATTTTAGTCATTCATCCATGGAATTTGTACGAGCAAAAAAATTCTTTTTTATAACAAGTTTTTTTGTGTTTTGACTTCCCGTAGATTTGGCCCCAAGTTGTGTTTTCAAATGCGAATTGGGAAAATTCGCAGCTTCATTTTTTTGTTAATTAATTCGTTTATTTGGCATTTATTTTTTGTTTGTTTTCTCAATAGCAGTTTGCTGATAAGAAACAAACTAAAAAACTGTTGAAATTGCAAATAAAAACCATTGAAATTTGAATAATCGGAGGCGCACTTTTCATTTTCGAAATATCTTCATAACGTACTCGAAAAGTGGTGGTTAAAATGTGCGCGGTTGCATTTGAAAATTCTTAAAATATCATCAAGAGCAGATAGAAAAGAAGATATTTTGAATCTTCATAGAACAGCTGCTGCTTATTAAATTCCTTCCAGGAATTTCCGTTCATTTTTGAGAATTTTTCAAAATTTGCTTTACAAGAGGGCATTTTAATTGGACGCGATTGTCTTTGAAAATTCATAACTTGCGATCAAGAGCAGATAAACGGCTGATATTTTGAATTTCCATAAAAAAGACTATATGAGACTAGATGTCACATCTAAATCTGGAGATATTTGGGTTTTTCGGTAGATTTTTGAAAATTTATCAAGCTTAGTCAAAAAAAAACTGCTGTGGAAATTGTGCGCGGTTATTTTCAAAAATCTTGTGCAGACAAGAGCGGGTAAAAGGCTTATATTGCGAGATTTTTACATAACGATTCCAGTTATCGTGCTGAGGCGTGTAGAAATTTTCAAAATTTCGCAAATTTTGGAAAAATGTTAACAATTGGCTCTTAAAGCATTTGGCTTAAATGTGCGCTATTGTTTTCGAAAATTCATAAAACAAAATCAATGGCAAATACAGGAAAAAAGGATTCGGAATTCCGTAGAAAATGTGGTATTTATTAAGGCCCCAAAAATCCAGTTTTGTGTAAATTTCTGTAAATTTTTAGGCAATTTTTCAAGATTGACTTTAAAACTGTGCGCGATAGAAAATTCCTAAATTGTGATCAAGAGCAGATGAAGGTGAATATTTTCAATTTTTATTAAAAAAAACCCTCTCATTAAGAGACAGTGGAACATTTTCTAATCATCGCCCCAAAAACCCAAAAATTTCGCATAGAAATTTCTCACAGAATGTACATTCGAGTCACTCGAAACAGGAGTACCTTTTTCCTTTAAAATTCTCTGAAGTTTTCGATTTTTATTCGGAAAAGTTAAGGAAAAAGAAGACACAAAAAAGCTGGCACTTGAAGTCGCCTAATTTACACTAGAACTCCTCATTGGAAAACACCAATCAACCTTTTTTGAACGAAGAAGCAAATTAGAGTAAGTTTGGGTTCGACTACATAAAAAAAATTACCCAACAGTAGCTGATTCTGCTTCATAATATGCAATTGTTGAATTTTTTCCATCCACCGGCTCCCTTCCAGCTCTTTTAGTTGCTCACTTTCCGCCTGCTTCGTCAATATTTTCGTAACCCGCTCCGAAGTTTTTGTTTCCACTTTACTCTTCACCGGTTCATCCTGGTCCTTAATCAACTCCTCGAATGAATTCATCAGATGATAGGCGCCTTCCATCGTTTTAGCCTTGGCCTGCAGCTCCTTTCTCCTATTTTTCGGCCTAGGCGGGCTGCAAAGTACACAGGAAATGAACGAGAAACCCCAGTAGTCAATAGCGCTGGTCCTGCCTTAACCCACTCATTTCTTTAGTGTATAAATTGGGTGAAGCACTTTCCAGCGCAGTGGCCACTCCATCCACTACAGTAATTCTAATATCTTCTCGTAAATCTTCGAATCCATTAAGCACATTCTCCACGTAGCTGAGAAATGAAGATTCAGCTTCAGAGGAGAATGTGGTGTATTGGATTTTCACTTGCTCCAACGCACATACGTCCGAAAGAAGAGTTTTCCCGTTGATTGAATGGTGAAGCAAGGTGGACTCCAGTTGATAAATATTTCTTAGGGCTTCTGAAAGGTTGGAATGCGCCAAAGAGAAGATTGAGCTGATCAAATGGTGGAAATTGGCTTGAAGCTCTGATATCGCTTGTTTTTCTAGATAGTTATATTTTTTGCCTACAATGAATGGTTGAAGGGCACAAGTTTCCGATGTTTGCCACATTTACCAATTTTACTCAAGTCCCATCCTGCCTTGGTTCTCGCTAATATAATTTCCAGTAATTCTTTGAAATATTCATCTACCACCTGCAGAGCTGCATCCAAAGCTATAGTGTTTGCAGTGTTGTCGTAATTCACTGATATGTTTTTCATGTACTGAATTGCGGCCTAAAACAAACAGGAGACACTGCAGATTAGTGTGCGTAAACCCACACTTGGTTAGTACTTTGAGCTTTCTTTTGTCGATTCTCAGGCTTTCCCCAAAGCTAGACCAGTCATTAAATGGGAGTTTGTAGATCTTGGACTTCCACTCTGGAAATGTGGGGATGAAGCAGGTTTCCTCTTTTTCCTGCAGATCGTGCTGAGTTTGCAGAAAGTGCTTCAATGAGGTTGTTATGGGGTTTTGTGGCTCTTGATTGCTGCAGGAGTAAGTTGGACTTCCGAGGTCGTCGGTCATAAACATGTTGACCTATAAAGAAACTCGTGAAGGTTGTAATTTGCTCGGGTAGATCGTGCTGCTCACCATTTGTTCATTTTCCTCAACTTCTTTGGCTAAATGAATGTCGAACATTGATAAAGAGTTATCATTGTCGACTTCTATTTGGTGAAATTCGCAATCGTTCTTTGAGAAGAATGATAGTGATTCCGGTGTTTCATCAGGTTCTTTCACAGCCAAAGTTTCCTCCTTTCTCACATTAAACAGTTTAATTCGGCTCGTTAGCGAATTTAAATCAGGGAGCAAATTCCGCACTATTGCAGACGTTTTCCTTCAGCTGGTTCGAGAAAGTTTGCCCATTTTTTCAGCGACAATCGTTCAGCAATTTCCAGGTTCTTTATTTTCGTCAGTTTGGCTTTCAGGACTCGGCTGCGACGTTTCGATTTTTTGATGTTGAAGAACGGTTCATTTTTTCTTTCACCTGGTGGTTTACCTTCGGTCAAAACTCTCGAAATGTGTTCAACATTCCCATCGAGGCTGCCTATCAATTTTCTGAGCTTTTTCAATTTTTTTCTCATCTGAAATGTTAGAGACAGGATGTCTGGAAACTGGGATGCAATGTTTTAAGCGGGGTTTCCACGAGAAAATGTTGTTTTCTTCATCCCCCTGGTGGAAAGTACGTACTTTCGCCACTGTTTTCGATGGCGAAAGCATCACTTTTACCCATTACAACAGCTTTCGCCACGCACCTTTCTGACTCGGTAACTAGCAACGGCAATTTCGTTGATAAATCGTTTCGGACGTTTTAAGAACATTTTCAAAACCTTGTACTTTTCCCGGGTGGTTTCCACCGAGGATCAAGAAAAATATATACGGTACGCGAGACGAAAGTCCAAGGGCCGCCACTGCGTCAGCTTCAAGCAGTGGCGGAACTTCGACTTTCGTCTCTTGTTCCGTAATATACTATTTTTAGTCGTTTTTCGTTAGTTATCGATTTTGTACGTCGTTTTTTGACTTTTCGAGCTGAGGAGCTTCAAAATTACGCAAATTTACGGTGCTTGGAGCATTTGCAGAGATTCATTTTTTTCGAAAACATCGACCTCCACCCTTTGAAACTTTGGGCATAAAAATAAAAATTTCACATGCGAGTTTTTTGGCTGTTTTCGACCTAAGGAGCTTCCCAGTGACGCAAATTTACGGTCCTTGGAGCATTTGGAGAGATTCGACTTTTTCGAAATCATCAATCTCCACTCTTATGCAATTTTGGGCAAAAAAATGAAAATTTCACATGCGAATCACATTTTTTTGACCGCGTTCGACCTAACGAGCTTCCCAATTATGCAAATTTACCGCGTTTGAATGTCGAAACCTCTCAGACCAACCGGTTTTGAGATATCGGCGGTTAAAGTGTGCCATGTGGTTTTTTAAACCTCGCCTTCTTCTATCACGTTCTAATGTTTTAAACCGTCCTGTCTGAGGTAAATATAAAGAAAATTTGTTTAAATCTGAAGAACATTTTTGAAACCTAGTCTCATTTGGAAAACCCCTTACAAATTTCTGTCGTTTTTCCTCTGGAAAATCTCTTTGAAGCCAGTTCATGTAGTCGGGAGGCAAACTTCTGTAGGCCTGTTTGAACTGTTCAAAGTTCTCCTTCATCCAATTCTGGCCGAACTCGTTCACAGTGCAGAACATTAGAACCACGTAAAAGGCTGAGCGAAAGTGAGTTTGCTTGTTTTTGATCATTTCCAGACAGAAAATGCCGATTTGGCTGTTCAGAAACTGGCGGCTGAGTTTCAATTGAGTTTCGCAATTGAATCCGACAATTTGCTCAGTGTAGCAGAGCAATTCTTGCGTCAGTTGAAGCAGAAGTTTTCTTTTCTCGTCGTCTTGAATATT
Organism: Dendroctonus valens; assembly: GCA_024550625.1. NCBI lineage: Eukaryota > Metazoa > Arthropoda > Insecta > Coleoptera > Curculionidae > Dendroctonus > Dendroctonus valens. Next base: position 119,802 of record JAJTJO010000058.1, read on the forward strand.
CCGCAGAATCTGTCGATGTAAGATTTCCTATCATCCTCAGTTGGAACCTTTCAAAGGACTGTGTGTTACTTACTCGTTGAAACAGTTGAAAAATATCGAACTCCAAAATAATTTTTAAGCCATTTTCCGTGTGCTGAACCATGTACTGAGTGAGAGTCACCAATAGGTCACCTTCTTGCTCCGAAATGCGTTCCTTGCTGAGGATCAGCTCGATTATTTGAATTCTTCGCTAGAAAACCTCCAGAGTAGATGAGAGTGGGCATTTGACTAAGAAACCGCATACTTTAATGTACTCCTTGAACGAAAAGTCCTTTTTCAGCTCGAAGATGAGTCGCTCCGCTATGGGAAATGGGGGTTTTGAGCATTTAGCGCCGGTAACTATTGAATAACACAGCGCAGTCCTATAGTGGTTGTCTTCTTTGGTGAAATTGGCCCCGTGGTTTATCAGTATGTTCACGATGTGGGGATTATTGCGAAAACAGGCAGTCATTAAGGGGGTGACTCCATTGATGTTGGTGATATCCAAATCGGCCTAGATTAGACAAATTGAGCTATACACAGGGGGGAAACTGATCAAGCTAACTTTTTGGGTTAAAAGTAGCTTGATTAATTTCTCCCATTCTCTACGGACAGCGATATGGAGGATGGTGTGACCGTTTTTGTTGATTGCATTCACTTCGATGCGCGATACTTTGGAAACCATTCCCCAGTATTCCATGAAAGACTGTTCGTCCCATAGCTTGTGTTCTAGGGCTATTAAAAGGGTGTTTTCTCCATTTTCCACTTTAATGTTTGGATCAGCGCCGTTATTCAGCAGGAATTCGATCATGTCTAAATATTTCAATTTCACAGCCCAGATGAGGGCGGATGTATTGTTCTATAAACATTAGAAGTGAACTTGTAAAATAAAGTAGTAGAAATGGATTTTACCGGGCCAATTTCATTGATGTTAACGCCGCTCTTGATGGCTTCTTCTAATGTCTCCCATTTGTTCAGGATTACGCAACCGATAGCGATTGGTATACTTAACTAAAGTCATTCAGAAGTGGAGGTTCAATTTGAGGTCGGTTTTCACTCTTCTTAAGGGCCTGAACTTATTTACTTACCACTTCTTTGATTTTCAGTGCACTTTTTATTTGTGCCAGTTCGTTCGAATTGAAGAATGCGTACTGATTGCACTTTTCCGTTTCATCCAGTTTCGTCTTTGGTTTGTTGCTTTTTCGCGTTTTTCTGCGAGGGTTCATGATAAAAATTTTTTGAGGAGTATAAAAGTCTGCCAATGTAAATTTTTTGACTGACGGTTTTAGTAACCTTCGGCTAATTGGAACCGGTTTAGGTGAACCACGTTTTAGCAAATGAGCAAAGTAATCTGACGATTTTTTGCACATTTTTTGCATAGAAAGAATCGGGGTTTTTGTGATTGTGTGGGTTTTTGAGCGGCTCCAATCTTACTGACGATATTTTCTATATTCTGGACTCAAACACTCATGTATTGCACATTGAGGAGGTGTTTAAATCGAAAACTGTGCATCCAACAAACTCAAAGCACTCTAAATGCCTCAAATTTGCAAAGAGCTTCATCGAAACTGAGCCCCGGATATTTTCCTTCAATATTCAGTTGCTGTTTGTTCTCAAGCTCCGTTCTTCTGAAGCGGTTGCTTTTTACCCCAGTAAACCATCTTCAACCAACTGACATGTTCTGCATTTAGTTGCTACCAGTTTCATACATTTTATAATAAGACACTGTATGTTTATTTTGTTGTTTTTAATTAAAAAATCATTTAGTCAGATAAATAAAAACGATTTTAAATATTCGCATTATAAATATTATAATACGCGTGACGTCTACAAACTCGAACTAACTATTTGATCAGTCGTAATATCACACAAGTTAATAAGCCTATGATTGAAAAAAATCCCTATACTGAGTCTAAATCTGTTGGTGGCTCTTCCTGACTAGTACTATTATTGTCGTTATTTATTTGAACTGTTTCCACTACCGTAACGGGCTGAACACAATCCGCACTCAAACTTTGGTCAATTTCTTCAATTTTCTCGTCTTCGCCGCTACTGCTGCTGGACGGAACCGCTGCTTCCTCTTCCGAAATTGTCGTGTATCGGCCCTCCTCCAATGGAAACAGCGTGGTGTAAGAGGGCGGCAGGTCCAAATCGTCATATCGGGGGGGCATGGGGGGCCCAGCCCCTTGCTCACAATTCATGATCAAAACGGTGGTGGGAGTGGTGGAGGGCGGCGGGTCCACTTCCGGCTTCGGTCGCTTGCAACAGCATTCCCACAAGCCGCAGAAGAACAAAACGGTGCCGCATATCAAAAGACCCATCATCAAATATCCCCAGGGGCCGTATTTGTTCAACATTGCCGAGATGGATTCGGTTGCGCTGTGCGTTTCACTCACTACTTCCGGTTTTTTCGTTGCTGGAACAAAAATCTTCACTGATTTTATCTGATTTATCAGGGAGGTCTGAAGATGTGCAAAGAGATGATTGAATGTCTTCACTAGATCATACGAAAAAACTGAATATTTCTTCAATCAGAGGCGTTTCTGAGAGTGAAAACAGTCAAAAAACTCTTTCCACCCCTTACGCAAAAACTCGCTCATATCCGGTGGCCTTCAGTAATTGGCCAATTTATTGGCAAACAAATCGGGAAAACGTGCACAGTGCAATACCGGCAATAGGCAATTTCACTTACAATTTTTCTTCACCAATTGCCATTCGAACCATTCAGACGGTCCATCAGTCGCATTCTCTTTCAAGTCGAAGTTTCGGTCAGCATCTGGTGGACGGTACTTTTTCACCAGCTCGACCACCAGGTTCTCCCATGCATTTTTCGCTGTGCTGCACAGTTTCGGATCTTCGTCGCTATTCGTCGAGGTCTTCGGGCAGTTTTCCACACCATCGCACAGAAGATGATCGGAAATGCAAAGCATCGGAATACGACCGATTCGCATGCACGTGTGCTGGAATGGATCTTTACAAAACGGACCTGAAATTACCAAAAGCGCTCAGATTAGATCAGAAGTATTTTTGAGAGAGTGATTGTTGTTTGATTTTCACATTTTTTTCACAAGCACTTCCTGCTTGATTGTTGATTGATTGAAGATGCAAATTTAAGTATTCTATTTACAGTTGCGATGCAAATCAGTGAATACATTATTATTAATTATTGTTGTTCTTTGAATGCGTGTGTGTAAAACCAACCTGATCCAACAGCCGTTAAGACAATGGTTTTTTGAAACACCCGGGTGGCGGGATTTATCGGTGGTTCCCACAGTAGGTTAAATTCCGCCGTTAGCAAGTCGACATCGGGCATTTGGTCTCCTGAACATGGATCGCCTCTCCAGAAGGGCGCTTTTGGGTTGTCCGGTAAAAACTGAAAATTATTGAACACACTGATTTTTAGAGAAGCAAAAAAAGGCGCTTTTTATCGGGTAATCCATCGGTTTTGAGGAATTTTTAACACGAATAGACAGACAAATAACGATGCAAATATACATAAGTGGAACTTTGAAATTGCCAGAACTAATTAAAGAAACAATTTAATTAAAATATTATGCAAAACTAATGTGGACACGCACCTAATAGAGGCAGGTCTTAGATTTCCCAACATAGTCATCAACAATTTAAAGATTTATGAGGAAAATTGTGCCGGTAGCTTTGAAAAAATCATGTAGGGGGTTCAATCGCTCAAATTATAATCTGTCCCAAGTTATTTGGCAGTGACGTCATTCTTTGAGACGCCATGTTCGAAAGAGTTTTTCATTTTGCGTGGTGCAAATGTGAGGTTAAATTTGCATAATGGAAACCAATAATCGTGAAAATAAGTCTCTTTCTTCAGCTTCGTTATTAATTTGCCTCAATTATGCAGTATTTGGCGTTAATTTGGAGCGTTAAAGTGTGTTATTTTCCTGGTGGAAAACCTGCAGTCAAATTATGAGGAAAATAGAGGAAAAAAAAAGAAACTCATACAAGATCTAAGCGATGGTGGTGAAAATATGAGTAAAATGAGCAGTTGCTCGCCCTCACAATACCACAGATAGAAAATGTATGGGTAAATTGAATTGATAACTTGCAAAAAATCAGAGAAACTGTCAACACTCGCCAAAAAATCTTAATATTAATTATTAATCAATAACTTTAATATTCTTCCATACTTCTGCGAATGGCAACAATTTGATGAAAGACACGTTAATAACATCAAACTTTCGTCTCGCTCGGTGAACAAGTAATAGAAAAAGAACGACAACTATTGCGTCACTGCCAAAAAGTTTGGGACAGACAGGGTGAGTCAAAATTGGCGTCCTCCCTCTGGGGGGTGTTTAGGGACAACAGGGAAAATAGTAACAAATTATTATTATTTTCAAAAACTGAGATATTTGCAAAAAGCTAGTTCAGAAGTTTGGCAACAATGTTTTTCAAAGTAATCTGCCTCATTACCATTACCTACGTAAATACCTGTTGCTTTAAAATAACTTTTGACTGTGGAAATATAATAATAAATAAGGGAACATCAAATAATTGTTAACGTAAATGGAATAATAGTTTGAGGAATGTTTTGAGTCATTTGCGAACAAATCACATATTTGGCGACGATTTTTGCAATGTGTTTGCCATTGAGACTAACTCGAGTGTTACAATAAGTGTAACTAGTCCAGGGTAATTGCGCTAAAATGAAGATAATAGGGAATGAAACTGTGACAAATCGAATGAGTTAAAACCAAAGTAAATATCCGTGTCCCAGCTACAATCCAATGGAAGTTTTTCGCTACGTTTTCCAACATTCATTCAGGTTGAATTAAGCAAATTACGTGTAACAGATAATTTCATTCAGGCTGCATTAGTAGTAATGAGGGGATTAATTGCCTGTTGTTCATGCAGACAATTGTTGGGTCTTTTGCCTTGTAGTTTTTGATGCAATAGATGATGAGTGGAGTGTTATAGAAGGAAAATTGAGACAAAATCGAGTACAAATAAGAGAGTGAACGAATGAATTGAATTAAAAATACAACCCAAAAAAAATTCCTGGGTTCCAGTCAATTTTATTGTTTATTATTTAAAATGTCACAAATACGTTTCGGTGTCTTTCTCCACCATCATCAGTTTGTATGTATAGCTGTTTCTACCTTCACATTTGACTGGCTATTCAAGTCAAATGTGAAATAGCCAGTCAAATGTGAAGGTAGAAACAGCTATACATACAAACTGATGATGGTGGAGAAAGACACCGAAACGTATTTGTGACATTTTAAATAATAAACAATAAAAAAAAATTTTGGATTAATTTGAAATACAGTCAGGAAAATATACAGAGTAATTAAAAATACAGAAAATTAACACTAGTTCGGGCCTTGAATTCTTCAGACATATTTATTGAAGATGTTATTGTGATTTCAACTTTGAGCGTACGTGTTAAAATCAGCATAAATCCCCTTTAAAGGCCCAGCAACGTATTAGCATACCTTCAAGCAGGTTTTCATCAAATTACGAAACAGCGGATGTATGTAATTTCAATAATCCTGCCTCATCTTCTCGAAAATAGCCATGAAGGGACCAGTTAAGAGCACCAAATGATGTTAGAAGCGACTTTAATGTATGATCTCATTACTGAATTTCCATTAATTAAAGTTTTTTTTACGAAAAATTATTTTTAACATGCGTTGCAAGCAAACGGTCGTTACAAATTGCAGACCAAAGTCCATTAGCAGTTCTGCGGAACGACCATCTCAAAATGAATCGTTTCAAGGACCATTAACGCAAATACGTATTTCGTGTATAGATGCGATTCTGATCAGCATTTTAATATACCAAAACCGGGCATAGAAGCTCGGTGAAATCAGAATTACGTGACCGGTGTTAATCTGCATAAGAAATGGCACGACAATGATTGTCTGGGCGGGCACGATACAAAAGATGAGTAAAGTTATTGTCTAGGAATGGAAATTGTTGCTTCAAACCGACCGCTGTTGTTTATTAACATGGCATTCCTTGAAACTGATGAGTTTTTCGGGTTTTTAGGCCGTCGGTAAGCCTAAAAACCCGAAAAACCCACCAGTTTCAATTCGAAAATTGTGTGCAACATTTTTGTTAAGCGAGTTCGACTTTCATGTCCCCATCTCTGAAGGGGCTAAACAGTTTCTGGTCCTTTTTAAATATACGTATCGTTATGCAGCTCTTCCATTCATTTGGTTGGATTTAATAATAATATTTCTTTTTGTAGGTTGTCTCCTCCGTATTTTAACATTTCGTTTTTTATCCCGTCGGGTCCTGGGATTTTTCGATCTTTAAGATGCTTCCAGATGTATTCTATCGTATTGTCTGTCAATTCTAATCGTTGCCTTCTTCTGGGTCTTCTTCTATTAATTTTTTGTTCAACTTCCTCAGTTCCTTTATACAGATTTTCAAAATGTGATTTCCAATTTTGCGCATTGATTTTATTGGTCTATGCAGATCCCAGGTATCTCCCCATATACTTCTCTGTCTTCCATCCACTTCTTTTGTGATTCTTTCCCACTATTCTTCTGTTATTCTAGCTGTTTCCTTCTGTTTTGTATAGGTTCCAGTTTTCTTGGTTTCCGTTGCTTAAATGCTTTGTGTGTGCTTTTTTCTTGGGTTCAGGTAGTTCCTTTATTTCCGGTGTAAACCATTTGTGTTTTATTTGTTCTCTCTTAAGAAATCTTGTAAAGAAAAAGAGCACTTGGATGGGTCATCCCAGGACACCCTTAGGACCAGTTCAGGGCCATTTTGGTTCGCACCAAACAGCTGAATTTTTCAAAATAAGTCAGCAATATGTTGATGTGCCAGCCGGCCACATCTCTGCAGTCAAAAAGTCTTTTCCTGAAAAGAATCCTGTGTTGTACAGGGTGTTTGAAATAACTAGTTTTGAGCGATAGAAGGCCCTACATCTACATGAACTTTTAAATTGTTTTTCATTTTACTGGAAAATCGAAAAGTTTGCACAAAATTTAACTTCAAATGCTTTATTTATTTATGAGCTCTGCAAATAGATTTTGGAGCAGTTTCAAAGCCCTTTTTCGAACATTTTTTGGAGCTTTTCCTCCCTTACCAAAACTGAACCAATTAATAATTACTTACAATTTTCATAACGCAGCTCGACATGTTTCCCACATTACCGCTCTTGTTATGCGTTGGTTGGTCAATCACTTCCAAAAACTGCAGATTGACCACATGGGATTTGGGTGCAGCCACTTTAAGGCGACATTCAGATTTATTTGCATTGGCTTCTAGAATTATGGTACTGGATGCAGCATCGCCTTCTGATTCTAAAACTATTTCATCTTCTGATCCGCAGATGCTAATAGCAGTTGGAATCGCTGAAATACGAAGAAAAAAAATGCTGTAGCAAAAATTGCGGTTAACAGAAGCACATTTTGAGTCCTTATTTTGTTGAGCTTCATATTTTTACCTTCAAGCAAGATCAGTAGCCTCTTGAACCGTTAATAAGCCATTGTGGTTTATAAGTAGACTAATCAAAAGACCACAAGCCGCTGTATTTATTGCGGTTGGAGCGTAATTTTTCACTTTATATAAACAAGCGAATTTCCCCAATATCTGCGTTTACAAGTACGTTTCTCCTTGTTTAAAAAATACTTTTATCGAACTTAAACAATCAGGATCGAATGCCCTTGCAGGCGCGATAATAAAACGCCTGATAACTGTAGACAGAAAAATACACTACCAAATACGATTTTAGCGTAACATCATTAACAATTAATTGATTAAATTCTGGCTTTAAATAAACTTGTTTTTCATGTGTTAGATGTTTGGAAGAAAAATATATATAAATGGAGCTGAAATGCTATTAATCAGTAAATACGGTGTCAACCTGCTCATAACAGGATTGACCTTAATTTAATCAATGTTGGAAGTGATCTCATCTAATCAAATGACATAGGTCAATATGGAAATGATTATTATTCTCCATTTTATCGGCTAAAGACGTAGACTACGGTCTGATTGAAATGGCGGGTTATTAGGTGTTTTTGTATTACTGCTATTATTATGAGGCCAAGGTTTATAAATTACGTTTACTACACGAGTTGCAAAAATCATAGAAAGTTGAAGACATTTAATTTTGTAGTTTTTTCATAAACGGTGGATTAAAGATGAGCTCAAGTTCTATTGCAAATTTTCAGTTTTAATTAATCACTTGGCTATTAATTGCACAAGAAGAGTTTCTAATGGTAAAATAAAGGTAAGCAAGTTTCTAATTTCAAAGTCTGAAACATGTCCTTAGTCCAATTGGGAATGAAACAAACAATCAAATTTAGTTGCACGACAAAATGCCACCAAAACTGTCTGAACTTTGAGAGCAATAGAAAATGAAAAAATAAAAATAAATCGATTACAAAATAATTACATTTGGACTCTCTGCAAACCTTTTAGTCGATTTATTAGTAGTGTTGTTGTTGGGAAGAGGAAGCCGGATTGTCTCGTGAGGCAAAGGGGATTCAGTAGGGTCCAGTTGTAGGGATTGTTTTTCCATTTCGTTTGCAATTGGAGTTGTCTTTCTGTTATTCGAGTTATTTTTGTTCGTTCATAGAGTAGTTGGTTTGAGGGGTTGTGTAGTTGGTTTTGAAGATGTCTTATTTTCGTTATTGATCTCAGGGCAATCTGTTCTGTTGTTTGAATGTGTTGTTTAGTTTTCCTAGATGCATTCGCTGTCAGTATATGTCCGCAGTCAAGCAGAAGTCTACATATTGATTGGTAAATTTTTGTGGCGGTCTTTGTACTAATTCCTTTGTCTTTGTACGTCAGTGAGCGGAAGTGTTTTGTCCGTTGAATGATTTTTGTTCTTACGTTCTGTGCGTGTTTTGTAAATTTTAGTTTTTGGTCCAGTGTCATTCCTAGATATTTTGCCTCTTGTTTTGGTCTAATTCTGTTTTTGTCTGTTGTTATTGATGGAGAGTCGTCTTTAATTTGGTGGTTTGGTAAAAGTAGTTGGTGTTTCGTGGCGTTTGGTGTAAGTCTCCATTTGTAGAACCAAGCAATCGTATTGTCTGTTAGTGTTTGAAGTTTTTGTACTGCTTAAACTGTAGTTTTGTCGTGCACGATCAATGCAGTGTCGTCGGCGTATTGTAGTATGTAAGCAGATTTGTCAATGTGTCTTTTGTCGTGGAGACTGTGATTGTATATGTCGTGGCAGTATATATTGTAAAGAAGGGGTGATAGCGGGGATCCTTGCGGGAGTCCTTGTTCAGGGGAGAAAGCAAAGGAGAGGGTGTTGTCTATGCGTACTTCTAGGTGTCTGTTTGTGAGTAGGTTTCTGATTGCGTGAATTATTTATTTGGGGGTTTTAAGCTGGTAAAGTTTATATAAAAGTCCTTTGTGCCAGACACTGTCAAAGGCCTTATTGATGTCCATGAAGAGACATGCTGTTTTCTTGTTCGTGAGGTGAGTTCTTTGTATGTTGTTGGTTAGTATAAAAAGTGGGTGAACAGTTGAGTGTTTAGGTTTAAATCCGAATTGGTATTGTGGTATGTGTTGTCCAACTGAGTGTTGCAGTCTATTTTTTATTATAGTTTCAAAAATTTTACTCAGTACAGGGAGTAGTGTGATAGGTCTGTAGTTTTGTGTTTGTGTATTGTCTAGTCCGGTTTTAGGAATTGGTATTATTATTCCTGTTTTCCAGGTATCTGGTATCGTGTTAGTTTCAATACAGTTGTTGAATAGGTTCAGTATGTGTGTGTGTGTTTGTGGAGTAAGATTTTTCAGTAATTTGCCTTTTATATTGTCTTTTCCCGGCGCCGTGTTTTAATGTGTGCGAGTGCTTCGTCGTATTCTTCTTCAGTAATTAGTTGATGTGCGTTGTTTGTTTCGTTTGTGAAGTAGGTCTCGTACCAATCATTTATTGCGTTAAAGTTTTGGCCGTCAAAGTTAGGGTTAGTGGAGGTTGTGAAGGCATGTTGAAAATGTCTGGCAAATGCGTCCGCTTTGGCCTTGTCTGTATACAGTTCTGTACCGTTTTCATTTATTATACCAGTAATAATGTTTTTTTTTGTATCGTGACAGTTTTTTTATTTTTTGCCAGTACGTTTTGCCTTCGTCTTTTTCTATTTCTTTGCATGCCTCTAGCCATTTGTCCTGTTTGCATTGGCCTATTAGTGTTTTGATGTTTCTGTTGAGTTCGTTTAGTCGTTAATTGTCCTTGTATGTTTTCCATTGAACATGTGCCTGTCCCTGATTGGATGTAATCATGTATGTGTTGTTTAACTTTGTCTATATCTATTCTGTCCAGGTTGAGTTTCTGAATGTGTTTTATCGAATCCATAGGTTGTGTATGGCGGAGGTCTATGTCAAATCTTATAGCCAAATGATCTGATCCGAGTCCGTTAGTCAGACTTATATCGTTTATAATATTTGTAAGGTTTGCTGTGTAAAGTAGTAAATCCGGTGTTGAGTCTTGATTTCCTGGCATGAGGAACGTTGGCAGTGTCTTTTTTTTTTTTAGTCGATTTATTTTACTTTCATAATCGATTACTCTGAAGTTTCAGGCAGATTTGGTGGCCTTCTCGTCTAACCGACTAACTAACCCAAACTCTCAGGTGATTTTGCACTTGAAAAAAGCCATTGCACCATAGAAATTCGCCCACACAAAACCCTGTGCCCCTGAAACCTCTTTACTGATATTTTGTTTGTTTCTTCAAATGCAAAATTGCATTGACCAGGTCTTCATCTACAAAGCAGGTAAATAGCCGTTATCTCTAAATATAACTCGAGTGTCGTCCTAGAAACCAAGAAATCTTTCCGTATTCCTACAAAAATCACGAAGTGAATGCTAAATATAGACTTATTCAAGATATTGCGTGCCACGATGTGAAAATTTAGAAAGTTTCGAATTATGGCCTATTACGCTATCGACAAATCACTTGAATATTCATCGGATTTTGATTGGGAAAATGCTGGTGTTGTTTGGCAGATATTAAAAAGTAGAAAATACATTTTTTGGACAGTTGGAAACACGTACGTTCTATGTGCAATTGTATTTTTCAAATAATGCCAGCACAGTGTAACTGCGTCTATTTTTAGTCCCAATCGGCTTTTTATACGGAAAATTCATTTTTATTCAGGTATTTGAACACTTCATTGATGTCAATGCTTTATGCATTGTTTGGCTCATAAATCTTAGGCACATTTTCTTTTAACAAAGTGCGTCGAATCGTTACATAACGCGTTGTTGTTTGTTGAGTTGGTTTTTTCAAGGAAACTGAATAACCAATGAATAACTTCTCCAAAGGTTCTGAAAGTGAGAACATTCTAGGTGTGGAAAATCTAGAAAAGAATCTTGGTTGTGTAAATAATGAATATTCCGCAAGCTGCACATTACAGAAAAAAAACCAATTTAAAATCCTGCTATTAATCGCTAATCAATCCATCATTGAGGACACATTTTTGCTGGGGATTGTCGCTTTTATCTGATTAATTTACTCTTTTTAAACCGTATTTATTGTCAAGTGGGTCAACCGACATATTGCGAAAAAATGAATGCTTTTATTACGGTAAGTCGAGCTAAAAATAGCTTGGCGGGTGAAGAACCGCAGGAAAAAACTTGTTTGACCAGGAGGATCTGATGTGAAAAGCCTGGTGTTTTTCTCTTGTGCATCACTGATCAAAATCCATTAATAAAGAATTCCCGACTGTTTGCGCTCAAACGATGCATTAAAGATTAATTCCAAGGAAAATTGAATCCATTTTTCAATTTACAAATCGTCGTTTGAATCGGTGGCAATCTGGGAAAATATTCTTCTAAATGATACCAAGTTACACTTACATTCTCTATTTCTTCAGAAACACGCTATTGAACCAAGACCAAAAAGGCCTTGCATGTACATATGCAGGCTGTAGGAAATCGATTTAAACAAACGTGTTTTGGCTGGCTTTGTTAAAAGTGCAATTTACGAGTTTAGTTTATTAAGTTTTATTAATACTAAATCATCAATGGCTTGTCCGAAACTAAATAAAATGTAACGGGGTCTTTTAAGGTACTTGCGGTTCCAAGTAATTTGCGGTTTTCGATCTAGCCAACCAATGCATACTAAACAACCGTACATCAATGAAAATTCCGTTAACAACAGACTAATTTTCCAAGTTTTCAGTATTTGAAAAATTGTTGGGGCTTTTAAAGTTTGGCTGCTGGATCAAAAACATTTTAATAAAATGTATAATACAACAGGTTGGGCAATAAATTGTCCAAAGCCATTAAATATATCGCAATCATCACGAAATTGGCCTTATCAAGCTGTTAAATTAAACTACAATGATAAAATGTTTCAGTCTAGAGACGCATTTGTACTTCTTATCGTCCATGTGGTAATTATGGCTCGCAAACATACAATAAAATCTATAAAACATTTATATATTTATTTAAAAATAACCGATAGTTCCTAAAGTAAATTATGCAAAACATATATAATAAATGTATTTTTAGTCTGCAGTTGCGACAGAGGAAGGGAACTAGTAACTCTCATGAATATTATTATAAATTCGTATATTTTCCTTCTAGCCCACGTGTACGAGTAATTGCCTCCAAATTTGTTTAATTTTGCCATTCAATTGAGGCGCCAGAGCACACCTATTAAGAATAAATACTTTATTAATTTGGTTATTAAATATGTGACAAAAACCTAAAAGGATTACGCTCCAGTAAATTCGCCAATTTTGCCTCAAATAGTTCAATTCAGTTTTTTTACTCAATCTCATACTGAAGTGGAATATTTTTCGTGAATATTTGCGGAGTTTTGCGTCAGTTTTATCGGCCATAAGACAATGTCCCATTTCCTTGGAGAAGCGAATCTGGGTCATAAAAATTAGCACAATTTTTTATTGTATTAAGATTTGCAATTAATGAAGCAGCAGCTTGTTATCTGGCCCAATTTATTTAACATTTCTTCAGCCACTAAAAATGTTTTATAAACTGCTCAACTAAATCAACGTTACACCGTCAAATTTGCCCTAACTTTGAAATTGGATAAATTATGATTGCTGCTAGCGATTTGATTTCGGTTTGAAGTGTTATATAGTCCGATTCTTTTGCTCTCAGTCCGTGTTTTTGTAAGAATCAAGTACTTCAAATAAAGTTTCTACAGGGTGACAAATGGAACAAGGAAGCCAAAGTTTAGAATGAAATTAAACATTTGAACAATGTATTTTTTTAAACTGTGCGCAGACAAGACATTTTTAAAAGTCTTTTACATCTTCCACGAATCGGAACTTTGACGACCAGACCTGGTCAACAAACGACGACGAAAACCGCACCCATGAACCAATTTCCGACGAAGAATATAGCGAAGCACTGGAACACATAAAAAATACCTCCCCCGGAAAGGAGAATATAAAAAGCAACATACTGTGAACCTTAACTCCAAAAACGCATAAACTCCATACTGACCATACACCCTCTTTTGTACTACTAACAACATACAAACAACACACCTCGAAGACATAAAACAGCATGCCTATTAATGAACAACACGCACATAAGACGTTGGACAGCGTGTGGCACAAAGGACTATTATACAAATTACACTTCTTAACACCCCAAAATATTTACTCTTCACAATTAGGCACATACTCGAAAACAGACAACTACAATACGCATGGACAACTCGCTCTCGTTTTTGTTCTCACCCCAGCAAGGCCCACCGCAGGGATCACCGCTATCACCCCTTCAATACAATTTATACTGCCAAGACTTATGCAGGTACCTTGAGGATGGATAGGACACCCTAACGGCGGACTTGCAAATTCTAGGGACATACTACAAACAGTGGCGACTATGCCCAAATCCCAGCAAAACCGAGGTATGTGCATTCCATCTTAATAGCCGTCTTGCCCTGTCTAAGTAAAGAACTGAATATCAAATTCTGTGGAAAAAGAGTAAAACACAACGACCACCCTCAGCGTTACCCTAACATATAAAAGACACCCGGAGAAAACTGGATGGGACCACTTGGGGAGCAACGGCAGCTCAATCACTTGTTTTTTCATCGGCTGAATACTGTCCACCAGTGTGGTACAAGAGTTCTCACACTAACAGGTCGATGTGCAACTCAATGATACTATGAGGATCATATCAGGAACCCTAAAGTCCACTCCAGTGGAACGAATTAGCACCAGCAGACCTGAGGAGACAACAAGCTGCTGTCCGAATGGGACAAACTACACGATCCTGAACACCTTAGAACTCTGCCAATCAACGTGATATTTGATAATGCTCTGGGCCGCCGTTTTAAGTCCCGGAATCCCATTGGGCAAGATGAGGTACTAACCCATCATGAACCATTTCATATCAGATAAGCTTGGAGGCCCAGATGGACATCCAATCATGAATTTGGACACAAAGATCATGTGGATGCCACCGTTCCTCTCTCAGGATTGCATGGTGTAGCCTTAACCGCATTAGAACTGGTCAGGCTAGATGCAGGTCCATGTTGTACAGGTGGGGACTTTCGAACACCCGGGAATGCTACTGCGGAGCGCCAGATCAGACTGTAGCACATATAACCCACGAGTGCCCAATAAGAAGATTTGAAGAATGGAACGAGATTCTGAATGCCACTCCTGCTGCCGTGGAGTAAAGTAAACCTGTAGATCGCCGTACGATAAATACATAAAATAAACTGTAAAATGTGGATTTTGATCGGAATATTCATGGCTGTTTTGTAGATTTGTGATTCCCCTCCGCGTAAAGCAGGCTTCATCAGTGAAAAGTACACTTCTGTGGAAACAAACGTTCTGATTTAACATGAAATTACAAAAAATCATCCTTGGCTCTAAGTCTTGCGGTAACAGTTCCTGATCTTTTTGAAAATGATATGGATGCAGCATGTTACGTCGTATAACTCGATGGACTGGATATTCTTCGGGTGCTGGTTTGGGGTTCATTTCCAATGTGGCGTAAAATTTGCTCCTTATTTCTTGCGTTCACTGCGTAAATGCGAAAGTCCGTCTTCCGAGCTTCAACATTAGCAAACGTTTGTCGATTTGGACGTCCTCTTCGGTACTTCACCACACTTCTTCAGCAGTTACTCTCACAAACCCCCAATACTAATAGCATATCAAGTTGCTCATTGAATGAAAATTTTCCAGGAATTTTTTATTAAAAACAGCTTGGTTTTACGAAAAAAATCCTTAGGTACACAAGCAAACTGATGCATGTAAATTCTGTATACAGGGTGATCCAAAAATTAACTTTTTGTTCTTGCAGTGATCACAGTTACTCAGATACATGTACAGTTACTCAGATGCAGATACACAGTTATCACGCTTACACTGTTCTGATCTCCAGGTCCATCAGAACAGTGTAAGCGTTCAAGCAAACCACTTCTGAAGATGCAAGCCGCACGTGCTTGCGAAACGTCAAGAAGAAATTCTACCGAACGACGGCCTAAAAACCCGAAAAACTCACTTGTTTCAAATTTTGCAATGTTTTATTTTCCACCCTGTGGGAACTTTTTTTGAAGTACTTAATTTTTGAAAAAACAGTGTCTAAGAGGAAAATAATTAAGATAAAAATCTAAGAGGAAAATAAATAACTCCAAACTTGGGCAAGTTTGGCCTAGTAACGTGTATTTTGGTGGATCATTTTATTTCTGACTCTGATTCTTCTATAATTTATTAAATATTACTGCGGTTTATTTAGAAAGGGTGTAATTCTTTGCATTATCTGGTTTTATCGGCCGATTTAACATCGGAGTAGATGAAACATTTTTGGAATTAGGCTAGGAAACTTTGCACCTTCAGAGTGGGGCTGCGCCAGTCAAACCACCTCTGAAGAGACTAGCTGCTGTTGCTTGCGAAACGTCGGAACGAAATTCGTGTTCACGACACCCTAACTGTCTGAAAAACTTCCAAATTAGTTTGATCCATCGCATTATTTCAGTAAAAAATTAAACATTCCGATTTCCGATCGAAATATAAATTTTCGATATCAAGTGAAATGATCTAAATGCTAAAGCGGTTTCCAACCCATAATTTACCTACTGGCATGGCACGGAAAGTAATTAATTTGCGAATGCATTTCATATAATTATTTCATTTGGGACGTGCCATTCTTTCAATAAATAGACCGATAATTTGATGCTGCGGTATGTGGTAGAAAGTGTTTTCCAGAATAGGATAACGTTATGATTAATTACTTTATAAACGTTCATGTTAAATGTTGCTCGATAACTTAGTTCTCCAATTAGGGCAAATGCTATTGAACCTTTCCTATCTGTATAAGGACGCATTTATTATCGAATCAGATTTCTATTTTATAATCGAGAAATTGAGCAGATTAAATGTCCAATCCAACGTGCTTTATATTGGGAGAATATTAAAGTGTACACGTTATTTCAACAGGAAACACTGTTCCGCAGAATGTGGACGGAATTTGTCGATATTCCAATAAAAAGATGTGTTTTTATATTTCCATTTTCGATTTTTTCCAGTTGCCAACTTTGAGTATTTTTCAGAATTGTTTAATAGGCATTTGCTTGCGTGATTTAACCGTCCAAGACTTCTTTCTCTACACCTTCAAGTGGAACTGGAAAACCATTGCAATCTAATGAATCTGACTATGAGGAGTGGGTTTTGTTTTCAAGGTGCCTTTTAAGAAACCAACTGACAATGAGCGCTGTTTAAACATTGTTCTTCACTTAGGCCTACCTGCATCCCATTGATGCTTCCCAGCACACAATGTTATCAACTTTCTTTAGGCAAACTTATGTTAAGTGAGTGGACAAATTTCTATTTTTCCTTGTCGCCTGTTCGAGTTGCTAATCGATGGATGGCCTACGTGTTGAGCTGCGATCGTTTCTTCTAACATGTATTCGATATCGTAATGTTCATATTTGTCTTTTATTTGGAAAACATCCGGGCGCTGTAGATGGTGCCTGGTTTGAAGTAAATTTTCTGTTATTTATATCTAGAAGCTCATCTACGCATTAATTAGTCATGTTAACTTGTCACGGTTGGGGACCAGTAAAAACTCTATGTAAATGTACTTTTGTTCTCGGATTAGGTAATGGGATGTTTTATGGTAAATCATCAACTCGCTTGTTTGCGCTAATTGCGCTTCAAGCTCAGGGGAAATTTGAATAACACTTTTAAAGCGTTGGAGAGAACAAGGTTTTCCACTCTGTCTGTTATAGCAAAAAATCGTTGGTAGAAGCCTCCTGAATCCAACAGATGTATTAAAGATATAAAGAAAGGTTCAGTGGGTCGATTCTACGGTAAATTACATAGCAGAGTTTGCTATGCGATTAACATCAATTTCCAGCGAATTTCCGCTATATTGCAGTACTCTTTGAACCAAACAATTATCGCCATTAAAAGTCCATGTAAAGTTTACTTACGCGATGGAGAACCTTGAGCAAATCTCAACACAAAGGCGCAAAACAACACAAATCTCATTTTAACTGGATACCATAAAAATCACACAAAACAACAACGAAAAAATTGTCTTCTTGGCGTTTAAAAGTCCCACCAGATTATATGTTCAGCTCACTAATCCCCGAAACAGGAATGCGCCCCTTCGTTTGCCGAAAGTTTTCACCCACTGTGGTTGTTCTAATTTGTCAGCGAACATCTTTAAAACACTATTATGGCACACACGTTATTGACCGCGAAATCGACTGAATTAGTGCACCAACATCAAGATATCAGGTACCAGTTCCAAAGCCTGACCGGTTAGTTTATGCTATTTTAGAGCGTACCAACCAACAACACTGTACCACTCGATCTACCGAACCATGCGGAGTGGAAGGGTTCACTTTGTAGCCGTAGAACTAGTAGATACAGCTGGTCAACACGTAGTCTTAAGTGAAATGGTTCTTGCATTCTTCACTTGCACGTGTTGGAAGCAAACGAGTCGTTTTATAATTGTACTTTTCAGTTCTTCTGAAGGTGCTTTAAGGGCTTTTAAACTAAGTTTTTTGGTACTTGCGAATCGTCAGGAAGACATTCTTTTGCACGACGAGCTAAAAGCCCAAAAAACCCAGCAAAATTCTAACTATTTTATGAAATTGAGTTTCCTCACTTAGAAATCCGTTTGTTTGTAAATTCTACTTCAAATCCGTATATAGTTTCATTGTTCTTATTTTCCATTTCTTTTCTTTCCTTTTTTTGTGGTGCTTCTGACATGTTAAGGGAAAAATGTGATGTTTATTTTAAGTTTTAAATGCTCAAAATTTTCTCTTTGTTCTATTTAGGTTTTATTTAAAATTTATGAAAACATTTTGCAGTTTTTTGCAGTTTTTCTGATATATTCGTCTTTAGCTCGGTTGCTATAAGGCATTTCTGGAATGAAGGATAAAAACCTTCTCATTCTTCCATTGCTTTGTTTGAATTTAACCGGTGCTAAAAAGCGCTTTTTTGCGATGCAAAACTGAACTTGTTTGTAAGTTTCTCTTCAAATCCTTGCATCGTTTATTTTTTCTTGTTATTTCGCTTTTTTCTTCTGTTGTTTCTGACATTTTCCGCAAGAAATTGATAGTTTATTTTAATGTTGAAATATTGGCTTACTTTGGAAATTTATCAGTGTGTAATAAAAGACAAATTAATTCGATAAATTTATTAAATATCTACAAACCTTTAAAAATAAACAAAATGAGAAATTTTCTGCACTGCTTTAATCCAAAAACAGAAACTGCAACGTTCTTATATGAATGTTAGAATATTTTAAATTCGCACGAATTTCTATATGCATCCGATTACATTTTGGGATTTTTCTGGAAAACAGTGCGTTTAAGAAAAATCATGCAAAAGACAAAAGATATTCTAAATTGAACAAGCTTTCCAATGCAGCAATAATATTTAAAAAATTAGAAAAAATACTCAAGCCTTTATGGCTTCAAAGATCAAACAGCCCAGCAAAGAGTGTCTTCAGTAGGTTTCCTCTCACAAACTTAATTATTCTCTGATGAATAAAGTTCTGAAAATTTTTTGACTTATTTTGGAAATTCATCCGTGTCTATTTCTCCAAGAACAAAATAATTTGATAATTTTATTTAATTGCCACAAACCTTTAAAAACAGAAACTGCAATTTTTCTTTAAAAATGTTAACAATATTCGTGCCATTAACAAAAACAACTATAGATACAAAAAATATTCTAAATTGAAGAACCTTTACAATACACAAATCATTTGGGAAAAATTTGAGAAAATACTCAAAGGTTTGCGGCTTCAAAACCAAACGCCCCAGGATAAAGGGTCTTAATCTTGAGCAGGTTCTCCCCTCAAAAACTGAACAAAAAACCCTAATGAATAAAGTTCTGGAAACTAAACAAAAAGAAGCACATTCAACATATTCCAAATAAACCAGAATCTCTTAAAGGAAATGAATTTATTCCTACTAACAATTATTTCGTCTCCTATATTTAGAGCCCTTACTTTTCGGCGATTTCCTCCCTCGTTTACCAATCCGCCCCCTCTGGATGCTGACTTTCTTCGCCGATCGTTTCCTTTTCCATGATGGTTTTGAGGATTGTGATCGGCTTCTCCTTTCCCTCGATTTCAGTTGTTTGCTTCTGTTGGGCATCGGAGGAACCACGCAAACATTAGGGGCAGACCGCGACAGATGCCTGGCCATTTTTTCGTCTTTGTATCGTTGGTTGTTGTTATCATCCCCATTATAATTGTTGTTAATTTCTTGTTTAAGACTTTCGTTCTGCTCGGCCAATAGTATGCATTGACTTTCCAGTCGGCTGATTGTTTGATTGATTTCGGTGAAGGAATCCACAGTTCGTCTTTTCACGTCTTTGAGAAGCTTGATGATTTCGAACCAATCGGCCATAGTTTCAATTCGTTTTTTGGAATTTATTTATTGAAAATTTATAGTTACATTCAAAAATCCGAAGTGACTGATGGGCCATCAGGGCATTGACGTTGAAACATTCAGGTAGTGTTTGTAAGTACCTGAATTATTCAGGTTGGTATTGGGGGAGTGTTGAGGAAAAGGGCCAAGGATTGAAAGCTGTAGAAGCCACTGGAGACAAACTTGGAAAGGAACAGTAAAGGTCTTCTGTGGCTGACTAGTAATCCAACTTTTCATGGCGGAAAAAGTGGAGTTTCTCGAACAATTTTAGTGCTCTATTTCATTCCAAATTCCTCCTCTTTGGGGCACTAGTCCAATTTTCCCCAAATGAACCCGGAAAGCGAAAAATCAGTTTATCTCATCTAATTTTCATGGTTTGTCTTAGACAGGCACAAAACCCAAACTATAATAATAATAAATAATCGTCTGATCGAGTTCTTTACACAATAACCTCGTTTCAAATACCATATACCAATTAATAAACGGCATTTGGTTGGTGGAAAGGTATGCGTACATGTGGGCCAATGCTAGATTAACAATTGCGGGAAATGGGACAATTTTGCCAGCGAAATTAATTATTTGCCCTGGGAATTAAACCGGAGAACTTCCTTTTGGTGAAACTACAGTTGAACTAGCGGAATTTTCAATTAGTTTTGTTATTCGGCTTTGATAATGCGCTGTTAGTTGGACATTCCAGCCGACTAATTTGGGTGAAAAATATGAAATCTGCCCGCTTAGTAACTTAACAGAATTCTTCGGGAAGATGGCCTGTGTACATACGTGACTTTACTAACGTAAATTAACGCGCTCTTTACGTACGAAAACATGTTGACCTGCATTACACATTGAGGCATATTTCTTTATAATAATTGTTGGTTGGTAAGGTCGAATCGCTTATTCATTAATGCGGGAATGGTGTAATTCCAGTTCATTACTGGAAATTTCGTTAAAGGAAATTAAGAGTCTGAAATAAACGGTTCAGCGTGTAAAATGTACCGTAGTTAATTTAGCATGTTCTTCATTATGCCATCTCTATTGTAACTTTACTTTACTCACACCAATTTGCAATTATGCAATATTTTTTCTAAAATAAAAATTAATAGATCGCAATAACCTCGACGCCAAATAGTTCAATTTGGAGTTAAAGACAAACATACATTAACGTATGTGACACATGTTTTTAAAATTGCTGATTTGCAGCCATAATTTAGTTTTTATCTAATATTTTATAATAATATTGTTTTGGCGTTCTAAGCAAAATAGAAACGTGTGTCCATAGATTTGACTATTACGTAAACTATGCTATCGCTGTGTTCTACACACTACATTGTTAAATCTAAATTAGAAATTAATTTTCTTTTTTTTCTTTTAATTTTTCTAAACTTATAAAAATTTTGCTCCACCACAAATGGATGCTTTCGCTGCTCGTGTTTTGCTTCTTTAAAGGCTATGACAGACAGTTTGAAGATCACCGAAAAAGCTTTTGATTAAAACATGACATGAAAAAAACTCCGCATGTTGCATTGACCAACCAAAACCGCAAGTTTTTTCAATTTTTCGTAATTTAAATCGATGGAAAACTGCTTCGAGATTCTGGTTTTGAAGTTAACGCGTAATATTCGCCTTAAAAGTAAGTTTAAAAGCAGAAAACCTTTTTTTGTTCAACTTAGTTTGCATGGACAGTGCGTGGAAGACTGAAGAAGTTTTTAGCTAAACAGTCGTTTCGGTTTTAAATTTTGATTATTTTCTTAATCTTGAGTTTTTACATCATAAAAATGTTTGCAAGTTGAAAAATGTATCGATTCAAATTGAGCTCGATTTCAGCTAAAAAAAGAATGTTTTGGGTTTTGATTTTTTCCTGTTAATAAAAAAGCCGAAAGATGCATTTGAAAGTTGAAAACCGTATCTGTTTTTCTTGTTTATCGAATTGTAATCGATGGAAAAATAAGTTCGCTTTTAACTAAACAAAGAGAGTTTTGAATTCTGCATTTTCTTCTCCTGAATATAGTCGTGTATTCCGGTTTCCACTGAGAATTATCGATATCCTAAAGATGCATTTGAAAGCTGAGAACTCAAAAATTTCTGACTTAAAAGCAGTGGAAAATAGAGCTCGTTTCCAGCTAAAGAACGAGTGTTTTGCTTATAGCTCTGTTTTCTTAAAGAATTATTGAGATCCTAAAATGCATTTCGAAGCTGAGAACTGTTTCTTGGCTCTTCTTTTTTGTTACTTAAAATTGCTGGAAAACTGTGGTTGTTTTCATATATAGAAAAAGTGTTTTGGGATTGAAATTATGCATTTTTTCCGAACATCTTCGCCTATAACTCGGTATCCTAAAAATGCATTTTAAAGCCAAGAAAGAAGCCATTAATTGCAAGCTCCATAAACTGCCCCAACACTTGCTCTCTAAATGATTTATGGAATGATGAACGGAACGCCATCGACGTTGCCCAATACTGGGCGCAAAGAGTTGTTGTTTTGGACACGAAAAAGTAAAGTAAAGTAAGTAATTTTTTTATATTCATGTAAAACTGAGCTCGTTTTTGAGTAAAGAAAGTTTTGGATTTTAAATGCTACAATTTTCCGGATGTTCAGGGTGATTCAGGTGAAGTCAAGATAAGGAAACTATGTTTAGGTCCGATTTTTATGTGCTTCCGAGACAATTTGATTAATTGTAATTTAAAAACTATTAATTTATTCGATAAACTTATTTGCCCGTTTACGAATTAATCTGAAGGCTTTTTATAATAAATTCTCAGGTTTTGGAAGGTGCAAAAAAGTATAGTGAATTTCGGAGGCTAAAAACCAAATATCTGAGTTGTTGCCAAAAATAACTAAACAAGAAAAAACCAAAACACATTAAATAAAACAATGCGTCATTTAAAATCCTAAAAACAACTCAATTTTCTTTCCAATGAAGAAAACGAAGCTCGAGCAGAAAAGCAAATTTGAAAAATACAGAAAGACAAAATATATAATTATACATTTACCCGATCCATGAGTTATTTAAATAAAAATACGCTAAAGGTTAATGTGTTTTGTTGTTCGACCAATACTTGACGCAATTCTGCCATTAAAAATTAAAAATAGCTTACTCCAACTCTAAAATGTATATAAACAAGGCAATAAATACGTTTAGTTTCAACAAACAACGTCAACTAGTTGAACGACTGATTTTAAAACACCTTGTATATGTTGGAACTGGAAATGCAAATTGAAAACTACACCAAAACGATGTTTTGCATTTGATTAATATCAGTTTTTTTTTTTTTTTGGTAAAAGAAGCCGTTGCTAGGCTATTTCCACTTCATTTCGTCCTTGACTTTGGGTCGTTAACAGTATTTTGGTCAAAAACTACTGGCAATAGACTGGTCAGACTTTTTATGCTAATAAGCAATATTAGACTAGACTGAATGTAATAATCCAAATTTACGGCTTGCATGTATCTTTATTGCCGTGCCGATCATCAACATCCAATGATTATGGGACTACAAGGTTATCACCAATCTATTGTTATTCTCTAGGGGCAAATTTTGCCGTCATGGAATTGTTTGCTATCTGAACATTGAGAAAAACACCAAAGAGCGTGTTACATGCGGTGATTAGCGCTGATTTGAAATAATATTGAAAAAAAATATAATTAACACACTTTGAGGAAGCTTGCCAAATTGCACTCCCAAAACAGGTCTTGTTGACTGTGCCTTTTCCAAGCGTCTTTATTTGAATGTAATTCTTTTTGTGGATTTAATTGGAAATTTCTATTTCTTGCCGCAGTGACACAGAGCCGGGACTTTGAACAACCGATAAATTCCCGGTAATTATTAATAAACACATTCAAATTGTTCTTAGAAGGAAACCGGATTGCTGTTTAACAGGTTTTACTCACAACGTAATATTTTATAAAAAATATCACATGACTGTGTGACGAAAACTACACTAAACATTACTGGCCAATGATAAAGCGTTCTTGGGTGGGTGTGATGTTTGTTCAGTAATTTAAGCATTTATGTAGTCAATAGTTTTTCAAAATTAACATGACGCAAATTCTAATTTGAAGAGTTTGCAATACGAGATTTTAGGTAAAGTTTGGGCATACATTTTCATGCTCTTTTGGGGAAATTTGTGTAAAGACTTCTTCACCATCTGAAGGATAAACAGCGTGTAAATACTGGGTCAAAGGACTGGAAAACAACTCTGTAAGAGAATTTGTGTGAAGCCCCGCAAAATAAGAAAAATCACCACACTTTTAAGTCCCACAAATGCCCATAAAAGTATGTACACAAATTGCCAAGTTTTGTTGGAACATACTGTATAATTATTCGTTGGCAATATTTTTTATAGCTGAATAAACCTCATTTTTTTCTTTTTGCCTTTGCGTCACCAGAAGAGTTTTCTCTGCCTATTAGGAGCCTTAATAACAACGAAACAAAAATACTGGTTTTAAATAATTGGAGATTTGAATATTATTTTCTATCTATGAGGACCATTGCAGCAGCGATGTCAAAAGACCAACTCTATGGGTGAACATGGGTATGGCCAGAGAAATGAAAGAGGAAACACACTCCTTGACTTCCTGGCACACCATGGACTGTATGCAATGAACTCATTTTTTCAAAAGAGGAAACTGAAGCGCTCTGTGGGCAAGCCCAGATGGAATTACCAAAAATGAGATCACTGATATGAAAAAAATAGTGCAAGATGTCAAAGTACTGAATCAATTTTCATTCAGTACTGACCATAGGATGGTAAGGTGCTACCTCAGAGGTGGTCTGATGTTAAAGACCTGGGTGAATACCAGAAAGAGATAGACCTTGAATTGGAGAACTCTGGGTTTGCGGGAAATGAGGAAGAAAATATCGAAGCGGCAAATTAACAAAATTTTAAAAGACGCACAAAAACGGTGGTGCTGAAAAAATAAGAAGTCAAAGGATAAGCTTAGTGAAAACCCAAAGAGTCTTATGAAACAGAGAAGGGAACTAAGTTCCAAGCATACCACGAATGCAGACCAACCACGAATCCTAAATAGAGATATAGGAAAGTTTAAATCTGAAGAAATAGAAAAGGTAATTGAAAACAGCAAAAGTTTGAAGGTCCTGCGAAGAAACCTCTCCTCTGGTATCAAGAACATCTGTAAGGCGGAGAATGGGGCAGGCCGTACTACCTCAAAAAAGGAAGATATTTTAAAGTTGATTGTTGAGAGTTTGATTACTAAGAGGTGCAAAAATTTAAAAAGAAGCTAAAAAAAATCTTCAGTTCTAAAAAGTCCGAAACTTAGAAAGAAGAAATTTAGGAAACATGCAGACCATCAGCATTTACAATTATTTAGAAGCAAGTTAAAAGAAGTACATTAAAACATTTAAAGAATGAGTGACATCATTGTCCATCTATGAAACCACATGAAAAATCACTTAATTTAATAATCGACATAAATTAAAATATTGCTGGCACAAAGGACTTTTATATAAACTTTACCAGCTTAAAACCCCCAAATACATAATTCACGCAATCAGAAACCTACTCACAAACAGACACCTAGAAGTACGCATAGACAACACCCTCTCCTTTGCTTTCTCCCCTGAACAAGGACTCCCACAAGGATCCCCGCTATCACCCCTTCTTTACAATATATACTGCCACGACATATACAATCACAGTCTCCACGACAAAAGACACATTGACAAATCTGCTTACATACTACAATACGCCGACGACACTGCATTGATCGCACACGACAAAACTACAGCAAAAGCAGTAGAAAAACTTCAAACACTAACAGACAATACAATTGCTTGGTTCTACAAATGGAGACTTACACCAAACGCCACGAAAAACCAACTACTTTTACCAAACCACCAAATTAAAGACGACTCTTCATCAATAACAACAGACGGAAACAGAATTAGACCAAAACAAGAGGCAAAATAACTAAGAATGACACTGGACCAAAAACTAAAATTTACAAAACACGCACAGAACGTAAGAACAAAAATCGTTCAACGGACAAAACACTTCCGATCACTGACGTACAAAGACAAAGGAATCAGTACAAAGACCGCCACAAAAATTTACCAATCAATATGTAGACCTCTGCTTGACTACGGACATATACTGACAGCGAATGCATCTGGGAAAACTAAACAACACATTCAAACAACAGAACAGATTGCCCTGAGATCAATAACGAAAATAAGACATCCTCAAAACCAATTACACAACCCCTCAAACCAACTACTCTAGGAACGAACAAAAATAACGCGAATAACAGAAAGACAACTCCAATTGCAAACGAAATGGAAAAACAATCCCTACAATTGGACCCTACTGAATCCCCTTTGCCTCACGAGACAAACGAGACAATCCCGCTTCCGCTTCCCAACAACAACACTACTTGAACACTTCCAACACCACTGAACCAACCTGCTAGACGATGAAAAGACATGACATAGAAGAGGTATTTTTTTTTGCTTTGTAATAATTTTAAGTTTACAGTTAAGATAGTTTAAGTTAGAAAATTAACAAATCAAAAAAAGAAAAAACAAGAAAATTAATCCAATACATGTATATATGCAAGGGCAGAAAGGCCGAGGGCCGATAGCCTATTGGGAAATAAAGATTATATATACATATATAAAATATTGCGTAGTTTCTTCCGGACGTTTCACAAGCACGAGTGACTTGCATCTTCAAAGTGGCGTTAAGTCGATCAAACCATTTCTTATTAAATTATGTGATTTTTCATTTGGTTTCCCAGATTGAAAATGATGTTAAGTAAATTCTTGCCATTATGGAGAAGACAAACACATGAATTTTAGAATCGCAATCATCGCATTCAAATTCGTTTGTTTTTCTTGAAACAAATATGTTTTTCATTATAAAATACTGTTTCTATAAACTATCCATTAAAGGGTTTGGCGCAACAAAGAATCGCCACTGCAGATTTTCCCGTAACTGTAAAAAGACATTTACATAGAGTGTACAAAATTTCTTTTAAATCCCATCAGGTGCTGATTTTTGCGCTCTTAGTAAACGCTGGCCTAAAATTGTCAGTTTTCTCTCCAATAAAAATTCACAAGTTCCGATCTGCAATGAGTAGCAACTTGATGTTTTCGCCGTCAATCTGGAACACTTGAATCTGCAAAAGCTGAAAAAAATGCTGATTTTTGCGCGTCTTGTTAGTGTTGGCGTGAAAATGTATGTTTTATCACAACTGCAACTTGACCAATAAAAATTTACAACTTTCGACCTAGAACGGGGAGGCACGTGACATTTTCCCAGTCTACCAAATCCATTAGCCTCTGAAAACTCTTTTAAATTTCTTTTAAATCGCAACAGAGGCTGATTTTTGCGCTCTTTGTAAACAAGAGCAAAAAATGGCATTGAGTTTTTTGAGGAAAAAATTGAGTTTTAGGGAATTTCAGCGATCTGGATCCCGACGGCGTTTTATTTTGTGGAAGTAGAAGGCAACCAGGGTTGTAGTTTTTCTTTGATACTTGATGATTTTTTGATTTTCTGGGCTTTTACGAATTTTACATTGCGGTTTTTTTTTTAAATGACTGCCAAACCATTTAGATTAAGGACTGTTTTCTCAAATTTAAAAATTTAAACAAATTCTTTTCATTACAATTCGAGATAGGGATTTTTAGGGGCTGGAATCCGTCCGAATAATTGCATTTTTATTGTTTATTGCTATTTATTGTTTATTGCATTATTGGAGGATAGCACGTTAAAACGTTGCGTGTGATTCTGGCCAAACCATTTAGATTTCGGACTGTTTTTCAAATTTAAAAATTTAAACAAATTCTTTTTTTTCCAATTCGTGGTAGGGATTTTCTGGGGCTGGAATCCGTCCGAATAATTAATTTTATTTATGCATACTTTGCCCCTGGGTGCCATGTAGATGTAGATTTTTAGTCCCATATTGTTGACTTGGGTTTTAATAAATATATAATTGTTTGTCATATTTATTCGACGTAGAACGACGAGGGAGTTTCTGGGTTCTGGGTTGGGTTTTTCAAAAGTTTTTATTTGATTTCTATGAAACTAATTTATAGTCACATTTTATACACAAACTAGAAGTTTTCAATGGTAATCGATTTTAATATGAACTTTTTCAGTTTAAATGTTAAATCAATTAGTTCAGCTGTGAACTACACTTTCTATCGTCTTGTAACAAAGTTTATTTCAATTATTGTAGTTTTTCTGTTGTGAATTATACTCTAAATTAAACGGTTCTTGGACTCTTAGAAGCGATTGCTCAGATTTTAAAATTTCAACTTTTTTCGCTCAGTTTTTCAACTTTAAATGGTCAGGTTTTCCTCAGTATTATAGGGATGTTCTGCTGCGAACACATCTTCAATTATCTTCAGAGCAAAGATATCAATTATTAGTGTTTTTTGCGGTATATTTCATTTTTTGAAGTTTCGAAATTTAATAATACCCCAGAATCCAGACTAAAGTGCCTAAGGGTAAGTGAATATTTTTAAAACTGTGTGATGGACTGGCGGATAGCGCCTTAAGAGGCTGCGAGTGGTCCTGACGTCCTAATGTAGATTTCGCGCAATTTTTCCAAATTTCACAATTAAACAAGTAATTTTTTACAAACATTCGTGCTAGGGATTTTCAGCGGTCAGGATCCGTCCAATTATTCCCGTTTTTTACTGTCCAGCAGCTTCCTAGGGTGTAAGTGGTCCAGATCAAGATTTTTACCACACTTGCACCTGTTATTTTTAATTTAAGCCATTAAATGGCATTGAGTTTTTTGAGAAAAAAATTGAGTTTTAGGGAATTTCAGCGATCTGGATCCGGACGGCGTTTTATTTTGTAGAAGTAGAAGGCAACCAGGGTTGTAGTTTTTCTTTGATACTTGATGATTCTTTGATTTTGTGTGCTTTTACGAATTTTACATTGCGGTTTTTTTTTAAATGACTGCCAAACCATTTAGATTAAGGACTGTTTTCTCAAATTTAAAAATTTAAACAAATTCTTTTCTTTACAATTCGAGATAGGGATTTTCAGGGGCTGGAATCCGTCCGAATAATTGCATTTTAGTTGTTTATTGCATTATTTTTTATTAAACCATTTAGATTTCGCATTGTTTTTCCACATTTAAAAATTCAAATAAATAATTTTTTGATAAACTATTCGTTTAATTAATAGTGTTTTTCTGCTGTGAATTGCACTCTAAATTAAACGCTTCTTGATCTCTTAGTAGGGATTGCTCAGAGGTATACTTTTTAACTTTTTTCGTATAGTGAAGATGCCCATGCTAGCAAGCAGCTGACAAGGAGAGAATGTGATGCAATGGCATACGGGTGCCGGAGCTGATCCATTCTTGAAGAGGACCGCAAGGTTTTAAGGAATAGGTTTTAAAAACTTGCAGTCTAAAGTTGGGGGTTTTTTAGTTGGTAGAAATCCAGCACTACCTGGTATCGAGGGATACCAGGTGTCTTCGAGAAGCTTTTTATCCTCCAGCCGCCGGGAAAACAAAAAAAAAAAATCGCCAGGAAGGTAATTAAAAATTTCTCTGTTTACTAATTAAAACGTTTTCTTGCAGCTTTGAACTATTTGTATTGTATTATATCATTTAGGTACTTAATTTCTTAACATATAAAAAGATCTGTGCAATTTTTCATTGTTTATATCATTACAAATTTGCAAAATTGTTAAATTTCTAATTATTGATTTGTTACGTTATTTATTATGTTTTGTAAGAGTATAAATAATTTTGGTTGAATGGTAAATGTTGGAATAATTTTTTTTACTGTTGAACTATTTAATAAACATTTTATAAAAAGAAATTGGTTTGTTTCAATTGAGATCCTGATGTTAATATTTTGTAAATGAAAGATTTCAGCTTTCTGCTGACGCTGAAAGTGGTGCAAGCCTTTTTGAAGTTATTAAATTTATAAATTTAAATAAATTTTCCATTTTTTTAAAATTACTCAAATGCAAAACCTTAAATATCTCTAGATTAAATAAAGTACACTTCACGTAAAAAATAACGTAACGTTAAAGTCCTGCTCCTGATATCTCCTCGCTACCTCCTTAAACATGCTGCTGCCCCGATACAAATAAAAATTTCGTTTTGCCATTCAAATTTTACTAATAGGGAGCTGCTTGACCCACCTAAAAAATGACATAACGTTAAACTTCTGCTCCTGATATTTCCTCGCTACCTCCTTAAACATGCTGCTGCCCTGATACAAAGAAAAAATTCGTTTTGCCATTCAAATTTTACTTATAGGGAGCTACTAAACTCACGTAAAAATAACGTAACGTTAAAATCCTGCTCCTGATATCGCCTCGCTACCTCCTTAAACTTGCTGCTGCCCTGGTACAAATACAAATTTCGTTTTGCCATTCAAATTCTACTAATAGGGAGCTACTAAACTCACGTAAAAAATAACGTAACGTTAAACTCCTGCTCCTGATATCTGCTCGCTACCTCCTTATACATGCTGCTGCCCTGATACAAATAAAAATGTCGTTTTGCCTTTCAAATTTTACTAATAGGGAGCTACTAAACCCACGTAAAAAATAACGTAACGTTGCACTCCTGCTCCTGATATCGCCTCGCTACCTCCTTAAACATGCTGCTGCCCTGATACAAAGAAAAATGTCGTTTTGCCTTTCAAATTTTACAAATAGGGAGCTACTAAACCTACGTAAAAAATAACGTAACGTTAAACTCCTGCTCCTGATATCGCCTCGCCACCTCCTTAAACTTGCTGCTGCCCTGGTACAAATACAAATTTCGTTTTGCCATTCAAATTCACTAATAGGGAGCTACTAAACTCACGTAAAAAATAACGTAACGTTAAACTCCTGCTCCTGATATCTGCTCGCTACCTCCTTAAACATGCTGCTGCCCTGATACAAATAAAAATGTCGTTTTGCCATTGAAATTTTACTAATAGGGAGCTACTTGACCCACGTAAAAAATAACGTAACGTTAAACTCCTGCTCCTGATATCTGCTCGCTACCTCCTTAAACATGCTGCTGCCCTGATACAAATAAAAATGTCGTTTTGCCATTGAAATTTTACTAATAGGGAGCTAGCTACTAAACCAAGTAAAAAATAGCGTAACGTTAAACTCCTGCTACTGATATCGCCTCGCTACCTCCTTAAACATGCTGCTGCCCTGATACAAATAAAAATGTCGTTTTGCCATTCAAATTTTACTAATAGGGAGCTACTTGACCCACGTAAAAAATAACGTAACGTTAAACTCCTGCTCCTGATATCTGCTCGTTGCCTCCTTAAACATGCTGCTGCCCTGGTACAAATACAAATTTCGTTTTGCCATTCAAATTCTACTAATAGGAAGCTACTAAACCCACGTAAAAAATAACGTAACGTTAAGATTAAGTTATTGCATACGATTTTCTGCAGACGCAAGAAAACAATGTAATTGGCAACGTTGTATTTAAGCCGAAATGTAGTATCCTTGAGCTCTTGTTAAAACAAGCTGCTGTGTATATCGAGTTGCCTACTCATAAACCTGTCTAACCAAACTTCCAGGTTTTTTGAACTTGAGAGGAACTGAAACGTCAAAATAATGAGAACAACAAGTGGAATTAAAACAAATTCGAACAATTAATTAGTGAAACAGTTGATTAAACAGAGTATTCCAAGAAAATGTTAAACGGTAAGACTCAGCTGGTACTAGCTGTGACTCACATAAAGGCTGTATGAAGATTGTAAGTACAAATGGTTTGTTTTGCTTGCAGATTTCTGGCCCCTAACAGGAAATTGGCAATTATTGAGCGTTTAACAATGTATAAGCCTCCCCAGAACGGCAACCGAGTCAAGTCAATCAAGAGCAAGTTTGAAAGTATCGAAAATCAGCAAGATAAATCGGGTTTTGTCAGAAGCCCCACACAGGCCTGTAACTATGTGGAGAACAATGATCGGGGCAGAAATGCGCTTTCCAGACAGTTATCTGACCCGTCTAGGCCGAATATTAAGAGAACGCCAGCCTTTCGAGTGGATAGAAACTGCGAGAACATCTCAAACCGCAAAACCTTATTTGAGAACAAAGTGAAACAGTTCAACAGTGTTAAGGATGACAAGGTGGAAAAAGATCCAAATAAACTGAGTGAACAGAGTGAAAACGGCTGTGTAAGTGGTAAAGAGAATGTGTCCTTTCTGCATTCCAATGCGGCATCAAAACCTGTGCTGATAAAATCGAAAAGTTCGCATGAATTCAACTACACTCCACGCAGATTAATTGAGTCTCCAAAGCCCAATTCACTGGCCCAATCAACTGAAGAATCTCAGGAAATGCTGTTGCAAAACGTCGATCTGTCATTGCTCTATACAGAGCCCATTCCCAAATCGCTGCGAAATAAAAACCCTCCAGGTAAGCCCCGAACTCTTAGCGTGAGTTCGAAGCCTAAAGCTGCTTTTGTTTAGAACCCGAACAGCTGCAACCAAAACTCGAATCCATTTACAACAAAAGCACCCTCCAGCTCACCGATGTAGACAAAAAGCAATTTCTCGAATCACTCAAGAATGTTCTAAAGCAAGACATGCCCCAAGGCCTGACAGACTCGCTAAAAGTCGCCCTTAAAAAGCCCCTGCCTCAAGGGCCGGCCCCCATAAAGCCTCCGCGGACTTTCCAGCACTCCCCATCGAAAAGCCCCGACGAGAGGAAAAAACCCGGAAAAAAGGCCGATCCTAAATACATGCTAAACAAGTTGGAAATGGCGCTGAAAAACAACAAACTCCGAACTCGGAAGCAGGAAAAGGCTGAAGTTTCCACAACATCGGGCGAGGACAGTGACGACAGTCTGTTATTTCAGAGCAAATCATGCCCTAAAGGGCCTGCAGCCGCTTCCAGCGGCTTCTCGGACTTTGGGTTCAGTGAATTGAACTGTTTTAATAGCTTTAGTTGCGCTGATCCAGCCTATGAGAGAATCAAGGAGAAGCAGTCTTCGTTTTATGTGGAAAGGGAGAAAACCCCTATTTATGCCGAGCCGATTCAGAGGAGATTGTGTAGTGAAAACCCAGCTGTTGAACCTAATAACAGAAATAGCCTTTATTATATGGTAAGAGACTGATGTTGGTTATTTCGGCTCGTTCAGGAAAACACCAATTTTCGCTAGTGATTCACTGCCATTGATCTATTTTAAAAATGTTGAAACCGCGGTTTATTTTCGACTGTTATTTTCCGCTGTCCTCAAACAGGTTGCAAACAATAATTTCAGTTTAGTGGACGAAAAACCGCCGTGCACGTAAGTTTTTCCAACAAGTACCAATGTGTTTAACATAAAATGCGCTGGTTTGCAGATTTTCGCACGCTCTCTGAAGCAAAACTAACCGATAGACAGTTGAAATAATTATGGGTGTTAATAGATCAAGACCGACCTCAGCATGGCACTGAGCAATAAATTGCGCCCAACCCAAGTGAAAGCTTGCAGCAAGCGAGAATAAAATGAAATGAATATTAAATAAATAGATAATGATAAATCGGTTGAGCAATTTGGATACAACGGCAAATTTTAGGGCCTGTAAAAGTCCTAATCTCTTCAAAGCTTCTCACCAGTTTCACTGTAAATGTATTGTTAAAAATTCCGTTATTTAACAGCGCTTTCTGTTAATGCATTCAATCTGCATTGGCTTCCGTTAGGCTGCTTTCGATCCCAGCAGGATTAAATAGCTTAGATTGTTGTAAGTCTCATTGGATTTTGTTTATTATTCGGTGCCTAAAGGCAATTATACACACTTCCAATGTTATATCAATATCCGCCTTTCAATGCCAATTAATGGTCTAGCAGAACATTTTAAATGTTACACGGATGAACTAGCCGTGCATAAGATTGTGCCAATGCCTTGCATAATTGGTTGTATCTATTGGATTTCTTAACTTTACAAAAGCAAAAATCTTTTTTGGATTTTTGAGGCTTTTCCAATCGATCAACTGGTTCAAGACACCATTTACTGTTTATGTGGCTATTAAACTAACAGCGTTTTTGCAATGAGCGATGAGTGTTCAGGTATTTCCAGAAAAGCTTATCATCTGAAAAGTACCAGCTGAATAAAACCCCAGCCATATTGATAAAACTGCAATTGAAAGCGAATTTATTTATATAAGAACCGCAGTATTTAGATAGTCCTCAATAGATTCGTTTCCAAAAAGTAATACGATTGTTAAGTAAAAGTGTCGCAGTGTTTTAGTGCCAAAATTAAGTCTGTTTTTTTTAGTGGCCACATCCTGCTTTTGATTCTATTATTTATCCTGCACTTTTGTTGTTTTTGTTGTTCTTGACTGTATTATTAAACCCTTTGCTTTGAACAATGTTCTCACCCAGTTCGTTCTCCTTATCGCACGTTTTGTTGCAGAGTACTGCCCTCATATCCGAAGATACTGGCCAGCAGAGACCAGTGAATGGGCTCAATTTACCAAATATCCCGGTGAGTTTCCTTTGAGGACAAAAATCCCTTTACGTTATCAATATCAAAAGGTTTCTCCACAAACTTGGTATTTGGGACATTTTTTCCGCAAAAATTGGGAATTTTTCTTATTTTTTTTATTACTAAATTACGCTTTAATTTAAGAAATTAATTCCGAATTCATTCTAGTTTTTTGACCTCTAAATAGATGAAAAACTTGCTTTTTATACGGGTTTTTTGGGCAGTTGAAAAATGCTTCTTAAAATCGACTTTGAGATATTTGAGCTGTGGGCAATCTGATACCTCAATAAGCAAAACGTGCGATTGAAGATCAGATAAATCCCGATTGCCAGTTGCATGTGTTTGTTCTGCAGAATTTTTGTTGATTATTCAGTTGAGATATTCGATATCAATGTGAATTTTTTACATAAAAAAGTTTAAAGTAAATTTCACTTTTTGCAGTTAATTTTTTTTTATTTCAGGACGCTGGCACTAAAATGTCGAGGTCAAAAACCGATCAGTGCAATCCACTCTTGAATCAACAGGTAACTTTTTTCAGCGTTAATTGGGTGAAATCTGAAGGTTTTGGCTCCCGTTCTGTTCCTCTGTTTTGGGTTATTTGACGATTTCCATTCGAGACTAATTGCGGATTACCATTCACCGGCGCACAACCCACGCCATTGTTTATACTAAATTGGTTTAATTAGTTTTCGTGAGACCATGAAGAAATCTAGAGGCGCCCGCGAAATTCTACCGCACAATTTTCTTCGGATTTCAAAAAAATGCATTTCAAAGTGTGCACGTCTTTTGGTTGAATATTCACAAATTCAATGAGTGTTTTTTGAACAACCTTATAATTGGGTTTTCTCCGTTCAACAGTGTACACTTTCATCCACAGTCTCTAGGTGTTTTTCTTCGTTATTTCATGAAAATCCCAGAATTTTGCTATGTAACAAGTGACTAATCTTAGAATAAATTCCTCCACGCTTTTACAAGCAGGAAAATCGTTGGATTTATTTTTACTGTGCAGTAGTGTCTTGTCGGAGTTTAACTAATAAAATGGTAGGTAGGTAGGTAGCCTTATTAGGCAATGGCTTGAAGGTAGATTAGTATAAAATTTAAACAACTAGCAAATAATAACTTAAAAAAGACAATATTTTCATACTTTCATCCTGGCCTGATTCAGTAAAACCATAAGGTGAGTGAATGATTCTAAAACATTTGCACTCTAGTTTAGGCAGGAGTTTTGTGCGTCTAATTTTAATGCTACTCTTCCCTCGTTTTATTAGCAATCAGCCGACAATTCCTCCTTATCTTCCTTCACGTCTGATTTGGACTCAACTCCCAGCCCCACAACGGATGATCCGCACATGAAAATCCGTTACCTGATCAACAACTTTGAGCGCAGAAGAGAAACGTTGCCCAAAAGCCAAAAACAAGGTGCAGAAAAGTGCAACAGTCATGAAGATTTGCGCGCTAATAATCCGAACAGGGTCGATGTGTTAAGGTCCACCCTAAAAGAGACTCTGGGTGCGTTCACTGTGCCCAAGTCTCGTTTTCCCTAACATTAATGTTGATAAATTTCAGATAAAAGCTTTGCCTCTGATTGTCTGCCGTCGAGTTCGAGGGACTCGGATTCGGACGAAGGAAAAGTGGCTCGGATGGTCGCTCGCTTCCATACATTCCAGAAAACTGCGCCCAAGTATCAGCAGCCTCAAGTGACCAAAGACACGCTATTCTACTGCTGCCTGGTGATTGAAAAAAGTCGCGATTGTGCCCAGATTAAGTTCAAATTCCCCCCAAACGTGAGTATGAGATTGGAGATTTTTCGATTTTATCACTGTTCATGCTCGATTAGGTGGACATTCCGCGCGATATTGAGCATCTGTGTTTTCCGGAGAGCTCGGACAGTCCTCCACTGGAGGGAACAAGTGCCGCTCAAACCTACAGCTTATTAATCACAAGCGAAACGGGCGATAGAACTTATGGATACTGCAGAAGAGTCCTGCCAGAAGGGTCGAATTATTGTCTTCCTCTGGCTTACTGTATTCTAAGCAAATATCGGTAAGAGCCCTTTTTTCCTCGAAGTTTCTCCGGATTAGTCGCGAATTGTTTACAGAGCTCCGAGATTCTACAAGAAGATTCTGCTGGAACTAGAGTGCCGGCATGGCATGCAGGACCGATTTCGAGAGAAGCTGATTAGCCAGTTTTATCACAAAAAGTTCCCCAAACCCGGTGAAAGTGTTGCGATTAACTTGAGCAATATCGGGCAGGAAAATCTTCGAACCCCTAATGGGATTGAGGACAGTTTGGATCTGACGAGTTATATTCAAGGTGAGTTTGCAATTTACTATAGATTTTCCCAGTCGGTTTTTTTAATCTTGTGCGTTGTTTCAGTTAATAAAACTGGAGAGTATGCATTATCCAATAGCAAAAGCACGTCAATTTTTGTGTCCGAATCGGACCTGGTGGAACAGAATGCGACTCCCACTTTTGTCACATGTGAAGGTAATTGCACTAATTGGATTAAAAATCG
Source organism: Dendroctonus valens (assembly GCA_024550625.1). Taxonomy (NCBI): domain Eukaryota; kingdom Metazoa; phylum Arthropoda; class Insecta; order Coleoptera; family Curculionidae; genus Dendroctonus; species Dendroctonus valens. The sequence goes on from JAJTJO010000058.1 coordinate 156,564, forward strand.
CTCGCAAAAATAGACACCCCAAAACTGAGCCCCAAAAATGTTTTTTTTAGGCAGCAAATCCGAATTGATACTGACTTTACACCCGGACACCCGTTATGAGGATGCTGATTTAAAAAGACTGCACAAACTGCCTTCGGATATTTTACTGAAAATTTTCTCGTCTCTTCTATTGGAGCGCAAAGTGATTCTCATTAGTTCCGTAATCAGGTATGTGGCACTTCTGGTAATGAGAGTAAATTTACAGCCAGAAATCATGCAAATTGCGCGTTTTGGTTGCTTTTTAGTGAACTGTCTTCGTGCGTTGACGCCCTTCAAAGCATTCTGTACCCATTCACTTGGTATCATACGTTTATTCCCATTCTTCCCAAGTCCCTTTGGGATATTGTGGAAAGTCCTACGCCAGTTGTATGCGGCGTGTTATCACAGGAAGCTGTAGAAGATCGTCATATTGAAAACGTAATGATTCGAAAACTGGTTTAAACTGATTGAATTTCAAGGGAAATGTCCTTTTTGCAGGGAATTGTGGTGAATTTGGACACCAAAACTGTTCTAGTTGAGGAAAGGGATGAAAGCAAGATATTGGGGGGCAGCTTGCAGAAAGTGTGGCGTCAATTCATCACTTTGGCTAATAACACTAAATCTAGAGAATACGTGTATTCGGTTTATCTGGCTGATGCCTATTTGTACGTTTTTATCTGTTGCTTCAAGAACTACAAGCAGTATATTAAAAATGGGCAGTTTTTGGTGAGTTTTATTGGAATTTTGTCAAAATATATTTCACTTTGTGAAACGGTAGCATTTTCACGCCTCAAAAATTGATTTAAATTTCTGGTAGAAGGAAGAATTGATAAAAAATGGCAAAACGAAAGGAATCCGGCGATTCCTGAAGATGTTCACCGAAACGTGTATGTTTCATGCCTTTATGGACACGGCCCTGAACTAATCCGGGCAGTTTGGCAGCTTTCGATAAGAAAATCGAACTGTACGGCTCGGACGAGAGTCGAATTATCCTGGATAAATTAATCGACTGGCACAGGTAGTTTGGAGACTGATCTATTATTTAGGTCCTAAAGATAATCTCAATTTTCGCATTTTATTAGGCATTTATATCTGCAAGTGCTGGTTGTTGATAGGTTGAAAACCATTTCATGTGATGGTTATGAGATGTTTTTTAACTGTTCCATAACTACTATGTAGTTTTTTATTTTTTTTATTTAGATTTAGGTACCTGTTTGTTTTTAGGCAGTTGATTATCATTCAATTATCTCAGTGTTGTTGGCGATTTTTCCATATCGATTTTTTAGTTTTAAGTGTTTGTGATTGAATTTAAAAGTTGACTCTCCTGTTTAATAAAAACAAGGTGGTTTTTCGATAGGAAAAAAGACAAATTAGTTTCATATAAAAAGTTGCTTTAGCAAATGTATTAAAAAGCCAGTTTTACCAGTGAAATTTTGGAGTTATTGCACGATTCTGTGAAGCACTCGGTGGCTTTAGATCTGACAAGTTGCAAGCCTTTATCCTATATAAAGTGTGTGCCCTTTTGTGGAAAAACTCATGTCCAGTACAAATATGCAATAAAAAAATGCTTCTTCGAAAACAGGCCGATATTATTTACTTTTTATGTGGGCCCTAACAGGCTCTACTTTTATACCTAAGACTGGTTTAATTAGATCAGACTAGGCGCTATTTAAGTGGTAATTTATCAAAGTTTGTATATATACTCATTCGAACAATTGATGTAAGCTATTTTTATACAAATACATGTTTTATATTTTATTGGGTTTTTTTCCTCTCGTTATTTCGTCCTGTGATGTGTGCTGTTTTTGTGTGGAACACCAATTGAACTTATTAAGTTATTACTGAAATAAACCGGAAATAACTCATGTTTAAAGTGTGAAAAATTGCTTCCGGATTTACCAAATAAATCCTATAAAATTAAAGTAAATTTAAAGCCGGTTTACTGGGCACTGGTTCGCCTAACATTAATCATGTTGCGTATATTTTCGTTTGGTTTCTGCCTCCTGCAGATTGCGATACTTTTGGTAAGTTTTCTTGTATTCGATGGCACATTATTTCCGAACATTTCCGTCGCTCTTTTCAGGCGATTAATCAGCAGGTTCTAGCAAAATATCCGGGTAAGTCGCTGTTCATCGGTTTCTTAAGAAACTGTAACGAAAATTTTAGATCCACTGTTTAATGCGACAGTCCAAGTGGCTAATGCTGTTGCCAATGCGTTTTCCAACGCCTTAAGTGGTAAAAATTGAAAAAAAAAATTTTGTTGAGTATTTTTGATGCAGTTTTTTCAGGTGGAACTCAACAGCCTCCAAATTCTTCTGGCTAAAGAACATTATTTTTTTGTATTTTATTCAGCCAGTTTTCTTAAGTAAGGAAAGCTGGTTCTAGCAACGTGCTAATTACTTTTGTATGTAAATTATATTTATTAAAATATAATAGATAACATTTGTATTATTTCAGGCAATTTAAATCCCTAAAGATCTCCCAACTAATGGGGAATTTAGAGCGGAAAAATGGGTGAAAGTGGCTGGAGCTTTCAAGCGCAGCAAGTGCTTTTTTGGTGTTAAAAAATGGATTATTTGCCTTTGTTCGCGGTTATTTTGGGATTCTAGACAAAGTTCCAATTCGGTGCTGTTGCCATTCGCTTCGTTTTTCTTTTTTCCTGATTTTTTAAGTAGGTTTTGATGATTTTACTTATAAGATTCACGATGTTTTCGTTTCACATTGGAAAACTTAAAACGTTTGTGTTCATTGAACTTTAAATGCTTGTAGTTAATTAAAGGAGTTTGGTTTCTTATAAATATACTATTCTCAGTACAATTTATGTTGTTGAAGCGTGGATGAAATTTGCACTAGCCTTTTTTGATTAGGAGGACATAAATTAGCACAGTTTCCCACTAGGAATAGTTTCTGGCAGTGAAAAATGTACAAAATAAATCGCAATATAAAGAGCGCTAGTCTCTCACATTTGTGTTTTTGGAACCGATTTCCGTAGAATGCAAGCCTTTTTCCTCCTCAAAAAAATGTCCAACAGAATCGTTCGTCTGTGCCTACTTCAAAATGGCATGGTCTTCCAGAACAATCGAATATTTAAATAAACGTAGTACATTTGCACAAACTAACAGCACCAGACTCTCGAGAATAACATCAAAACAAGCATTCTCAAGCTGATACCGATTTATCGTATTTACATGCATCGAGACTGCGGAATAGCGGTTTGTACGCGGTTTGGAATACAACATTTACGGCTTTTGAGTGGTGAAACCGCGTCGAGATGTCTTGCAGCCATGGTAAGTACTCAGCATCTGCACAAAACTTTATGTATTTCAAAGTGGGTCACCCTGAAATGGCATGGATATTTTTCCTTCATGACCTTACTGAGGCATTCGACAACGTTCAAAATACACGAATAAAATTTCTGAATTTTCCTTGTATTTTGTGGTATGTTTATTGTTAGGACCTGGCTATGCTTCCCCTTTGGAGGCCATGGAAAAGGGACCAATCGAAAAGTTGCTCTACGTTTGCTGTGTACAGCCGGACCAATCGAATGGCAAAAGCGACCTTTTAGCTACTGTGGACGTCGATCCAGAATCACCCACTTATTGCCAAGTATCCATCTATCTAACCGAAAAAACCTGCTAGGACTTATAGGAAGATTTCAGATCATCCATAGATTGAGGACTGGAAGGCCTGATGATGAACTGCATCACAGTGGGTGGAACGTTTGCTCCAGCTGCCACGGGGATACAGCATGTGCTAAACGAGACAAGCTGGTTTTGCCTGCCTTACTGTCTAATCGCATTTTCATCGTAGATACAGGGAAAAACCCGAAAAAACCGTTCATGTACAAGGTACTGGCTGCTAACACCATTTGCGGTGTTAATAATCTTCTGATTCTTCCAGGTGATTGAAGCTTCAGAAGTGAACAAAGTCAACTGTACGGCTCTGCATACTGCTCATTGTTTGGCCGATGGGAATGTTATGATATCAGCGATGGGAGATCTGGAAGGAAACCCTAAGAGCGAATTTGTGTTGGTCGATTCCAAAACTTTTACAGTTCAAGGTAATGCTTCCTTGAAGAAAGCCGAAATTACTCTGTGGGCGCACAGCAGAGTCGTTGCCACTTAGGGCTCATTTTCCAGAACATTCCCACCTTAAACCACCACTGTAAATCCCAAAAATCCTTCATTTCCAGAATGGTAAACGCCTGAACAACATTCAGTTAGCAACAGCTGTGCAGATTAAAAATAAATCGGAACCAAATACAAGATAAGAGGATAAATATAATTTCATTACCGCTGTTTATTTTAATTTTTTTTAAAGGACTTTCAGCGATAATTTGTTGCCTAAAATAATTATCTCCTGGTATATTTAGGATAAAAAATTGCTCAAATCCACAGTAGGATCATTCTCGCATCTTTTACCTCAGGTACATGGGTTAAAGGTCAAGCAGCTCGATTCAACTACGACTTTTGGTATCAGCCCTACCACGATGTGATGATCAGTACTGAATGGGGCGCGCCCCGAATCTGGAAAAGGGGATATAAAGCTGAGGATGGCGACACCCCGGACGCTTATGGCAGAAACCTCAACTTCTACTCATGGAGCAAAAGGGAGCTGATCCAGACAATTGGTGAGACCAAGACTATTCGCGTTCAACATCAATGATGTTTTGGTTTGGCAGATTTGGGAGAGGATGGAGTTGCTCCATTGGAGGTTCGGTTCCTCCATGACCCGAAGGAGAGTCAAGGATTTGTTGGGACTGCTGTCGGTTCTTCAGTCTTCAGGTGAAGCTTTGTTTGGGTGTTGGTGTTGCGCTTTTTTAGTGTGCGATTTTTTCCCAAATAAATTAACTTTCAAATATTTCCTCATTACTAATCTCTTTACTGCAGATTCTACAAGCAAGATGATGGCAAATGGGCGACTGAAAGAGTCATCAAAGTTCTATCAAAAAAAGTCTCTGGATGGTTTGCAGGCCCGAGTATTGGCGGTAAGAATATCAATTTTCCTCGAGGATTTCCATTATTTAAAAAAATCCAGGTTTGATCAGCGACATTCTCATCTCTTTGGACGATCGCTTTCTTTATTTCTCCAACTGGCTCCATGGGGATGTGCGCCAGTATGATATAACCGATCGCGCAAAGCCAAAACTTACTGGTAAGTTTGGTAAGTTGTTGCGAAATTGTTTTTTCCAAAGTGTTTTCTTCAGGCCAAGTTTTCCTTGGTGGTGCTTTTGTCAAAGGCTCAGCAGTGACAGTACTAGAGGATCCAGAACTGGACGCCCAACCAGAGCCGGTGTTTATTAAAGGAAAGCGCTTCTTTGGCGGGCCGCAAATGCTGCAGCTTTCTCTGGATGGAAAAAGGTCCAGATTTTCATGAGTTTTGATTTTTTTTTTATAATTAATTTATCGTAGATTGTATGTGAGCACTAGTCTCTTTTCCCCATGGGACCGCCAGTTCTATCCAGAAACCATCAAAGAGGGTGGACGAATTATCAAGCTGGACATCAACACTGTAGAAGGAGGAATGTCTTTGGACCGGAATTTTTTGATCGATTTTTCTGAAGGAATTGATGGGCCGATCCTCCCGCATGAAATGAGGTATTTTTTTTATGGATCTGGACAGGAGTTTCTGATTAAACATAATGTTTGGTTTAGGTACCCCGGAGGCGATTGCACGTCTGATATCTGGCTGGCGCAGCAATAAATTCAATTTTTTAATGTTATATAATTATCTTCCAATACAAATATATACAAACAAATATAAAATAGCATGTAATTTTTTTGTTTTATTTTATTCCGGATCCGGTTCCCATCTCTCCTAAATTAAATAGCTCAGAACAGGTTCCAGATTTAGCATAAGAGCTAAAGCTTCTCCGCTTTTAAATAGATGGGTTCGTTCTCTTTCAACAGGAAAAGCTTCTTATCTAGAGTGATCGGCAATTTGGTTTTGAGACTCACAGACAGTCGAAAGTTGGACAAAATCCGCGCTAGACCAATCTTCGACTGCATAACTCCAAATCGCAGTCCTAAAATTGCGTATTAGTCGCTCACCTATCAAACTTACCAAATAGAAAATTATGCTTACCAATACAGTTTCTGGGGCCTTCACCGAACGGAATATGTACATATGGATGTCGCTTGGCTTTCTCTTCCGCACTAAATCTATCCGGATCGAAACGTTCAGGGTCTGGAAAGTATTCTGGATCCCTGCCTAGTCCTAAAGTGGAAATGACTACTGAAGTCCCTTTTTCGATGACAATATCGGTGTTTCTCAGCTCGTAGTCTTTTGTGCACACTCTGGACAGTGTTAACAGCGGAGGATACATTCTCATGGATTCTGCAGAAGAAATTTGATTGAGGCGTCTGAGGAAATATCTGAACGGGCACTCACCATCAAGCACTTGCTTAACGTAGGTCATTTCCTGTAGGCCTTGATAGGTGATTTGTCCATCGTTTCTCCCCATAACTTTCCGGACTTCTTGACGAGCTTTCTCTTGCAAATCTGGGTTTCTAGCCAGTTCAAACAGGGCAAAGTTCATGGCGGTTGAAGAAGTATCAAATCCTTAACACAGCAAAGTAGCAAATTTCATTCAACAACGCAAAGCTTTTGGTGATTTTAAGGTTTGAAATCCTTTTCTATGCAAATTTCACTTACCGGCCACAAAGAACAGAATGGTATTGGCCACGATTTGATCAAAAGAGAGCACTTCTTTTCCATCGTTTTCCACATTCATGTTGATTAACAGCTGCAGAAAGTCCGGCCGAGTCACTTTAAACTGGATTCTGTGGTCAATGGTTTGTTTCACCATGTCCCGGAAGAATTTCGTTCGACGTGTGTTTCCAACTAAACAAACCAATTGTAGTTGAAAGGATCAACATTGAAAGATGGGTGGTTTTGAGGCAATTATTGTAAAAGAAAACTTACGTTTTAATTTCAATTTTCTGGCAAAATCTGGAAATGATTTCAGAAACAGAAGCCTGATGTAATCTAGGAAACTCGGTCGAAAGAATTGATTTGCGTACTTTCGAAATTCGGATTCCTCCTTACTGAAACTATTGCAATCCACGCCAAAAGCCACTGATCCAATGACGTCTATTGTGAAAGAAGACAAAGTCTGCAATGAAACGTTTGGATTATCTTATGTGACTCTCCTAAATGAAAATTTATTTTTGCAACTCAAGCCAGTTTCAAAGTCTGTGAAAAATGAACCTGGAGGTGGACTAAAATGAATTTTCCGGCATTTACAGCTGGAGGGTTCCTCTATTAGCTGGTAAAATTGCAAAAACTTGCCGCCTTTGGGGTTGACACGAGGATTTTTTTTTCGTGGATCTGCAGTTTAGCGATCCGCGCTTAATTGAAGCGCACGTTTCAAAGTCTTTAAAAAATGAACCAGGAGGTCGACTAAAATGATTTTTCCGGTATTTAAAGCTGGAGGGTTCCTCTATTAGCTGGTAAAATTGTAAAAACTTGCCGCCTTTGGGGTTGACACGAGGATTTTTTTTTTCGTGGATCTGCAGTTTAGCGATCCGCGCTTAATTGAAGCGCACGTTTCAAAGTCTTTAAAAAATGAACCAGGAGGTCGACTAAAATGAATTGTCCGGCATTTACAGCTGGAGGGTTCCTCTATTAGCTGGTAAAATTGTAAAAACTTGCCGCCTTTGGGGTTGACACGAGGATTTTTTTTTTCGTGGATCTGCAGTTTAGCGATCCGCGCTTAATTGAAGCGCACGTTTCAAAGTCTTTAAAAAATGAACCAGGAGGTCGACTAAAATGAATTTTCCGTCATTTACAGCTGGAGGGTTCCTCTATTAGCTGGTAAAATTGTAAAAACTTGCCGCCTTTGGGCTCGACACGCGTAATTTTTTTTCGTGGTTCAGCAGTTTGGATTTCCGCGCTTAATTAAAGCGCAAGTTTCAAAGTCTTTAAAAAATGAACCAGCAGGTGGACTGAAATGAATTTTCCGGCATTTACAGCTGGAAGGTTCCTCTATTAGCTGGTAAAATTGTAAAAACTTGCCGACTTTGGGGTTGACACGCGTAATTTTTTTCGTGGATCTGCAATTTATCGTGCCGCTCTTAATTGAAGCGCAAGTTTCAGAGCCTTTAAGAAATGAACCAGGAGGTCCACTGAAATGAATTTTCCGGCATTTACAGCTGGAGGATTCCTCTATTAACTGGTAAAATTGTAAAAACTTGCCGCCTTTGGGGTTGATACGAGTAATTTTTTTCGTGGTTCTCCAGTTTAGCGTTTCACGCTTAATTAAAGCGCAAGTTTCAGAGCCTTTAAGAAATGAACCAGGAGGTGGACTAAAATGAATTTTCCGGCATTTACAGCTGGAGGGTTCCTCTATTAGCTGGTAAAATTGTAAAATCTTGCCGCCTTTGGGGTTGACACGATTAACTTTTTTTTCGTGGTTCTGCAGTTTAGCGTTTCACGCTTAATTAAAGCGCAAGTTTCAAAGTCTTTAAAAAATGAACCAGGAGATGGACTAAAATGAATTTTCCGGCATTTACAGCTGGAGGATTCCTCTATTAACTGGTAAAATTGTAAAAACTTGTCGCCTTTGAGGTTGACACGAGTAATTTTTTTTCGTGGTTCTGCAGTTTAGCGTTCCGCGCTTAATTAAAGCGCAAGTTTCAAAGTCTTTAAAAAATTAACCAGGAAGTGGACTAAAATGAATTTTCCGACATTTACAGCTGGAGGGTTCCTCTATTAGCTGGTAAAATTGTAAAAACTTGCCGCCTTTGGAGTTGCCACGAGTAATTTTTTTTCGTGGTTCAGCAGTTTAGCGTTCCGCGCTTAATTAAAGCGCAAGTTTGAAACTCTTTAAAAAATTAACCAGTTCTTGGATTTCAATAAATATTGCCTCAGTTTATAGTTGCAAGGTTTCTCTATGTGCTGGAAAAATTTCCATGTTTGAAGTTCAAACCTAGTATTTTTTCCAATGTTCTGCACTTTAGCGTTTTGCACTTAACTGAAGCGCCAATTTCAAAGGCTGTAAAAAATTAAACAGTTCATGGATTTGAATACTTTTTCCTGCATTTGTAGCTGAAGGTTTTCTCTATGTGCTGGTGAAATTGTAAAAGCCTGGCCGGACTCGAAATTGAGCTGATAGACTTTTTCCCGTGGTTCTGTAGTTTGTCTTTTTCGCTTACTTGAAGCGCAACTTTGAAAGTCTGTGAAAAATGAACCAGTCCCAAGATTGTAATGATTTTTTTTCGATTTGTAGTTAAACAGTTTCTCTATGCGTTAGGCAAATTTCGAAAACTTGCCAGATTTGGAGTTCAAACGAGTACCTTTTTTTCATGGTCCTGCTGTTTTGAGTTTTGCGCTTAGTTGAAGCGCCAGCTTCAAAGTCTGTAAAAAATTAACTAGAACTGGGATTTCAATATTTTTGCATATATTTAAAGCTCGAATCTTCTTCTATGCGCGGGCGAAATTCGAAAAATCTACCGGATTTAGGGTTTAAACGAGTAATTTTTTTCGGGTTTCTGCAGTTTGGCGTTTTGGGCTTAGTTAAAGCGCACGTTTCAAAGGCTACGAAAACATGAACCGGTGCTTGGTTTTGAATGAGTTTTTCCGAATTTAGAGCCAGTAGGTTCCTCTATACGATAATAAAATTGGAAAAACCTGCAACCGTTGGGGTTAACACGAGTATTTTTTTTGTGGTTCTGCAGTTAGGCATTCTGCGCTTAAATTGAAGCGCAAGTTTCAAAGTGAGTGAAAAATGAACCAGTACATGGATTTTAACAATTTTTTGGGAATTTATAGCTGGAAGACTTGTCTGTGCGCTAGTGAATTTGTATAATCCTCCCGGTCTTGGGATTTACACAATTAATGTTATGCAAGGTTCTGCAGTTTGGCGTTTTGCGCTCAATTGTAGTGCAAGTTTCAAAGTCTGTGAAATATTAATCAGCCGTCGAATTTAATATTTTTTTCCTGAGTTTATAGCTAGATCCTGTCCCTTACCCTGGAAAAATTTGATAGATTTGGGATTCAAAAGACTAATTTTTTCCAGGGTTCTGCAGTTTGGCGTTTTGCGCTTAGGTGAAGCGCAAGTTCCAAAGTCTGTGAAAAATGAACTAAAGCTCGGAATGAAATGAGTTTTTCTGAATTTATAGTCGCAAGATTTCTCAATGCGATGAGGAAATTTCTAAAACGGAACCCCATTGCGGGTTGATCAGAGTAATTTTTTTTGTGGTTCTACAGTTTGGCATTCCGCGCTTAAATTGAAGTGCAAGCTTCAAAGTGTGAGAAAAAATGAACCAGGGCTTGGATTTTCAATAAACTTTCATGAATTTATAGCAGAAAGAGTCCTCTATGCGCTGGTGAATCTGCAAGATCCTGCCAGATCTGCGGCTTAAACGAGCATTTTTTTCTATCAGTCTGCAGGTTGGCGTTTTGCGCTCAGTTGAAGCGCAAGTTCCAAAGTCTGTGAAAAATGAACCAGTGCCCGGATTTAAATAATTTTTTCTCGATTCATAGCTGGAAGGTTTTTCTGTGCGCTTTTGAGATTCATTGCACTCTTGTTTATAAAACGCCTGCACTCTTTTTCACGACTGTTTGAAATGCCGAAAAACTCAACAATTCCGTTCTTTACAAGCAAATCGTTTCTATAAAAAATCTTACTTTTCGGCTATCTATATTTTCTCCAGTTTCTGCACATTCTTCCAAGTGCTCAACGAGATGATCGCAGCATTGCATAACGCTTTCAAACATCATTTTCATTTTTCCAGAAGTAAATGTAGGCGTTAGCTTTTGCCGCAGCGGCTTCCAGTGGGAGTTTCTTACGTTGAACAAATGGCTTCCTTGCAGATCAAATTTTTCATTGACAAACATGTCTCTGTTGGCGAAATGATGGAAATCCTGGAAAATCCACACGGAGCCCATGAGAAATTGCAAACCCGTTTTTATTTGGTTACTACCTGCGTAAGCACATCGCGTATATAATCTGGATCGACCAAAACAAGAACTTTTCTGGAAAAAGACCAAGCCCCTCCAAATTTGTGTCCTCTGGCCTTAAGCTGATCGTACCAGGATTTGGCTTCGCCCGCAAAAGTAGCGGATTTTGTGAAGAAATATTCGTCATTCCCTAAAAATTGATGAGGTTTGGGAAATGGTCTCTTATAAACCAGTTGTAGGTACTCACCGAGCGGAAATGTGGGTTCCAAGTACGGAACTCGTTTAACTTTCCAATACCGATAGGAATGCTTAAAGTATACCAAGACTGTCAAAAAAGCCGCCCCGATAATCAGACACAAGTCGAAAAGTATAAAACCGGTAGAAACAACCGCCATTGCACTGAAACACACTGGAGACTAAATGGCACTGAGCACGCACACAGTTTTATATTGCCATAAGATCGTTTACTTCGAGATAGTTATCTTAGTGGCGTATCAGAAGATGCTTTTAGGGTCATATAAACAGAGCCTTTGGTGCAATAACAGATTAAAGCTTATGACTGGCATTAATTTGACCATTAAGATAATGGGGTGCGTAAGTAGTGAATAAGGGCAAAATAATGCTTGCATTCAAGTGAAAGTTCAAATTCACTAAAACTAGCCAAAAGAAGGCAATCAAAATACATTATCCATTTTGGTTTGTCGAATTGCTATATTTAGTATTTAACTAATTTAATGTATTTATTACTTTATTGACATCAAAGACGAAGAAACGATGACAAGCAGAATTCCTCCAGTAGTAAACCTTGCTGCAGTTATTGTTATGTTAAGTCTGAAAAATACACGATAAAGCTGATACTGATTTGGAGTTTTGAAAAGTCATGCAAGCCTACAGCTGCTGTTTGTTGAACGCCAGTAATCTCGACTTAAGATTACGGTATGAATAGGCAAATATCTTAGCTAATTAGGTCGTAAGTATTCAAAAAACTACGTGGTTTCAAGACTTTTGCTGCCAGCCACACTTGAATCCACTTGCTTCACTTTCTTCTGCCTCTCCCAGATGTTGAAGGCAAAGTTCAGTTCCTGCCTCAAAGCCACTTTGAACGGCAACTGAAACCACCGCAGATAGTACAATCGGGAAAAATTCCGTCCAAAAAAACATACGTGCTCGTTAACCGCCAATTCTTTAACCATCCAGATGAATTCACACGCAGAGAAAATGATGGCTATTACCATCCCGATACCCAGCACCACAAAGGCTCCTCCCATGTTATCCAAAGTGAGCTCAGCTGCAGCGTCTTCGGCTAATGTTTTATCTTCCTAGGATGAGAAAATTAATCAAATGAAATTGAGAAAAGGGAGCAAAATGGGGCAACATCAGAAGACATTGATCGCAAAGATTGCAGGAAGGGTTTATTGAAGAGATCCATGCAGATCAAACGGAGGAGGACATTTAAATTTTTTGTAAAGAGAGACATTTAACGCCCAAAATAGGGTAAAAATGCAGCCAATTTTTTTAAAATTAGAAACCCCATACCGTGCACTTTCCGCCTCCATTTCTTTCGCGCCACCATTTGTTCTTCAAACGATGCAATACGCCCATTTCTTGCATTTTCAGGATGGCTTCATTAAACAACTTTCTATGCTGGAAATCTGCAATACATATGGAAAAATCCAGTGTTAATTTTTACATCCTTGGTAGGAGTGCTGAAGAAAGGCTGGAACGTATCTGGAAGTGATGGAAAATATGGAGAATATGGCCCATTTTTCCGTCTTTGGATCTGATGAAAAAGTGAACGTTAACAAAGTTAAAGCTTGTCTTTTGGAGCTGAAAGGGCAGTTTTTGCTGAAAAAAATCATCATTGGAAACGTTCATTTTAACGAAGTTTAATCTGTAGGTGCAACCTTTTCGGTGGACGTGTCGTTTGAGTTCTTCCGAATTTTTAGTTTTTTCTTGTTTCACCTTAAAGAACACTTAAAATTAAGCAGTTTCAGCAAGAAAATTCCTGGATGGTCCATAAATTAAGCCAAAAACACTCACAAAGTTTGAGGAAAATCATGTGCGCAGTTTGGGCAACACCGCTCGAAATTTAGCCTGAAAATGGTGATTTTCCTCAAACTTTCTGAGTGTTTTTTGGGAACCATCCGGGTCTTCTTTAAGGTAAAACCAGAAAAACCTCAAAATTCGAAGGGACTCAAACGACACGTTCACCAAATTGGAGCTTTCCAATATCTGAACTCGTCCACATAAGTAATTAGTTGATCCGTTCGTTTTTGACTTGTTTTTCACTCAATTTCAATGTTCTTTTTTATTAAAACCATCATAACTACTCAGTTTATTTCATGAAATTTGAGTAAAAGTGAGGATAATGTTTTTTTGCATCAGAAAAATCATCTTCTGCAATTGTTCTTCTGACCCGGATAAGCATCTTCTTGAGCTTGAAAATTTCAAAGTATATTTTTGGGCTTCAAAGACACATTCAAAAATAAATCAGCAACTTCAGCTAGATGTCCTCAACTTCAACCTACTCTTAAGGAACACGCTGCCGCTTCCTAAACTAGAGCCTCCCACTAACTTACTGGCAGTCATAGCAATTCCATATCCTTTGGAGTCGATTTGCCCACCAACTTGCACCAGTTCGCAATTTCTTTCCGTTTCATACTCAATATTGGTGCTTTCCATGAAGAAAGCATAGCGGCGTTTGCTGGCCAAAACTCTCGCAACTCCTGCCCGATTCGACAGCTCGAAAACCGTAGGATCCGCCGTCTGCATTTGAACCCACATTTGATGGTAAGTCGAGACGTTTGTGCTTTCGAAAAACGAACAAGTGGAACCACCTAAAATCTCGCGAATATTTTGAGGTTCTTTTATAGATGTTGGGCACTTACCGGCTACACAACCGTATTTAATTTTCGATTGAGTGGCCAAATCTTCAGCACTTTCAATGCTGAGTCCCATGCGGGACATGGTGAGGAAAGCTGCCATGTTAGCCGTATAAGACGAAGTCATTATTAGCGAGAAGAACCACCAGGATGCAGTAACCATTCTTGTAGATATGCCCCTAGAAGATTCATTTGAAGATGAAATGAAAGCGTTTAGATGGACATAAAACGAACTCCCAGGCAGGTCTTTCCTGTTAGGTAGCAGGAGGATTTTTCATACTTACTTGGGCAATAGATCGCACCCTTGCGCCATTATAGAGCCCAACGTGAGCCAGCAGCAGTTCCGGATGCTCCAAATGTTCTCCAATTCTTCCGGATTGGGATCGCATGGATGTGGATTCTCCCAGTCGTTGGGATTGAGCCTGGAAGAAAATCAGCTCAATCGCTTTCCAAATGGGTGAAGATTTTATAGTTTTGTGGATAGTTGCCACTGCAAAATCTACTGTTTTGTTTTTGAATATTCCAGACTTTTAAAATTAGGTTTACCTGGCCGCTAAAAATATAAGTATCGATACCACCAGGTACGAGGTGGCCATATACAGCCACACATCCAAACTTAGTGGATGGGCAAAAGATAGGAGCTCTGGAGGTTCTTTAACTGCTTTCGCATACAACACACTTATACCTAGAATCAACAGCTTGATTAAAGTGTTCAGGCAGGGAGAATTTCGGGAAAATTTACCTAAAGTCATAAAAGGCATTGTAAAATCCACAGCAGTTCGACGTTCGTATGTAATGGTTAAATCGCATACAGCGAGATCAGCTTTCTGGAAAATACACAACTCTGAAGATGGTAAGCATGCGTGTTAGCGAAACGCCAGAACCAAATTCCTATCAACCAGAGTGCTATTGCAGGTTCAATGGGCCCGAAACCGGTTCAGGGCGTGCCTGAGATCAACCACTCTCGAAATCTAAACCTACGTACCTACAGATGAATCCTTTCGCGGCTGTGATGATGCCAAAAGTATAAAAAAGTAACTCAATCAAGTCTAACGCGATCGTTTGGCGATTATAAATATTTCTTCTTGTTTAGGGAAAATCTAACATTTATAAAACGACTTTGAAGCTGGTTAAGAAATGAGGTCGATTCAAACTTTTCTCATTTCCTTAACTTTGATATCAGAAGCAAGTTGAAGCAAACAGGGAAAAATACATGAGATTTTTATTTCCCGTGGGCGCTGTCGCGCTAACTTGCTATAAAGGTCCTCTTAAGAAACCCGCTGATGGCAATTAAAATTTTCCTTACAAAGAAACCACTTTCTGTAGCTCCATGTTTCTTGAAAAAATTATTTTAATGCTTCCAGGACCTTTGAAATATACATTACCCGGTCTAGAAGGTGCCTGATTAGGCCATTCCATTCCTTCGTCACTGGATCGAAGTTTCCATACTTTCCATCAGCTACCAGATCGATGGTAAAACTGCAATTTAATATACTGCAGATTTCATGCATCAAGTCCAAAGCGTAGCCTTCATATCGATCATTTCCAAATAACTCTTTTCCATATTTGGATGTTTTCTTCATTAAATAAGGATCACCTAATCTGAAAACGACCCAGAAGTGAGCAAATCAATGAAAAATGAGTCAAACTGTACCAAAAATGTAAAAAAACAAGAAAAAAAACAAGCCAGTAAGTGTGTTTGGATAACGGGCCTGAAACAGGAAAAAACACCCTTTTATTCTCAAAAAATATCCAACGTTTCAACTTTTCATTCAGTTCATTCTCAAGCTCTGAAATTATCAAGATGATGAATCAATAATCTTTACCAAATTTGAGCCAAAAGGTGAAGTAAGAAATGAAAATTTAAAGCTTTCTCAGAGCGTGAGAAAGTCCCGAATAAAGGGTTGTTACTGGCCATTTTTAGGGAATAAAAGGAGTTTCCAACCAATCCCAAACCTGCTATCCAAACACAGTTTCATAAATCATAATCAAGTATTCATCATAAAACAAGCAACTTTCAACATTCTGTAACGACCAGCTAATGGGCCCTAAGCCCTTGAATGAACAAACAATAAGTACCGCATAACGACTGTTAATGAAGCTACTAATTAGAGATATCAATTGGAAACGCATTAAGTGTCCCTTAATGATGCAAGCATGAACGTGCCATCGTTACAGCAGTGTGCAACTGACGAAGAAACTGGACCATGTTGCTCAAGAAAAATGCATCTGGAACACTGAAAGTTTGTTATTATGAATACCAGCCATATACAAGTACGTTTCAGTTTTTAACTATAAAATAGTCGTCTAAAAAATGTGATTTCCAGACGTTGAAAGCTCGATTTTGAACATGACGGCGCTTTACTTAGGAGTGGACATCAGCTACCTAAAATACAATGGCCCAAGAACTTATCCATGCAGGCCTGGAAATCACTCAAAGGGCATTTTTGATCACCTAATCAACCATACGTGTGATGTGGTGATTGGGACGAATCCATGCGTGGATGATATAGGGGACTTTGATTTATCTGCTTCGCATATGGAGGATGGAAGCGCTTTAGTTGTGCCTACTGCTAATTGCCCCAGATTCGTCGGCCTAGTCCAAATCCGTCCTGAGCTGGCACTGGCAATTTTTGGTGTTTTTCTTGCGCTCTGTATCATCGGATTAACTGTGCTGCGCTCCCCATTCAAAGCGAGGTTTCAATCCATTATCCGAGACCAATACAAAACGAAATTTTGCGTGTTATTTCCACTGCTTTCCCTCGTGCTGCTTATGGAAGGTTTGATGCAAGGCACCATTTACCACATGCTAGTTTGCTACGTAACCACATGCCAAGCGAAGAATGTGGATGATATTCTAGTGAGGAACATGAAAATTACCGTGGAAGCTTTCATCTTTGATGACCTGATTGAAACAACGTTCAAAACCATTGATCAAAATCGGCTGCGGAAATACTGGCGAAACGAAACAGATGTAGAGTCGATGGACCCGAAGCAGAGTCATATTCTAAGGGAACTGGTCTTCAAGTATCTTCTAGCTAAGGTTTATACGCAGGAAAATGGGGCTGCCACTTTCAAGCTAGTGCAGATAATCAAACGAGTTCCCTACAATTTGTTTTTAAGCAAAAACCATCCTTTGCTACCTCAGATTAATGAGGGAATCATGCGGATGCAGCAGAGTGGCATCAGCG
The DNA here is from genome assembly GCA_024550625.1 of Dendroctonus valens. Lineage (NCBI taxonomy): Eukaryota > Metazoa > Arthropoda > Insecta > Coleoptera > Curculionidae > Dendroctonus > Dendroctonus valens. Next base: position 173,557 of record JAJTJO010000058.1, read on the forward strand.
GGCTTCTAATCGAAAAATCTTTGGGCTACAAGAACTGGAAACAACTAGTGAAGCGCTCCCAAATCCAGTCGCATTTCACCCCAGTGAAAATCCGGGAAATTTGGTGGTTGATCATCGATTATTTTGTGTGTGTTTTCATCAGTTTTCTGCTGTTTTTGATCGAAGTTTCTATCAATCGGCATGTGCTGGGGAAAAGGAGATATTGAGACTTACTTGGACACCACTTTGAAATTTTTGGTCTGGATTTCCTTCTGCAGCTCCTTTTCACGTTGAGCTGATGTGACTGTATAACTGATATTTTTCGGAAGCGCCGAATTCCAGTAGCCAGTTAACCGGAAGGTTCCATCGACCGGCTTTGATCTCTCCACAATCTGGAGAATTAAGTTCCTCCTCTGACCGTGCTGGTCAAACAGTACCGGACCAGTTAGGTATCCGGACAGCAACGGCTTGCTGTGCTTGGGGGGCTAGAATGTTTGCATTATTCCATGTTGGATGTAAGCAGGTACAGATTTCCAGGTGTGTCAGTCTCAGGCACTTCCAGAACTGGCTTCGAACTCTCTGGAAACCTGCGCGGTATTTCGGCTGTATTTTACATGGCGTTCTGCACACCTCAAAGTCTGTACCTACTTTCAGTTTACCTGTTTTGGTTATCTTACCTTTTTGATAACTTCGTACATTTTCGGGCCATGTTCAGCGACTTCAAAGCGATCGCAATCCAGAGGTTTTATTTGCAGCTGCTCTTTCTGCGACAAATCCCGGAATGCAGTAATGAAGACATTCACTGCATCGTACATTAACGCCATTCGAGTCTGGAACAAGAGGTTTAACTTTGGAGTGTCTTTTCAATGTAAACCTGTTCGTAATGGGGAAAGCAACCAGAAGAAACTAAACTGGCAGTGATAAATAGAATTAAACTATCCAAGTTTTTTTTTAATGAAACTCCCATTTAAGCCCTTTTAGGAACGGGGCCTCTTCCAAACTGAGTGATTTAGATGGTAAGTTTCTCGCTAAAAGTCCCAGAATTGATAATGGACAGTCCATCAGATCCAAGGTAAGACGGATAAAGGGATTGGCGATGATCGTTTTCAAAGAAAAATTGGATTGTGTCTTAAATTGAATACTTGACCCGACTTACCTTAATGCGTTTCGGATCGATTCTCCAAAGTTTTCCTGTATTCTTTGCAGCGTCACTCTCGTGATCCATAAGTCGGATGCTGGAGATGTTTGAAACCACTTCATTGAACTCTGACCAGTCTAAGGAATGAGCATCCTGCAAAAAGCAGAAAAGAAACTTATGCAAATCAACATCAGCAAAATTAGGAATATTAGAAAGCTTGGTACTTACCAAATCTGTTAAAATATAGCTGTGGTAATCCTTGAGGAGTCCCACTTCTTTGGCTTGTCGGAAAATATCTAATATACGATCCGCCTTACAGTCCAATATAAACCTGGTATCTAAAGTTTTTTTAATTTGCTTCAACACTGTCCTGAAAAGAATGAAGCGCAAGCAAATGAAAATCAAGTTGAAAAATGTATTTCTAGTACTTGGTTTCATCCTTTTATCGTTTTCTTCCACTTTCGACTTTATGTTTTTTTAGATTAATTATTTTGTTTGGCTAATTAGGCTCTAATATCAGTGGAAAGGACGCAGCGATAAAAAAAACAGAACAAAATCAAAAGTTGACAAAAACACACAAGAAAGGTGCAAGCAAGAAAACGCCCCTTAAAACCTTAGTTAGTGACCAGTGGAAACATTAAACAAAAAATTGCAAGTGCTAAAATAAAATTTTAAATGGAGCAATAAAGGTTTAAAAAACCAGTGAGAAATAGCTGAAAAAGTCCGTTTCAATTATTGAGGAAAATTGCTCCATATGTGCTTACTAAACTTCCCAAAGGCTTTCAGTTTTGGAAGCATTTGTCTTCCGTGAAACATCGATTTTTCACCGCAGTGTCTTTATAATTCAACTCTGGCAGACAGTTGCAAAATGAGAACTGTAACTTATTCCCCAGAAATGGGATAATTTCGTCTTCCCTCAGATGCAAATAAACCATCAACCCCTGCCTGAGTGAACAATTATTTAAAACCTCACCGATAATCAGGCCCAGATCCTAAATATATAAAGGCGATGGACAAATCGTTCGGTTTCCTCTGTTTGAGTGTCTCTCGAAGCCTCAAAAGGCTGTCCTCGTTTTCGTACATGACTGTATAGGTTTTCCAGTCGTTTTCGCGTACGAGTGCGGCCAGAGCGCGAGATAAAGCGTCCGAGTTCGGACGCAAGTTGAACACCGATGTTGCAACTTGTCGGCTTTGAGGGTTCCAACTATTCTGGAAGTACGGGATTTGCATACTTGCAGCTACTGATTGGATGATTTCGTTGTTTTCTGGCGATTCTGGCCCAAATATCGCACTCACTCCATTGCGAATCAAGTCACAGACTAAAATAAGTGAGGGAATATAAGAAGAACACCAAAAGACATGAAGCAACAATATTTTTTTGGTTATTTGGGTGCGTTTGTTACCGAATTGTCCAGCTTCAAAGGCACTTTCTTTGCTCAATTTATGATATGCTCAGTCACTTGGTACTTGGTTTTGGCCCTTAGAATTTTCAATGTGTTTTTTACTGCAGCAGTCGTTTCTTCTGCATAATCGTCGTCGTCAAGGAAAATGGCTGCAAGATGGCAAAAACATGTATTTTTCCTGGGATTTCTGTTGTTTTTTCAAAAGCGAAAGCTCAAATTGGAGCCATTTTAAGGAAGGCAGAAAAGCATCACTGCCACCTAGGAATCCAATAAACTCTGCCCTGGAAAATGCTGCTCAGGACAATTAAATACACCCAAAAAGCTTCCAATCCGACTGTTCTTTCTCTGGTTTCGAAAATTTTAATCAAAAATCCTCCATTTAGAGAAGCAATAATTCATAACAATCAAATGGTTTGAAATCGGTCATCCAGTTATTCTTCAAATCGGTTTTTATTGAAACCGCAATGTAAACCTATTGCTGTAAAAAGGTTTATTTTATTCAACAGCAGAATCAATTAATCTGCAATTAATTTCATTTTTATTGCACTTCTGCAGGTTGAACGAGAAAAATCGGCCAGTTTAATGCGGAATTTGTGATAAAAGCTTTGTATTTATCTGCTGAAATAGATCGGATTAACTCGATTATAATTGTTTAGTGACGATATAACTTTTTGTAAAAATTGATATTGCATGAAACAAAAAGACAAAACTTACCTAAAACAATCTTAATCCTTTGTTGGACGCTGCATGTACACGGCGGGCTCAAAAGCCATAAACCCAATACCGCACAAATAGCCAAAGGAATAATTTGCATATTGAAAAAAAAACACTTAAAAACGAACGTTTTAAACAATAATAAAAGCGGCGTGTCAAAGTGAGTATACAAAAACTGACGATTGTACTGAAATGCCGGAATTGTCCCGGTTTAAGGCCCAGTTCTATTTATAAGCCTTTAATTGCGGGACCGAAATGTTATAATTAAATTTCGAAAGCCCGACCGTTTATAGGACACTTTCGTCTTGAATTCGCATATTGAAGAGGGGTTTTATTCAATTTTATCAATTGTTAAAAGGTGATAAAGGGCTTTCTTCACTTTGAGCTCATGAAAGGGCTCAATTTTGGTGGAAATGAAGAAACATGCAACTGATCAACAGAAAAACCGTCAATGACACATTTTGAAAAATTCTTCACGGACAAAGAACAGCTTCAAAAAAGCTAATGGATGAATGAAAAAGTTTGAAACCCAAACCAGTTCACTTCGCTTTCCAAATCCGTTCAAAAACCCGAATTTTTTCCCCAATTTTCCTCCAGTTACCAGATTTACAAACATTTGCAAAGATCCTTTGACCCTTTATCGAGAATCAGATGTTCGGCTATATTCTCCGTTATTTCCCCGATAGCACAGAGCGCTTGCTCCAGTCGTTCGGATGCTGTTTCAGTTTCGATTCAGTTTCAGCGCTGGAAGCTGCAAAAAGCCCATCAAAGCAGGGATCGCGTGCAGCTGAGCCAGTTTCACGACGCGTTCGGTCAGATTGTGTTGAAATTCAGATTGATTGATGTCGCTGCTCCTTTCAATCTAGGTTTCCATCAAATTCAGGTATGGAGTTTCATGGATTGCATTAGAGTTTCCTTTCCTGTTGAGGCCCAATAGACTAAATCGCCTTTAAAGGGAGTTGGGATAATGAAACTCTTTAGGAGTTAAAGCCAATGTTTTTGTCCTAATATATCCTGATAATCCGTACATTCCCGCATGCCTTCTTCGTGTGGTTTTTTTGGTAGTTTTTGCAAGAAGTATGTAAATTTCCAGATGAGATGGCTGGAAAGCTGCTGGTGCTTCTGATACTCTCAACAAAGCTGAAAGTTTTAATGGGCTTGCCAGATCTCATTCCAATTGGTAAGTATGTTCAAGCGGCGCGTTTCAACTGGTAGTTGTATCAAAACTCGACAATTCCATTATTTGGGGGCACAAGTTTCGAGTTGGAGCTCGAAGGTTCATTACGTTTTCATCGGCTTCGTGTTCGAAGCCCATTACAACGACGATCTCCACTCCAGCAGTAAAATTTAATTTGCCGTCCCAGCAAAGAACTTTTGGGACTGGAAATTAAAGCTAACAGGGTTAGGGATTTCAAATTGAGGAAATTGCCGGACAAAGCCAGCAGGGCAAATTTTATGAGATTCAGTAATTGAATGTTGTAATTAATAAATAATTAATTTAAATTAATAATTTAAAACGAGGATCGAACTTCTCGCCAAATCAAACGAATTTTTTGCTGTAGAACCAACTAACTGAGAGCCCAACCAGATCCAAAAGATACAGTTCTTTGTGTGCAAATCCATGGTTAAAATAACCGGTTAACTTTCCGCAATAATACACTCAGAATCCTGTTCTTTTGCAGGAGGTTTGTTCCATCCGACGGACGATAAGCAGGAAATCGCGTTCCGCTACGCCATAGAGAAAATTAACAGCGACAGAACGATCTTGACTCGGTCAAAGTTGCAGGCTCAAATTGAGAAAATTCCACCCCAGGACAGTTTCCATGCTTCGAAAAAAGGTAATTTCCATCAGCAATTTCTGGATTGTAAACCTACTAAGAACCCAAAAACCTTTTCAACGTCTCTCAAAATCCGAATAGTGCAACCAGAAGGTTTCCAGGAACGATTTGCAGCTGCAACTGATTTATCTTTCCCCCCAGTAATCTTGTCGCTGACAATGAATGATTCCAGCTTCAAAAAGACGGTTTGTTTCAGTTTGTCATTTGCTGAGGACAGGAGTGGCAGCGATTTTCGGTCCCCAGTCTCCTCATACTGCCAGTCATGTTCAATCCATTTGCGACACAATGGAGATTCCCCATTTGGAGACTCGATGGGACTACAGATTGCGCCGGGAAAGTTGTCTGGTCAATTTGTATCCCCATCCAACCACCCTGTCCAGAGTAAGTGTCATTTTTGCTAATTAATTCTGTTGCTAATTAGCGAGGAACTTTTGCGGATCCAGACAAAACTTAAGGCCAAGAAACCAGCGAAGCACTTGAAAGTTAATATTCACAAAAAAACAACTAAATAATTCTAATAAATGTATTTATAAGAGCGACAGAAAAAATTACAAATTTTATGGACAAATCGAATAAAAACGCAGGCAAATTCAACAAGAACTAATAAGTCCCAGCCCATTGAATATCTGGGGAAAGTTTAAACTTGAGTGCAATTGTGCAACCGAAGTTTATGCTGCAAGTTTTCCATGAATAGTTTCCACGGGTTTCTCATCAGTTCAAGTTTAGTGGAAATGATCAAGTAACTCGAGAATGATACAAATGCCAAAAGGAAAATCTAGTTGATTGAACAGGAGCGAAAGCTTTCCCAAAAGGTTCTGTATAAAGTTGGAAAATTTGCCGGAAGCAATCAAGGTTTAGACCATGCACGTCTCCGAATAATTATTTAATTATTTGAAATTTTATTTTCCGAATTTAATGAAAATTTGTACACTTGTTCATTGAAGCTTTTTCTTGGAGTGTGCAGGACCTCAACTTGGGATTGACCGGTGTTTCGAAGTTGGGAATTTTTAGGCTCAGGGTGCATGTTTCGGGGGAAATTCTGAGCTGGCCAACTTTTAAAAACAAATTTGTAAATCATTGAACTTTCAAAATTTAATATTGTTTTGCATACGTTTCCATTGATCTTTCGTTTAGTGTTGCATAAAATTTTCATTTTGAATTTTCTCGGGCTTAGGAGTTGTGAAATTTTAGGCATGAGCGTGCATGTTCCGGCCACATCTCTACGCCGGCAAAACTTCTATAAATTCAATGAACCCTCCACCTCTGAAGCTCTATCGAACACTTTTGCATTGACATTTGTTCTAGTGATATGCAAAATTTCAAATTAAAATTTTTTCGCGTTTGAGAGTTGCGAATTTTTATACACAAGCGTGCATGTTTCGAAGACATCCCTGAGCGGGCAAACTTTTGAAAAATTCTTGAACATTACTGAACACTGGAACTCTGATATTATTATGCATACTTGTCGACCCACATTTCTGCTAGTTTTGTGTAAAATTTGAACTGTGAATTGTCCCGTGTTTGGGAGTTGTGAATTTTTATGCAAAAGCGTGCATACCCCGAACATATCTCTGAGCTGACCAAATTTTGAAAAATTCTAGAAAACTACTTGCTCACTTTCGACTCTGATGTTATTTTGTACACGTTTGCTGTGACATGTCTTCTATTGTTGTACCAAATTTAAACTTTCAATTTGCTAGCGTTTGAGAGTTGTGAGTTTTTAGGTTCGAGCGTGCGTACTTCGGACACATCTCTGAGCCGGCGATATTTTGAAAAATTCTAGAAAATCATTAACCAACGCAACTTTGATCCTATTTTGTGCACTTATCTACCGACATTTCTGCAACTGTTCTGGAAAATTTCAACTTTGAATTTGCTCGAGCCTGGAAGTTGTGAATTTTCAAGCACAAGCGTCCATGTTCCTGTCACATTTCTGGGCCGTTAAAAGTTGAAAATTTTCTAGAAAATAAGTGCAACTTCCAAGCCCGATGTTATTAGGCACACGTTTCTATCGATAATTCGTCTAGTGTTGTCCATAATTTCAGCAGTGAATTTGCTGGCGTTTGGGAGTTGTGGATTTTTAGACACGAGCGTGCATTTTCCTGGCACATCTCTTAGCCGGCAAAACTTTGAAAAATTCTATAAATTCAATAAACTCTCAACCTCTAATGCTTTATCGAACACTTTTGCATTGACATTTGTTCTAGTGATAGGCAAATTTTCAAATTAAAATTTTTTCGCGTTTGAGAGTTGCGAATTTTTATACACAAGCGTGCATGTTTCGAAGACATCCCTGAGCGGGCAAACTTTTAGCAAAACTCTAGAAAATTACTAAACACTGGAACTCTGATATTATTTTGCACACTTGTCGACCCACATTTCTGCAAGTTTTGTGTAAAATTTGAACTGTGAATTTTCCCGCGTTTAGGAGTTGTGAATTTTTATGCAAAACCGTGCATACCCCGAACATATCTCTGAGCTGACCAAATTTTGAAAAATTCTAGAAAACTACTTGCTCACTTTCGACTCTGATGTTATTTTGTACACGTTTGCTGTGACATGTCTTCTATTGTTGTACCAAATTTAAACTTTCAATTTGCTAGCGTTTGAGAGTTGTGAGTTTTTAGGTTCGAGCGTGCGTACTTCGGACACATCTCTGAGCCGGCGATATTTTGAAAAATTCTAGAAAATCATTAACCAACGCAACTTTGATCCTATTTTGTGCACTTATCTACCGACATTTCTGCAACTGTTCTGGAAAATTTCAACTTTGAATTTGCTCGAGCCTGGAAGTTGTGAATTTTCAAGCACAAGCGTCCATGTTCCTGTCACATTTCTGGGCCGTTAAAAGTTGAAAATTTTCTAGAAAATAAGTGCAACTTCCAAGCCCGATGTTATTAGGCACACGTTTCTATCGATAATTCGTCTAGTGTTGTCCATAATTTCAGCAGTGAATTTGCTGGCGTTTGGGAGTTGTGGATTTTTAGACACGAGCGTGCATGTTCCTGGCACATCTCTTAGCCGGCAAAACTTTGAACAATTCTATAAATTCAATGAACTCTTAACCTTTGATGCTTTATCGAACACTTTTGCATTGACATTTGTTCTAGTGATATGCAAAATTTCAAATTAAAATTTTTTCGCGTTTGGGAGTTGCGAATTTTTATACACAAGCGTGCATGTTTCGAAGACATCCCTGAGCGGGCAAACTTTTGCAAAACTCTAGAAAATTACTAAACACTGGAACTCTGATATTATTTTGCACACTTGTCGACCCACATTTCTGCAAGTTTTGTGTAAAATTTGAACTGTGAATTTTCCCGCGTTTAGGAGTTGTGAATTTTTATGCAAAAGCGTGCATACCCCGAACATATCTCTGAGCTGACCAAATTTTGAAAAATTCTAGAAAACTACTTCCTTACCTTCGACTCTGATGTTATTTTGTACACGTTTGTTGTGACATTTCGTCTAGTGTTGACCCAAATTTAAACTTCCAATTTGCTAGCGTTTGAGAGTTGTGAATTTTTAGGCACGAGCGTGCATGTTTCGGGCACATCTCTGAGCCGGCGATATTTTGAAAAATTCTAGAAAATCATTAACCGACGCAACTTTGATCCTATTTTGTGCACTTATCTACCAACATTTCTTCTAGTGTTCTGCAAAATTTCAACTTTGAATTTGCTCGCGTCTGGAAGTTGTGAATTTTCAAGCACAAGCTTCCATGTTCCTGTCACATTTCTGGGCCGTTAAAAGTTGGAAAATTTCTAGAAAATAAGTGCAACTTCCAAGCCCGATGTTATTAGGCACACGTTTCTATCGATAATTCGTCTAGTGTTGTCCATAATTTCAGCAGTGAATTTGCTGGCGTTTGGGAGTTGTGGATTTTTAGACACGAGCGTGCATGTTCCTGGCACATCTCTTAGCCGGCAAAACTTTGAAAAATTCTATAAATTCAATAAACTCTCAACCTCTAATGCTTTATCGAACACTTTTGCATTGACATTTGTTCTAGTGAAAGGCAAATTTTCAAATTAAAATTTTTTCGCGTTTGAGAGTTGCGAATTTTTATACACAAACGTGCATGTTTCGAAGACATCCCTGAGCGGGCAAACTTTTGCAAAACTCTAGAAAATTACTAAACACTGGAACTCTGATATTATTTTGCATACTTGTCGACCCACATTTCTGCAAGTTTTGTGTAAAATTTGAACTGTGAATTGTCCCGTGTTTGGGAGTTGTGAATTTTTATGCAAAAGCGTGCATACCCCGAACATATCTCTGAGCTGACCAAATTTTGAAAAATTCTAGAAAACTACTTCCTTACCTTCGACTCTGATGTTATTTTCTACACTTTTGTTGTGACATTTCGTCTAGTGTTGTACCAAATTTAAACTTCCAATTTGCTAGCGTTTGAGAGTTGTGAGTTTTTAGGTACGAGCGTGCATGTTTCGGACACATCTCTGAGCCGGCGATATTTTGAAAAATTCTAGAAAATCATTAACCAACGCAACTTTGATCCTATTTTGTGCACTTATCTACCGACATTTCTGCAAGTGTTCTGGAAAATTTCAACTTCGAATTTGCTCGAGCCTGGAAGTTGTGAATTTTCAAGCACAAGCGTCCATGTTCCTGTCACATTTCTGGGCCGTTAAAAGTTGAAAAATTTCTAGAAAATAAGTGCAACTTCCAAGCCCGATGTTATTAGGCACACGTTTCTATCGATAATTCGTCTAGTCTTGCCCAGAATTTCAACAGTGAATTTGCTGGCGTTTGGGAGTTGTGAATTTTTAAGCACAAGCATGCATATTTCGGACACATCTATAGACCAAAGAAATTTTGAAAAATTATTGGAGTTTATTGAACTCTTGGATTCTAATGAAATTTTGCACACTCATAAGCTGGGACCTTGTTTATGGATGGTGAAAATTTCAAGTTTAGACTTGCGTCAGTGTGGAAGTTATGAATTTTTATTCACAAGCTTGCACGTGTGGTACGCGTCTCTAAATCATCGATATTTTGGAAAATTCTTGAAATTCTTCAAAAGTCTTGAAATCTTCTCTTCTGAAATCTTTCTCAAAACCTACAGGTTGTGACTTTCCAATGTAATGAATTTTTCGGTACAAGCTTTTACTTTTTGCAACATGCACGTTCGAGGCCCGCCTTTGAGTCACAACAAAGTTCGAAAATTTCTGGGAAAATCGCGGGAGCTTCAAATCCATTGAAATTTTGCACACTTCTTCATTGACACCTCTTGTAATAATGAGGAAAAACTCAATTTTGTTTCTGTTGAAATTTGGGAATTGTGAGACTTTTTAGGTACAGACATCCCTTCTGTTGTAACTCCCTTAACATAACCATCATGAATGCACCCAATTTCATGAAGGATATGGAAAAATCTGATATTTTATGTCCAAATCAACAGTGAGCAAAGTGCCACTCTCAATTATCACCTAGAAATATCTTAGACGCAAAAAATCGTCCTATTTTCGAACAATGCAATTTCACTGCATTTTAAAAGTGCAACAACCGTGCACGCGAAAAATTCAATTTCGCAAATAAGACTGCAGCCCATTTACCGTTGGAATATTGCCAAAACACTTTATATCCGAATTTTAATATATAGTTCGTGTGCAATAAATTTTTAATAGCGAATTTTGGTAAAATATTTACCCTCACCGAGGAAGATCCGAATAGACCTTTATAGGAATATGTAAAACAGGCTCTGTTTAATTTCACTGCAGTTTGGAAGTTAGTATTTTTATTCATGAAACTTAGAAGCAGCTGCTTTAGTAGTTGGTCAGATAAGCAGGCGTTGCTCGTTTCAACATTCTTCTCTTTGGCATCGTTAATTAATGGAAATTTATTGATAAACAGGTGGAAATGGGAGCTGCAGTTGATTCAGGCAATCATATGCATATGTGAATGAGCTGGAATTCTATGGACAGTTCAAAGGTGTTAATGGAAATTAAGCAACAATAAAATTTACTGAATCCTGACCAGATTTTCATAAACTATTCAATTGACACTAATTCGATATATCACTGAACACGTCACTGAAACCCCGTTCATAACATTCCGGACGAAACGTATTGATCGCTGGCTTATACGGCCCTCTAGAACAAAGATTTAAAGTCAAATCATGAATTTTCGTCGAACCGTTTAACAATTTTAACTGCTTTTCAAATCCATTATTTCAGCAGTTATTCGCTTTTGAAATCATTCGGTTAGATGTAACTTTTTTTCATATTTTCATATGCAGGGATGGAGCTTACATTGCAATAAAATCCCCGTTTTGTTATAGGCTTATGTCGATTTGGTTAAAGCTTGGGGATGGAAATCGTTCACGATAATTTACGAAAATAATGAGGGATTAGTTCGGCTTCAGGAGCTGCTGAAGGCTCATGGACCCTATGAGTTTCCTATAACAGTGCGCCAGTTAGGAGAAGGAAATGATTACAGGTAGGCAATGTTTCCTTCTCAGTCAAGTCCACATTCCACAAGTTCCATAAAATCCATTTTCAAACCATACACATAATCGTGCATAGAAGGTATACATTTCACCAAGCCCTTAGTTTCACCCGATTTTTATCCAAGTGAATTCCTCCACCCTGTTTTTTTCTTTTGTATTCTGGTTGTTTTGTTCGTGTTATTTTTTCAATGTGCTTTATTTTCCAGACCTTTGCTTAAGCAAATAAAAAATTCTGCCGAATCCCATATAGTGTTGGATTGTTCCACGCCCAGAATTTACGATGTTCTCAAACAGGCCCAACAGATCGGGATGATGAGCGATTATCACAGTTATCTCATCACGTCATTGGTAAGAATTGCTCTATTTTTTTATTAATTTTAAATTAAAAACCTTCAGTTTAGGAAAAAAATTTAAAGCTGAAAAATCGTTCGTGAGAGGTCAATGTATAAAAATACAACTGGAATTAGAAAAGCTTGAATTAATTGAATTTTTGCCAATTTTTTTGTCAAATTTTTATTCAGTCAGGCTTCGCTTGCGAGCATTGGAAAATCTGGTGACATTTTTGCTTGAATTTGAAAGTTGTGAATTTTTAAGCACGAGCGTTCATGTTGGAAATTCATTTCTAAATCGCTAAAAGTTCAAAAAGTTCTATAAAGTCACTGAATGTTCAGAATTATTTCCAGTTTTGTGCACGTATCAACAGGTCCTTCTTTTAGAGCTGCACAAAAATCCAACTTTGGATTGAACGTCGTTGGCGAGTTGCAAATTTTTAAGCTCAGACATGCATCTTTAGGAGGCACCCCCGAAGCACCGAAAATTTGGAAAATTCTGGAATATTATTGAATGCTCTCAGTGGGTTGAGATTTTGCGTTTGTATAAAATGCTCCCGTTTCTATTAAGGTCCGATAAAGTAACCCAATACTTTTTCCAGTTTCGGATTTGCGAATTTTTAAATAACCGCCTGTCTGTTTGAGACAGATTTTTATATCATCGAAAGTTGAAAAAATCACCGAAAATCACTGAAGAAGCGAATACTATTGCACTTTTCACAAGTTTCCTGCTGAAGCTTTTTATTCGACTACGGAAAGATGCACTTTTGTATGTGTGACAACCCGGAAGTTGTGAATTTTTAAGCACAATCGGGCACGTTTGGGTGACATCTCTAAATTTAAAAAGCTTTGAAAAATTCCAGAAATTTAATAAAAGCGCCGAATTCATTAATATTTTGTGGGCGCCTAAACTACCGGATCCTCTACAAGTGTCCAAAAAATCAACAAAATTTGCGAAAGACAAATATTGGAGTTAAAAATTTCTTGGTGCAGTCCACACGTTTGGGATGCTTCCACAAATCTTGGAAAGTTCAAAAATTCCTACTGGACCACTCAGGACGCCGAATCAATTGCAATTTCCTACACTAATTAGCGCCACCGTGGGCTAAACATATTCGAAAATTCAATTCCAGATTTGCTCGAGAACGGAAGTTATACATTTTTATTTCCAGCCATGCACGTTTGAGACACATCTTCAAACGATCGATAGTTCTGAAAACCCTACAGAATCATCAGGTCTGCCAAATCGATCGCAATTTTTCCCGCATATAAGCAGGGGCTTCTTCTAAAAACTGGCAAAAACTTAATAGATATTTTGTTCCAGTTCGAAAGTTATGAATTTTTAGGCACAAGCGTGCACTTTTGCGACAGAATTTCAAATCTTCAAAAGATACAAAAATTCCATATTATCAGCAGGTAAGTGAAAGCGATCGCAATTTTTCACGCTGATTCATAAAGTCTTCGCCTAAAAACTGCCAAAAACTCAATACGTGGTTTGCTCGGGTTCAAAAGTTATGAATTTTTAGGCATAGACCTGCACGTTTGGGAGACACCTTGCAGTCAGAGCAATCATCGAATGTTTTCAAAATTCATGCAAACTTAGCAAGAGCTTAAAATTGAACGCAATTTTCCAAATTTATTAAAAAAGCCTGCCTCTAAAAACTTTCAAAAATGCCACCACTTATTGGCTCTAGTTCCAAAGTTATGAATTTTTAGGCAGATGCGTTCACGTTTGCCCCAAAATTTCAAATCTTCAAAAGTTAAAAAAATCCTATATAATAAACATGTGGGTGAAATCTATCGTAATTTTCCAGGCTTGTTAACTAGGGTTCTTGTCAAAATTGTGAAAAACTCATCTTATGGTTTCTGCGGGTTCCAAAGTTATCAATTTTTAAGCACAGACGTGCACATTTGGGAGGCATCTTCAAATCATCAAAAGTTTAAAAAATCGTGCAAAATCTCCAGGTGTGCCAAATCTATCGCGATTTTCCACATTTATTAACAAAGCCTTTGTCTAAAAACTCTCAAAAAGTCCATGCCTGATTGGTTCTAGTTCCAGAGTTACGAATTTTTATGCACAGGCGTGCACGTTCGCGACAGAATTTCAAATCTTCAAAAGTTAAAAAATCCTATATAATAAACATGTGGGTGAAATCTATCGTAATTTTCCAGGCTTGTTAACTAGGGTTCTTTGCAAAAATTGTGAAAAACTCATCTTATGATTTCTGCGGGTTCCAAAGTTATCAATTTTTAAGCACAGACGTGCACATTTGGAAGACATCTTCAAATCATCAAAAGTTTAAAAAATCGTGCAAAATCTCCAGCTGTGCCAAATCTATCGCGATTTTCTACATTTATTAACAAAGCCTTTATCTAAAAACTCTCAAAAAGTCCATGCCTGATTGGTTCTAGTTCCAGAGTTACGAATTTTTAGGCACAGGCGTGCACGTTTGCGACAGAATTTCAAATCTTCAAAAGTTAAAAAAATCCTATATAATAAACATGTGGGTGAAATCTATCGTAATTTTCCAGGCTTGTTAATTAGGGTTCTTTGCAAAAATTGTGAAAAACTCATCTTATGATTTCTGCGGGTTCCAAAGTTATCAATTTTTAAGCACAGGACGTGCACATTTGGAAGACATCTTCAAATCATCAAAAGTTTAAAAAATTGTGCAAAATCTCCAGGTGTGCCAAATCTATCGCGATTTTCTACATTTATTAACAAAGCCTTTGTCTAAAAAGTCTCAAAAAGTCCATGCCTGATTGGTTCTAGTTCCAGAGTTACGAATTTTTAGGCACAGGCGTGCACGTTTGCGACAGAATTTCAAATCTTCAAAAGTTAAAAATCCTATATAATAAACATGTGGGTGAAATCTATCGTAATTTTCCAGGCTTGTTAACTAGGGTTCTTTGCAAAAATTGTGAAAAACTCATCTTATGATTTCTGCGGGTTCCAAAGTTATCAATTTTTAAGCACAGACGTGCACATTTGGAAGACATCTTCAAATCATCAAAAGTTTAAAAAATTGTGCAAAATCTCCAGGTGTGCCAAATCTATCGCGATTTTCTACATTTATTAACAAAGCCTTTATCTAAAAACTCTCAAAAAGTCCATGCCTGATTGGTTCTAGTTCCAGAGTTACGAATTTTTAGGCACAGGCGTGCACGTTTGCAACAGAATTTCAAATCTTTAAAAGTTAAAAAAATGCTATATAATAAACATGTGGGTGAAATCCATCGAAATTTTCCAGGCTTGTTAACTAGGGTTCTTTGCAAAAATTGTGAAAAACTCATCTTATGGTTTCTGCGGGTTCCAAAGTTATGAACTTTTAGGCACAGACCTGCACGTTTGGAAGACACCTTGAAATCATCGAATGCTTTAAAAAATCATGCAAACTTACCAAGAGCTCAAAATTGATCGCAATTTTCCACATTTATTCAAAAAATCTGCCTGTAAAAACTTTCCAAAAGTGCGATGAGTGGTTGGCTCTAGTTCCAAAGTTATGAATTTTTAGGCAGAGGCGTTCACGTTTGCCCCAAAATTTCAAATCTTCAAAAGTTAAAAAATGTTATAAATTAAACCTGTTGGTGAAATCCATCGTAATTTTCCAGGCTTGTTAATTAGGGTTCTTTGCAAAAATTGCTGAAAAACTCATCTTATGATTTCTGCGGGTTCCAAAGTTATCAATTTTTAAGCACAGACGTGCACATTTGGAAGACATCTTCAAATCATCAAAAGTTTAAAAAATCGTGCAAAATCTCCAGATGTGCCAAATCTATCGCGATTTTCCACATTTATTAACAAAGCCTTTGTCTAAAAACTCTCAAAAAGTCCATGCCTGATTGGTTCTAGTTCCAGAGTTACGAATTTTTAGGCACAGGCGTGCACGTTTGCGACAGAATTTCAAATCTTCAAAAGTTTCAAAAATTCTATATAATCAACAGGTGGTGTGAAAATTATCGCAATTTGCCACGCTCATTCATAAAGTCTTCGCCTAAAAACTGCCAAAAACTCAAAAGGTGATTTGCTCGGGTTCAAAAGTTATGAATTTTTAGGCACAGACCTGCACGTTTGGAAGACATCTTGAAATCATCGAATGTTTTAAAAAATCATGCAAACTTACCAAGAGCTCAAAATTGATCGCAATTTTCCACATTTATTCAAAAAAGCTGCCTCTAAAAACTTTCCAAAAGTGCGACCACTTATTGGCTCTAGTTCCAAAGTCATGAATTTTTAGGCAGAGGCTTTTACTTTTGCTCCACAATTTCAAATCTTCAAAAGTTAAAAAAATCCTATAAAATAAACACGTTGGCAAAATCCATCGCAATTTTCCACGCTTGTTAACGAGGGTTTTTTTCAAAAATTGTGGAAAACTCATCTTATGGTTTCTGCGGGTTCGAAAGTTATCAATTTTTAAGCACAGACGTGCACATTTGGGAGACTTCTTCATATCATCAAAAGTTTAAAAAATCGTGCAAAATCTCTTAAACATTAGGCATCTATTTTAGGAGGACAATAAAGCCATAATCGATTTATACAGTTTCCTTTTGAAAAGCTTTTATCGAGACGAAATCTACCTGCATCACTTTTCTATTGCATTCCCCTCAACTACTCAGCCCAGGGCGGCTCTATCAAAGAGAATTCAAAGCAGCTACCGAAGAACCGATATTTCGCTCCCCTTTTGCGATAAAAGGATCGGTAATTTGTAAATACTGCCCACTTTCTTCATAAATTCGAAACAAAGGGCGAATTTTCCAGACCTCGTTTGTCGTCTCACATTATTGGATTACCGTGTCATGTTCCCTGGAAACCTGCCTGCATGTCAAAATATTTAAAAAAAAACAGTTTTATAAGGCAGGTGAATGTATGTGATTTTCCCAGGATTTACATGGAGTCGATTTAGAGGAATTCAAATATGGAGGCACGAATATTACAGCCTTTCGATTGGTCGATCCTGATGGGCCGGAAATTAGGCGAGCAGTGCGCGATTGGAATTTTCCTCCGGATATCAAAATGAAAAAAACCGAGCCCATCTCTGTATTATATCGTGTAAGTCCTACAGAAATCTAACTCCATTTACTTCCTCAATACTGAACTGCTAACGTTCTTCATTTACAGGACAACACGACGTTTGTTAAGGTATGTAGCTTTGAAGATTTTTTTGGTCCAGAACTTTCAATCGCACTTTCCCCAACAAACTCCACAAGACCGTTTTTTCAGACTGTAAAAATTTTACTCTATAAATTCAGCGGTTTGTTTTTTTGAAAAAAGCTTCTCCACTATATCCGGAGTTATAACACACTCTTTTCGGATCTTCTCTTTAAACTCCTGCAGATGGTTTGGCTTGTGAACAGATCCTTTCGAGTTGAGGTTGCCTGGCAAAAAAATCCATCGGAGTTAGATCGGGCGACATAGGAGGCTTCGTATCCACCGATTGGGAAAGGTTTCCTCCAAAATTTTACTCCCAATGGGAAATCAATGGGAAAATCAGTTCTTCCTCAAGAGAGTCTAGCTCTAATGGAGTTGGAAAAAAGACACCCGAGTAGGAATAATTCTGCGCACTATTCCACCCCACAGATGGATTTTTTGGAGGTACTGGCTGTAGGTACTTCCTCCATCGTCCAATGCCAATTTTCTGCTGCCCGATTTCGAGGGTTCACATAACGAGTCAAACAGAACGTAGCTTCATCGGAAAAATTTACGAGTCCGAGCTTTTTTTCAAAAAAACACACCGGTGAATTTCGAACAATTTTAAGCCTGCCTTCTGGGACTCACTGTGTAAATTGCACATTTTCCCGTTCACACCTCATTTGTTTTATAGGCAGAGACCGCTCTGATGTATGACGCAGTTCATTTGTTCGCCAAAGCTCTTCACGATCTGGACACCAGCCAACAAATTGATATCAAGCCACTGAGCTGCGATGCCGTTGACTTTTGGCCTCACGGTTATAGTCTCATTAACTACATGAAAGTGGTAAGTTTTCAGGGCTGGACCTGCATGCACCCACAGTTATCAAATTTAATGAAACTGCATCCGCAAGATTAATGTTGAAAGTTAAACGGGAGTTAGCAGCGCATGAGAACTTGGCAGCAGTTTGGACGGACTTTTTCCTTGCTTGGTACAAATAGAGTCTTTGTCGTGGATGCAGTGGCTTCGTATTGTATGGGATGAACGATGATTATGGGTTTTTAATGACCAGCTTCTGCATTTGCCTTTGTGCTCAGTTGCAAGCAACTTGCCAAGGAAAAGTTCCCTTATGATTTATTACAATCACCCTCAGGTGGAAATGCGAGGTTTAACCGGCGTCATCAAGTTCGACCATCAAGGATTCCGCAGCGATTTTATGCTGGACATTGTGGAGTTAACCCGGGAGGGACTGAAGAAAATTGGCACGTGGAATGCAAGTGAAGGCGTCAACTTTACCAGAACCTATGGGGAGGCGTACACGCAAATCGTTGAGATTATCCAAAACAAAACTTTTGTGGTCACAACCATTTTGGTGAGTCCAAACACTCACTATGTAAATGGTTAAAAAAAATCCGGTAGCTTTTCATCTTGAAAGTTTTTCCAGCAAAAACAAATTTCCATAAAACAAATATTGTGTTATCCAGAGTTCTCCTTACGTGATGAGAAAAGAGGCGAGCGAAAAGTTGACGGGAAACGCTCAATTTGAAGGATACGCTGTGGATCTTATTCACGAAATATCCCGCACTCTTGGATTCAACTATACAATAAAATTGGCTCCGGATGGTCGTTATGGGTCCCTCAATAGGGAAACGAGCGAATGGGATGGAATGATAAGGTATGGAAATTTTGAACAAAGACAAATTACGGTCAGAGCGGCCAATTGATGCGGGTAAGGTTTCGATTAGATGAAAAATTCAATAGAGAGGCGATTGAATAATAAAAAAAATGCAGAAGAAATCTAATACATCTACAATTCAAGAATGAAGAATTTTTTCTCGCAAAGTTCGCATTTTCTTTATAAGCATATTTTTTATTGCTGCCAAAGCATTTTACAGTTTTTCTCTGTTAAATTTCTTCGATACGGATTCATACGCGATTAGGCAACAGTGTTTTCCGAAGACTCTTTACTGTAAAGATGCTGAAAGTTTCATCGAAATTACCCAAAGTCCTGATTTTCTTCTTCACAGAACCTTTCGCAGAACTGCAGTCTCTTTTTAAAAAAATCACATTCTCCAAATTAAAACACCCTGTGTTTTCCAGTTTTCACCATCGTTGGAAAACACTCAATCCTAAAAGTTGCGAAAGTTTCATAAAAATCCTACAAACTTCTGATTTTTACCAGCTGAGTAAACATGGGTCTCAAATTGTCTGTTTTCCCTGCACTCTTTCGTTTAGGAGCCCATATGGTTCAATCTCAAGCAACTAGCAATTCGAAATTTTCACCATCTTCAGACAATACTGAACTCTAAAAATCCTCAGTTTTCACCATTCCAACCTTTATTGAAGAAACTTAATAATTTCCAACTAGAACTTGCGTACTTTCAGGGAACTTCTGGACCAAAAAGCTGACCTGGCAATTGCTGACCTCACCATCACATACGACCGAGAACAGGCGGTGGACTTTACAATGCCTTTCATGAACTTGGGTATCAGCATCCTCTATCGCAAGCCCATTAAACAGCCTCCGAACCTCTTCTCCTTCCTGTCGCCCCTTTCGCTGGACGTCTGGATATACATGGCTACAGCCTATTTAGGCGTCTCCGTCCTCCTGTTCATCCTGGCCAGGTAATGGCGCACTCCATTAAATCCCCCTAGTTTAGTGTTGGAAAGATAAACCCTCCGACTACACAGGTTTACTCCCTACGAATGGCACAACCCCCATCCATGCGACCAAGACCCCGCCCATTTGGAGAACCAATTCACATTATTCAACTGTATGTGGTTCGCTATTGGCTCGCTCATGCAACAGGGCTGCGATTTTCTTCCCAAGTAAGCCATTCGATGCCCTCGGCATTTGGTTAGGGTTCCAAATGTAAAGGGCATCGAAGTAGATCAGAAAAAAATTACGCTGTTTGTTATGGTTGCAGGTTCAGCCCGTATGAATGGGACAACCCGCATCCATGCAACAGCGAGCCAGATGTCTTGGAAAACCAGTTCACCCTGCTAAATTCCTTATGGTTCACCATCGGGTCTCTAATGCAGCAGGGATCCGATATAGCCCCAAAGTAAGTTCAATGTTGTCGCCTTTTTCCTCTACTCTCACTCTTTTCTGAAGCTCGCTAATCTTTGGTCAAATTCAAAAGGAAATTTGCCAGAAGTGAACTGATTTTACTTTATATCTTGTTTCGTGAAATCACTTATTTTGAATAACTCCTATAAAGTCCTCCTGATGTTTTTAATTAGAGCGGTTTCAACCCGTATGGTGGCAGGAATGTGGTGGTTCTTCACCCTCATAATGATCTCGTCCTACACTGCCAACCTAGCAGCTTTCCTCACAGTGGAAAGAATGGACTCCCCAATAGAAAGCGCTGAAGATCTAGCAAAGCAGACCAAAATCAAATACGGCGCTTTGCGTGGAGGCTCAACAGCCGCTTTCTTTCGGGTAAACCACTCCCTAATTCATTAGCAAACTGTCTGAAGCGTGCGGTTTAGGACTCAAACTTCTCAACTTATCAACGCATGTGGGCCTTCATGGAGTCTCAAAGGCCTCCGGTCTTCACCTCCAGCAACCAGGAGGGAGTGGACCAAGTGGTAAAGGGCAAGGGCAGCTATGCGTTCCTCATGGAATCCACCACAATTGAGTATATCATTGAGAGGAACTGTGAGCTCACTCAAGTGGGCGGGATGCTAGACTCCAAAGGATATGGAATCGCCATGCCTCCAAGTAAGTTTCCAGTGATAAAAAATATATTTCAAATACACAGTTTTAATGAAAAAAAAACGGAATTATCCAACAACAAGATCTGTTCCGGATAAAGTATATGGGGGAATAACCAAATTAGTTGGGGCGGGGCCTTTCCTGGCCCTCCCTGAAATATCAAAGTGGGATCCATGGCAGGGACAGTAGTAACCTCCAAAGTCCCCTTGGTGGGATAAAGGCACGCAACCTGGAATTGTTTGGAAGTTTTGGCATTTTCGGTCCGGAAAAAACTCACCGACTTACCTAAATGCGTGCAAACGCCCACGCAAACAAACCATCTGTCTTCCTTCACTCTATCCTCATCACGTGCTGGATCTCTTAGGATGCTTAAGGGGACTTGTCGCACCTGCAAGATTTTTACAGAATTCGCATGTGAAAACAGTCTAAATGAGCCAAGTTACATATACAGAGTGTCTGAGTTTACAAAAAAGAGCCGGATAACGCACGGGGTTAAAGCAAGTGAACGAGGAGACAGTTTTTAGTTACCGCTTTTACTGCCTGTTCCGGACGATTCCAAACAAACAAAGGCTTTCCTCTCCATTTAAAGGTCATGTGCCGGTCCTCCGGAATCTGACTCAGATTGATTTCGATCCTGGCCAAAGCCAGAACGTCGGCTGAAGCATCCATCGATTTCACGTACCTTTAAGGCACAAATTTTTCTGGTACATTTTGGAGCAAGGCTCTTTGGCATACCGGCCTTGATGAGAGTGGCAAAGTCATTGAAAGTTTAAACATTTAAATCGCTTTAACTTCTAAACGACTAGTCTGATTTCAGTCATTTTAAGCTTGTTTTGAAGAGAAATGTTCGAGCTTTCACTGCCGCATAAGAACAGGGCTTGGTAGTTCTAACCAACAATGCCAGAGGGCGCCGTTTGAAGCAGTGCCAGTTTTTTCATTTTCAATGGCTTCCGCCACTCTTATCGAGCTTAACAATGCAACTGAAGAAACACCTTAATTTAAGAATTTTCGGAGAAATTTGGGTTTTTAATATTTTCTTTTCATTTTCATTTCATGAAAAGTTCTTCACTGCATTTTTCAAGAAAACAAGAAAATGAGGAAAATTCTCCTTCAGAAATCTTCATATTTCCTCCAAAAAAGCTCAGTTTGTTGATTAATTAGAGCAGTTTTTGCTCTTTAAAGGTAAATTTAGTGAAATCTTACCGATGAACTTCGGATTTAACGCCATAGATTCCACCGGTTAGGAGAATTCCGGACATCGTATAACTTAGTAGTTTCCTTGAAAACTCCGATTGATGCGAGGGGCAATTTGGGTCGGCCACACTATTTCTCATATTTTTCGAGAAATCTGGAACTTTAATGTCCGTGTGAGAGCCACGAATTAAGCGACCGCAGACGCTTTTAAATGTGCAAAAGTTTCGGAAAAACATCGTTTTTTCTACGAGTTTCAAGACGATTTTAAAGCAAAAAGTCACAGTGAAGTGCGTGTCATTATTGACATGCTTTTCTTCTAGTAAAGGCTCGTTCACACGGTGACATTAATGTCGTGAAACTAACGTCGCGACACTGTGACCTTCAACTGTTCACTGTCACGACATTAATGTCACCGTGTGAACGAGCTTTAATTCCTCGGTAATTACGTCAGTTGAGTGCCTTTACACACTGAAAGAGCTAATTTTCTCCGCTGAATCTGGTAACAATTGAAAAAACACACTTATAGTACCGGGAAAAAAAAGAAAGTATAGACAGATATAGTATGAGGGAAGAAAGTAGAAGATGAAGAAAAGGAAGCTCTGAAGAACAAGTACAGGAAAAGTTGGTGAAACAAAGTGGAAGAAACAATGAACAATCTTCCTTCTAGTATTTCGTTTCAGAAATCCATCCACACCCTTAATGCCATTAAAACCAACAAACAAAACATACCAATGGAACCTAGTAACTTCGTAATTTCTTTCCCTGCCAGATTCCCCATTTAGAACCGCGATCAGTGGCGCTATATTGAAGCTGCAAGAAGAAGGAAAATTGCACATTCTCAAAACGAGATGGTGGAAGGAAAAGCGCGGAGGTGGAGCCTGTAGGGTAAGTTCAACCCTCCACAGTCGAACTGAGAATAGTGAAGATAAGACCCAATTTCAGGATGAAACAACGAAAACGAGCAGCACAGCAAACGAACTGGGCCTGGCCAATGTTGGGGGTGTTTTCGTGGTTCTAATGGGTGGGATGGGCGTGGCCTGTGTTATAGCTGTTTGCGAGTTTGTGTGGAAGTCGCGGAAAGTGGCGGTAGAGGAAAGGGTGAGCAGTATTCTGCACGACACGTAGCTATAAGAGTACAAGTTCTAAGAGAATCTGGCACCGAGAAAACTTCAACTTTCTTCAAAGGCCTGTTGGTGAAACTTTTTAAAAAGTAGGAGGAGTGGAAGTAGCACAGTTTCTATGACCATGTCCGTATTGTTTAAAGCAGCCAAATTCACATTATGGTCATGGGCGTGATTTTTCAAAGTTTCATCAGCAGGCACTCTAAATCTGCCTCCGAAACCAATAGGGTAAACAAAAAGGTTGCCTGATTCTCTCCCAATTAAACTGCTCAATATCAAGATTTTTTGATTGGCTCAATTATTGTACGAAAATCGCCGCTTTTTATGCTGATTGGATGGAAGAATTGAAATCCGACCTGTTGGTCAAACTACCAAGTGTAAATAAGCCCATTTTTAACGCCTAAAAGCCCGAACGTTGTAAAAATGCCATCAAGATCTGAAGTGCAATTTGCGTGCTTTTGGTCAAGTTATTAATAATTATCGATACAAAATCGATAGTCACTAATCGTAAAGTAAATCACTAAGTAAATCGAACACTGATTTACTGAGTGTTCAAAAAAAGGTGGATTTTTGACAAAAATATTATTACCAAGGCCTAGTTTTAAGAAACTGTAATTCCATTATATCAACGATACGTGTCCTAGACCTAAGATATAGATATTTCTGCATTTTACATAACAAAATGATCAACAGCATTTTTTTAGTTCTACCGACAATCAAAGAGATGGAGATTTTCATTTTTCAAACAATCAACTAATTAAAATTCTTATATTTTATTCAACCCTCCAAATGCCCTTCTAGATAACACTTTAGAAGTTTTAGATAGCTATTCATTAAATTTTGTTTGTGCTCCCTGTATTTTCGGATTATTAGAAGGTGAGTGATAAAATAAACAAATCTGAGCAAAAACTTGTTTTTCAATATTTGTTTTGGGGCAAAAACGATTATTTATCATGCATTTTTTTAGGAGTCGTTGTGCTCTGAAATGTTTCTGGAATTGCGCCAGGCCTTTTGCTGCCAGGACCCCAAGAAACCGATCAAAAATGGAAAGTCTGCCCATAAGGATTCGTTCCATCCTCAGGGTTCTTACACAAGTTATGGTTTCGTTGCCATTACGAAAGACTCCATAACTTAAAAGGCGTTTTTCGTTTGAAAAAGTTCGAATCTAAACTGACTCAAACAGTGCCACTTAACGTTAATTAGTAGAAAAGCTATTTCCTAAAGCAAATCTATTTCAATGGGAATCTAAATATCTTGTGCCGAAGTGATAAATTCGCCACAAGAAAAGATCAATAGTTATAAATTTTCACAAAAAAAGCCGGTTATAAGATGGAAGAATGAAGAACAAATTTGATTAATTTGTCGCAAACTGGTGTTCCCTGACGTTTCGCTAGCACGAGTGGCTGGCACCTTCAGAAGTGGTTGGTTTGACGCAGCAGCAAACGGTAGAAATTGCCTCAAGGCTGGAATAATCAAGTTTGAAACTGGTATGAGTTTTTTCACGTAACAGTCTCACCAGTTCAGTGTAAAATCAATGATGACTGAAGGAAAATCAAGATTGGTAATGGAAGTTGAAAAAACCTTTTGAAAAATTTGTAAAAAACCCATCACTTTTGGTGATTTTCTGTTTATAACATAGCCAGAAAATCATCAATTCTTCCTTAATAATTTATATTAATTAAGCCGAAAAAAGTTGATGAATCCTAGTAGCTACATCTCAACATGATACCAAATTGACAATAGAATCTTTACCCAGCTCAAAACTGAAACATTTTAAGCCACAACGCCATCAAGTTGGAACATACCAATTCGCAGTACATCTTGCATCTCTTTCGGAATTCTATATGTGCAAGTGAGAGAACCGATGCTAGCTGCGTTCCTGAATGCAAACTTCAGAGTGTGAATTGAGTGTGTGAGCACTCAAAGTGAGTTAACGTCTGAAGATGCTAGGCGTGCCTGCTAGCGAAACGTCGGGAACACCATTATGCTCCACTACGGCCTGAAAGCCGGAAAGTCTAAACAGTTTCTAGCAATGATCGCGAATGCCTAACTGTTTTGATCAGTTACGTTTAATAATTTTATTGTGTTAGAAAAACTATTGTAGTAGATATTTATTAAAAGTGTTTTGGGAAGGCAAATTTGCCTATAAATTTTTAAAAAATCATGTTTTCTTTATGTTATTTTATACGAACCACTATAAAGTAAGATTTTAGATTTAAGGTAGAATTGAATTAAGTAAGAATGTGCTAGTAATGTGACATAGCTCTAAATTGAACTGTTAAAACTTCAATTTGGGGCTGTGAATATTCAGCAAAAACTACATTACTACTAATGAATATATCAATTTCTTAAAGAACTAGCGTTTAATTTTCAACAAATTCCTCAAAAGAAAACATAAAAGTTAGTCAACATAACGAAAAAAAAACATTTCAAGCACCACACATTTTCACTTTCCACCCATAAATAAAAACAGTCAAATCTTCGATTTGAGCGTAAACTTTCCTGAATGCCATCTAAAAGGTTTTCCAGCTAAAAATAGCTGGAGTTTATTATTCGAATCTCGCAGCGCTTTTATGATGAGTTTTTGGACCAGTTTTGTGCCTTATCAAACATCTGATCAGATCTTTCCAGAATTTCACTGATTAGCGCTTAGTAAAAGCATGCTGCCATCAATCATTACAGTGTGGATAGTCGGATGGTGCCAGATTATCCTGTGTTTTGCCAGTCTTTATCAGAGGAGGGAATACCGCATTGGTCAGTAATTTTTTCAGTTTCGGTGGGTTAAAAGTGAATTTTTATAGGCGGTTTATTCAATGATCCAGTCCATCAAGCGGCTTTCGAGCTTGCTCTAATGGAGAAGGAGGATTGGGAACAACCTTTCCAACTCTTGACCGATAGCTTTAACGTCTCGCTTCACAGCAGTTTGGAGTCTCGTCGAGGTGCGAGTGGTCAAGGAAAATTTCCAAAAAAATACACTAATGGCTTTTAGCTGTTTGCGCTTTAATCAAACGGGGAGTGGTTGGCATTTTCGGTCCCAGCTCCCACTTCACATCCAACTACATCCAGTCCATTTGCGACAGCAAAGAGATTCCACAGATCGAAACTCACTATGCAACTAAAATCTATAGAAATCGCTGCTCGGTCAATCTGCATCCATATACGGAGGAAGTTGCCCAGTTCTTCGTACATTTGGTAAGTAGCCTAACCAAGCGGCAATTTGCCTCCTGCTTGTTTGGCTCTGAACAAAACCTTTCCCCCGGAAAATTTGCAGATCCGCTCCTACAATTGGGACAGCGTGATCATCCTGTTTGAGGACAACGAGAGTCTTCGACGAATCGCCCCATTATTGAGGCTGAACATTGATTACGGAATTCATCTGGTATTCAGACAACTGGATCTGGATTCATCTGGCAGCTATCGAGAGGTCAGTTCCCATGAATCCACTGGACGATTTTTAAAGATTCAGCTCTGCAGGTTTTAACCAGCATTAAAAAAATGCCCGACACTCACATCCTGCTGGAGTGCTCAATCGATATTTTGGAGGACGTGTTGAAACAGGTCCAGCAAGTCGGCTTATTGAGCGACAATTACAAATTCATCATCACCAACCTGGATTTTGGCGTTCTGGATCTGGAGCCTTTCCAGTATGGAGGAGCCAACATCACAGGGGTTCGTCCCAGTGGAGCTTAATAAAATGTGCCTTCAAGAGATCAATTTGTTTAGGTTCGCATGTTTGATCCCTTGGATGAAACAGTAGTAGCATTCCAAAGGCAAATTGACAAAATTCTTCAGTCGGATGAAAAACCCAGTGAGCCAAAAATGCGACTGTCCACCGCTCTTTTAATCGATGGAGTCAACATGTTTTACCAAGTGATCAAGGAGCTGGACTCATTTGCAAGTGCTGTGGAAGCTCAAAGTCTGGATTGCCAGGATACTCAGGCTTGGAAGTTTGGCTACACCATAGCAAATCAGATCAAAGGGGTAACCATTGGCGTTCTTTATGAGAAAATATCAAGAAATGTTGTTTTTTCCAGAAGGAATTCATGGGCATTACCAAGCGAATCCTCTTCGACTTTGAGGGGTTCAGAAGGGATTTCAAACTGGAACTGATTTCATTAACCAACGAAGGATTGCTCAAAGTGGGCCAATGGGACACCACAACGAAGCAACTCACCATAGAAAGACAGTACATTTCATCCCTGGATGAAACTGAGACAGAATACAACATTTTCAATAGAACCTTCACTATAGCCATAGTATTGGTGAGTTTAGTCTCGCTCATTTCCGAGCTTTAAAGTTAAGTTAAAGAGTTTATTGTAGACAGCCCCATATGCAATGTTAAAAGAGACAACTGATCAGCTAACAGGAAACGCCAGATTTGAAGGATTTTGTATCGATGTGATTGAAGAACTGAGCGCCATATTGAAGTTCAATTATACTTTCATTGTGCAACACGATGGGAAGAATGGGAACTTCAATCGATCGACCAACCAATGGGACGGCGTCATTCGTGCCATTATTGACAAGGTCAGCACAACGAAAACTGCTCCTTCTTCACCTGCTTTTTCAACATTTTTCCTCAGAAGGCTGATTTGGCCATCACGGATCTTACGATAACTTCCGAGCGAGAAAACGCCGTCGACTTCACAATGCCCTTCATGAACTTAGGTTGGTTTCCTCCTGCTACTCAGAAAACCAGTTTTAACAGCATCCCAATTCAGGTATCAGGATCCTATACAGGAAACCCGAACCAGTTCCCCCCAGCCTATTCATGTTCACCTCGCCCTTTTCCACCGGAGTTTGGCTGATGTTGGGAGTGGCCTACATTTTGGTGTCCATCTTCATCTTCATTATGGGCAGATTGTCACCTAGCGAATGGAACAACCCGTTTCCCTGCATTGACGAGCCTGAGTATCTGGTCAATCAGTTCAGCATCAGAAACTCCCTCTGGTACACTATTGGAGGGCTGCTGCAACAAGGCTCAGAGCTGGCTCCTATGTGAGTAAGTTTTCGTTAAAACCTGCATCAACTTGCTGGCGAAGACTTGAAGTTTGGGTGTAAAGTCGTAAGTTCCTGGGGTTGTGAAGAGTTTTCTCCCAATATAGAAGCATATCAACGCGAACAGCTTCAGGATTCTGGTGGTTCTTCGTGCTTATCATTGTGGCTTCGTATACAGCCAATCTGGCAGCGTTTTTAACTGTGGAGACTTTGGTGACTCCTTTCAAGAACATCGACGAACTTGCCAGGCAAACTGAAATTAAGTATGGAGCGAAAAAGCTGGGGGCGACAGAGAATTTCTTCCGGGTAAACTCTTCTAGCTCCTTTTAATTTTGGTTATATATAACTCCGCTTCAAGGACTCGAATATTAGTACCCATCAACGGGTTTACACCTACATGAAACAGCATCCCGACTACATGGTGTTGGAAAACGAAGAGGGAGTCAAAAGGGTTGAGACCGAGAACTATGCCTATCTGATGGAGTCCACCTCAATTGAGTATGTCACTCAAAGGCATTGCAGTTTGTCTCATGTGGGCGGGCTTTTGGATGATAAGGGATATGGAATCGCCATGGAGAAAAGTAATGTTGTGGAAAGAAGCGAAAAAGTTGGTGATTTTAGGGCGTTCTTTTAGATTCTCCTTATAGAAACGAGTTGAGCAGCAAAGTGATCAAACTGCAGGAAACGGGGGTTTTGAATCAGCTCAAGGATAAATGGTGGAAGGAAAAGCGAGGAGGAAGCACATGTTCAGTATGTTCGTCTTGAATGCTCTGAAAAATTGGGTGAAAAAATTGCTGTAATTTTGCAGGCAAAGTCGGAAGAAACCGAAGCTGAAGCACTGGATCTTCAAAATGTCGGTGGTGTATTTTTGGTGTTATTTCTCGGCGCAATTCTGGGATTCTTGGGCTCTTTCCTGGAAATGATCTTTCAGATGTACCGAAAGTGCAGAAGAGAAGATGCGTCGTTTGTTAACTGTTTGAAGAGGGAGCTGAGATTTTTCGTTAAATTTAAGAAAACTGTTAAGAATGTGCAGGCTCTTGAAAGCGACAAAAAAGCACAAATGTAAGCGGGAGTTAATTTGAATTAAACCGATGTTTTGCTTCATTTTTCTGGTTGTTTGGGTTAGAAATTTTAGCGATGAACTTCAGATTTAAGGCCGTACTTCCACTGGTAAGAAAAATTCCAGAGGTCAAATAACTTAGAAGTTGCTTCAAAGTGTCCAATTCACTTGAAGAGCAATTTGGGTCGGTTAGACTTTTGCTCAAACTTTAATGTCCGTGTGAGAGCCACGAATTGCGCTTTCAAATGTGTAAAAGCTTCAGAAAAATACAGTTTTTTTGCGAGTTTCAACCCGATTTCGAACTCAAAAGTAACATTGAAGTGCGTCTCATTTTGGGCATGGTTTTCTTCAGCTAATTATTGGGTAATTTCGCCAGCTGGACTATCTTCAGTCAGCAAAAGGAAAAATACGTTGAAGAAAGTGGACTTTTAGGGTGTTACTAGAAAATAAATAAAAAAGCACACACACATATCACCAGAAAGGATGAGAGGAGGACTTCATGCAAAAAAGCATTAAAGAAAATAATAGATGATAAACCAGAGGAAGCTCTGAAGAACAGGGCAAAAAGTACAGAAGAAAAGATGCTTGGTTAACTGCTTGATGAAAGAGCTGAGTTTTGTCAAGTTCAAGAAAACTGTTAAGAATCTCCACGCTCTTGAAACCGACGAAAAGGCACAGTTGTAAGGACGAGTTCATATAAATTAAACCGATGTTTTAGCTTCATTTTTCTGGACCCTTTCATCAGGTTGTTTGGCATAGTTTTTTTTACTTAAATTTCCTCCTTAGCTAAAGAGCTGACCGCTAAAAACTTCTCTCTCTTGAAAGCTGTTGAACCTTTATTTTTCTAGTTCCCTTTCTTTGGTAGTTTAGCTGCGTTTTTCCTATTTACATTTAGATAAATATTCGATATTTTCACCTCATTGACTTCCGCTAAATCGAGCTTTTACCGCAATTGAAAAACAACGTAAATTAAACCTGATTTATTCGTCACATGCACTTCCACTAGAGAAGCAGAACAACAATCACATTAAAGGCTTTCTAGGGCAAAAACAGTTCATCTATTGGACTGCTGCCTAAAACGGATCCTCCAATGGTTCTGGCCACGAACTTTACAACTCCAATCACTGCAGCTCCGATTTCCTTTAGAACATCTTGGTCGTTTTCATTCAGAAAAGTGTTCACGTTGTCGCCTGAAATATTCGAAATTTCCTGTTGGAGTCTGAGTCCTGGCCTCATCTAGCTACATACCCATCTGCTGATTTCCGTTGAACAAATGATCGAACTTGAAATAGGCCTTTTCAATCTTCCATTCCAGATTATCGTCGTCAATTTTCGCATATTTTTTCCCGTACTTTTCCTCTTTTTTGAAGGAAAATGAGTACTTAAATTCGCTGTTATCTACAAATAAACTTGTAAGTTTCCTGCTGATTCTTTTGGCTGGAGCTTACTGATGGTGATGTTTGCAGGCCCGCTTCCTGATATGGGCAACACCATGATTTTGCCATCAATTGAGTATTTACCAATTAGGGCAAGTCTTTGGGCATTTACCACGACGTAGATTGTTGATTGGTCAAAGTTGACGCTAATTTCAAACACCATTTGATTAAAGCGAGCGATTTCCTTCTTTGGGAAACTTACTGGAAAGTGGATAGTTTCACAGTGTCAAGTCCATATACGTCCACATCGGTGAAGCCTAGTTTTATGTGCGGACCAGCATCAACGTCGATTTTGGGCAACTTCATGGGCAACATGTTGGGCAACTTTAAATCACTGTCTCCTTTGAGCAGATGAGGTAAAGCGTCATTTCCACGCTCAGTGCAGCATTGATCAAAGTTCTTGGCTGATTTGCTGCAGGGTTTGATGTAGTCAGCTGAAAATGCATCTTGCAATGTCACACCAAAGTGTTTCTATAAGCATCCACTGTGTAGATAGACATACTTAATACGTTTAGCATTTAGCAGGCATATTAATTTTTAATTACGCAAATGTCCATATTCTAATTAGTTTTGTAACAACGCCAGTTCACGTAGGAAATTAATTACGGCATTTGTTTTTAGATAATTTTTCAACCTTGATACTTTCAAATTGATTTGGACATGTTTCACAGAATTTATACTTTTGCTGCGGTTGGAAAAAAACATTATATAAACCGATGAAAACTGAAACGAGGCAACGATATTTAAATGATCTGAAAGTTTTCCGAACTTTCAGACCAGATAATTAAGTTTGCCAAAAGAGCTTTGTGCCTAATTCTTAACTCTCTACTTACGCAATTTTAACGATTCAGCTGCCAGAAACAGCGCCCAAATGGCCAAAAACACTTGCATTTTTCGGAATTTCAATAAATTGAACTGCACTGGATGATTGATTGGGCATTTTTATACCAAAAATGTTGAACAACAAAAACTCTAAGCTGAATGAAGTACTAGTAGATCATTAGCGCACATGTAAGTTCAACAATCGAATGCAATTATCGGATTTAAAAGTGTTTTTGCCAACATTTTTACAAGGAAAACTCATTTAGAGGTAGAAAAAAAAATTATGTAAGGCTTGCGCTTGCACAGTATTTTCTGTACAGGGGATTTGTTCAATAACTCCCGTTCCAAAAAGCCAACAATCTCTACAGGGACGAGACAATTTTTAAAAATTTCTTTCAAATACTGTTGTTCGGTAAAATGCGCTAAAAATTGTGTAAAGGCCCGAAAACTCCACTTACATACCTCTGAAGATGCTAGCCTTGCGTGCTAGCGAAACGCCAGGAACAAATTCCTTTCGACGACCAGCCTGATAACCAGAAAATCATCATTTTTTTATTAACTTTTATGGGATTTTATTTGGTAAGTCGACTGGTTCTGGTAAGTAGATCTGCTAGGGTAAAACCAAGTTGGCAAAAAAAATTCGTCAATCTTTTTAGCCGCAAAGGCGTCAAGTTGGAACATACCAACTCGCAGTCCATCTAGCATCCCTCTCAGAATTCTATATGTGCAAGGGAGAAATCCGATGCCAGATACGTTCCTGAATGCCAACTTCAGTTTCATTTGATTGTGTGAGTTGATTGAGTGTGTGAGCACCGAAAGTGACTAGACACCTGAAGATGCTAATCATGCATGCGAACGAAACGTGAGGAAGAAATTGTTGTCCGCGATGGCCTAAAACCGCGAAAACTGGCCAGTTTCAATGAAAGGCGCCAAAGGTTGATAATCAAGTTTAAAGTGAGTTAAAAGTGAAATTTCGACAATCTGAACAGGAAAGATGGTTAGAAATATATAGTCACGATACACTAATTTAAAAACCAACACTCAAACTTGTGGTAAAAAATGTGAAAAACTGTCAACCTGCAAGCGACGCTTCCAAAATTTCTAAACTCCAAACCGGAGCCGGTGAGAGTTTAAAATTTTGACAGTATGAAGAGCAAAAACAGCTAAATTGATGGTGAAAATTTGAATCAAATCGAATAATTCACTATTTCAAAGCCCAACACTCAAACTTGGGGTAAAAACGGGTAGAAAACTGAATTAATAGTCTGCAAGCAACGATTCAAAAATCCCTAAAAATGATGAACAACAAAAACTCTCAACTGAATGAAGTACTAGTTGTTCATTAGCGCACATGTAAGTTCAACAATCGAATGCAATTATCGGATTTAAAAGTTTTTTGCCAACATTTTTACAAGGAAAGCTCATTTAGAGGTAGAAAAAAAATTATGTAAGGCTTGCGCTTGCACAGTATTTTCTGTACAGGGGATTTGTTCAATAACTCCCGTTCCAACAAGCCAACAATCTCTACAGGGACGAAACAATTTTTAAAAATTTCTTCCAAATACTGTTAGGTTTTCGGTAAAATGCGCTTGAAATTGTGTAGAGGCCCGAAAAAGTCCACTTACAAACCTCTGAAGATGCTAGCCTTACGTGCTAGTGAAACGCCAGGAACAAATTCCTTACGACGACCAGCCTGATAACCAGAAAATCATCATTTTTTTATTAACTTTTATGGGATTTTATTTGGTAAGTCGACTGGTTCTGGTAAGTAGATCTGCTAGGGTAAAACCAAGTTGGCAAAAAAAAATTCGTCAATCTTTTTAGCCGCAAAGGCGTCAAGTTGGAACATACCAACTCGCAGTCCATCTAGCATCCCTCTCAGAATTCTATATGTGCAAGGGAGAAATCCAATGCCAAATACGTTCCTGAATGCCAACTTCAGTTTCATTTGATTGTGTGAGTTGATTGAGTGTGTGAGCACCGAAAGTGACTAAACACCTGAAGATGCTAATCATGCATGCGAGCGAAACGTGAGGAAGAAATTGTTGTCCGCGATGGCCTAAAACCGCGAAAACTGGCCAGTTTCAATGAAAGCCGCCAAAGGTTGATAATCAAGTTTAAAGTGAGTTAAAAGTGAAATTTCGACAATCTGAACAGGAAAGATGGCTAGAAATATATAGTCACGATACACTAATTTAAAAACCAACACTCAAACTTGTGGTAAAAAAACGTGAAAAACTGTCAACCTGCAAGCGACGCTTCCAAAATTTCTAAACTCCAAACCGGAGCCGGTGAGAGTTTGAAATTTTGACAGTAGGAAGAGCAAAAACAGCTAAATGGATGGTGAAAATTTGAATCAAATCGAATAATTCACTATTTCAAAGACCAACACTCAAACTTGGGGTAAAAACGGGTAGAAAACTGAATTAATAGTCTGCAAGCAACGATTCAAAAATCCCTAAAAATGATGAACAACAAAAACTCTAAACTGAATGAAGTACTAGTAGTACTTTAGCTCACATGTAAGTGCAACAATCGAATGCAATTATCGGATTTAAAAGTTTTTTTGCCAACATTTTTACAAGGAAAGCTCATTTAGAGGTAGAAAAAAAAATTATGTAAGGCTTGCGCTTGCACAGTATTTTCTGTACAGGGGATTTGTTCAATAACTCCCGTTCCAAAAAGCCAACAATCTCTACAGGGACGAGACAATTTTTAAAAATTTCTTTCAAATACTGTTGTTCGGTAAAATGCGCTAAAAATTGTGTAAAGGCCCGAAAACTCCACTTACATACCTCTGAAGATGCTAGCCTTGCGTGCTAGCGAAACGCCAGGAACAAATTCCTTACGACGACAGCCTGATAACCAGAAAATCATCATTTTTTTATTAACTTTTATGGGATTTTATTTGGTAAGTCGACTGGTTCTGGTAAGTAGATCTGCTAGGGTAAAACCAAGTTGGCAAAAAAAATTCGTCAATCTTTTTAGCCGCAAAGGCGTCAAGTTGGAACATACCAACTCGCAGTCCATCTAGCATCCCTCTCAGAATTCTATATGTGCAAGGGAGAAATCCGATGCCAGATACGTTCCTGAATGCCAACTTCAGTTTCATTTGATTGTGTGAGTTGATTGAGTGTGTGAGCACCGAAAGTGACTAAACATCTGAAGATGCTAATCATGCATGCGAGCGAAACGTGAGGAAGAAATTGTTGTCCGCGATGGCCTAAAACCGCGAAAACTGGCCAGTTTCAATGAAAGCCACGAAAGCCTTCTTTTGATAATCAAATATAAAGTGACTTATAAGTGAAATTTCGACAATGTGAACAGGAAAGATGGCTAAATTTATAGTCACGATCCACTTATTTGAAAACCAACACTCAAACTTGTGGTAAAAAACGTGAAAAACTGTCAACCTGCAAGCGACGCTTCCAAAATTTCTAAACTCCAAACCGGAGCCGGTGAGAGTTTGAAATTTTGACTGTATGAAGAGCAAAAACAGCTAAATGGATGGTGAAAATTTGAATCAAATCGAATAATTCACTATTTCAAAGACCAACACTCAAACTTGGGGTAAAAACGGGTAGAAAACTGAATTAATAGTCTGCAAGCAACGATTCAAAAATCCCTAAAAATGATGAACAACAAAAACTCTCAACTGAATGAAGTACTAGTTGTTCATTAGCGCACATGTAAGTTCAACAATCGAATGCAATTATCGGATTTAAAAGTTTTTTGCCAACATTTTTACAAGGAAAGCTCATTTAGAGGTAGAAAAAAAATTATGTAAGGCTTGCGCTTGCATAATATTTTCTGTACAGGGGATTTGTTCAATAACTCCCGTTCCAACAAGCCAACAATCTCTACAGGGACGAGACAATTTTTTAAAATTTCTTTCAAATACTGTTGTTCGGTAAAATACGCTAAAAATTGTGTAAAGACCCGAAAACTCCACTTACATACCTCTGAAGATGCTAGCCTTGAGTGCTAGCGAAACGCCAGGAACAAATTCCTTACGACGACAGCCTGATAACCAGAAAATCATCATTTTTTATTAACTTTTATGGGATTTTATTTGGTAAGTCGACTGGTTCTGGTAAGTAGATCTGCTAGGGTAAAACCAAGTTGACAAAAAAAAAATCGTCAATCTTTTTAGCCGCAAAGGCGTCAAGTTGGAACATACCAACTTGCAGTCCATCTAGCATCCCTCTCAGAATTCTATGTGTGCAAGGGAGAAATCCGATGCCAGATACGTTCCTGAATGCCAACTTCAGTTTCATTTGATTGTGTGAGTTGATTGAGTGTGTGAGCACCGAAAGTGACTAAACACCTGAAGATGCTAATCATGCATGCGAGCGAAACGTGAGGAAGAAATTGTTGTCCGCGATGGCCTAAAACCGCGAAAACTGGCCAGTTTCAATGAAAGCCGCGAAAGCTTTCTTTTGATAATCAAGTTTAAAGTGACTTATAAGTGAAATTTCGACAATGTGAACAGGAAAGAGGGCTGAATATATAGTCACGATCCACTTATTTAAAAACCAACACTCAAACTTGTGGTAAAAAACGTGAAAAACTGTCAACCTGCAAGCGACGCTTCCAAAATTTCTAAACTCCAAACCGGAGCCGGTGAGAGTTTGAAATTTTGACAGTATGAAGAGCAAAAACAGCTAAATGGATGGTGAAAATTTGAATCAAATCGAATAATTCACTATTTCAAAGACCAACACTCAAACTTGGGGTAAAAACGGGTAGAAAACTGAATTAATAGTCTGCAAGCAACGATTCAAAAATCCCTAAAAATGATGAACAACAAAAACTCTCAACTGAATGAAGTACTAGTTGTTCATTAGCGCACATGTAAGTTCAACAATCGAATGCAATTATCGGATTTAAAAGTTTTTTGCCAACATTTTTACAAGGAAAGCTCATTTAGAGGTAGAAAAAAAAATTATGTAAGGCTTGCGCTTGCACAGTATTTTCTGTACAGGGGATTTGTTCAATAACTCCCGTTCCAACAAGCCAACAATCTCTACAGGGACGAAACAATTTTTAAAAATTTCTTCCAAATACTGTTAGGTTTTCGGTAAAATGCGCTTGAAATTGTGTAGAGGCCCGAAAACTCCACTTACATACCTCTGAAGATGCTAGCCTTGCGTGCTAGCGAAACGCCAGGAACAAATTCCTTACGACGACCAGCCTGATAACCAGAAAATCATCATTTTTTTATTAACTTTTATGGGATTTTATTTGGTAAGTCGACTGGTTCTGGTAAGTAGATCTGCTAGGGCAAAACCAAGTTGACAAAAAAAAAATCGTCAATCTTTTTAGCCGCAAAGGCGTCAAGTTGGAACATACCAACTCGCAGTCCATCTAGCATCCCTCTCAGAATTCTATATGTGCAAGGGAGAAATCCGATGCCAGATACGTTCCTGAATGCCAACTTCAGTTTCATTTGATTGTGTGAGTTGATTGAGTGTGTGAGCACCGAAAGTCTCTAAACATCTGAAGATGCTAATCATGCATGCGAGCGAAACGTGAGGAAGAAATTGTTGTCCGCGATGGCCTAAAACCGCGAAAACTGGCCAGTTTCAATGAAAGCCACGAAAGCCTTCTTTTGATAATCAAGTTTAAAGTGACTTATAAGTGAATTTTCGACAATGTGAACAGGAAAGAGGCCTGAATATATAGACACGATCCACTTATTTAAAAACCAACACTCAAACTTGTGGTAAAAAAACGTGAAAAACTGTCAACCTGCAAGCGACGCTTCCAAAATTTCTAAACTCCAAACCGGAGCCGGTGAGAGTTTGAAATTTTGACAGTAGGAAGAGCAAAAACAGCTAGATTGATGGTGAAAATTTGAATCAAATCGAATAATTCACTATTTCAAAGACCAACACTCAAACTTGGGGTAAAAACGGGTAGAAAACTGAATTAATGGTCTGCAAGCAACGATTCAAAAATCCCTAAACTCTAAACCAGACTCGGTATGGCCTTGAAAATTTTTAAATTTGAAGAGGAATAATCGGTGAACAAACGCCGAAAATTTTAGTTAAATTAATTTATTGGCCTATTTAGAAACAAACCCTTAAATAAAGGACTTAAAAGTGAAATAATGCAAAACTGCATGCGACGTTTAAAAAACATCTCATTCTCCAAACCAGGGCCATTACAACTTTGAAACTTTCACTGTGTGAAGAGGAAATATGGCTAAAAGGATAGTGCAAATTTTCATTAATTTGCAGGTAATTAAGCTGTTTAAGTCAACCTTTAAAAAAACACATTTACAAACAGTGAAAATAAAGTAAAAAAACAAAAGCAAAAGTTGGTGCAAAAAATTTGTAGTTTTAGTTGATGAGGAGACACAAAAAGTGCGGCAATATTCCCAAAATCTAAACCGCCTGAAGAAGAAAATTTAATAAAATACAACACTTTTTGGAGAACATTAAAAATGCCTCCAATCTCAAGAAACAAGAACACTCTTCCAGCTTTTGACAATTTTTTAAAACCAAAAATCGCTTACAAAAACCATACACAGCTGAAAACTGGAGAGGTTTACTTACGAAGTGCCTTTGATATGCCGAACGCACAAAGAGAAACAAACAAAACTGTGAAACTGTGCATTGTTACCAACCAGCTGAATTCAAATAAATCTTCAACTAACCCTCAAAAAGCCTGTAAAGCCTATTTATAATATTCGCATAAAACTGGTTTAATTTTTTTCGAAAACCTACTCATTAGCTCTGATTTCCGGCTTCAAATGGGTCCTTAATTGGAAGAAGTTATTACAGTAAGTACAGGAAAAAAACTTTACATCCAAAGTTCGCAATGGTGAATTCACCTTTGAGTTTAACTGTGTGGACAAACAATTTGCCAGCAATTTACGTTATGGGGCAAAAGCAACATGGCTTTTTTAATGTGTTAAAAGTTCAAATTTCAGCAGGATAAATTACATAAAAAGTGCTTCAAACGGCAAAAAAAACACGTTTTTTCTTAAATTGCTTAATTAATGTTTTTGTGTCAGATTTGTTATGATCCTTCATAATTACTAGAGGAAAGTGTTTGTGATATTTTAATGAGATGTTTTTAAGCGCAAAATATAAATGCTACTTTGATCAGTAGTTAGTGAAATAATTCCATTACAAGCTGCTTTTCAGAGCAGAACTTTTCCTTAGCCCTAGAAGAGATTCTCGTATGCAATTTCACCAGGGAATTGACCAGGTACAACGTAAAAGAAACCAGCTGATTGCAGAATAATGTGCACAAATCAAAGGCAAACATACGAATTGCAAGAATCACCTTCAAAGACTCACCATGTGCCATTGATTCTTAGTCGCACAGACGCACGCGACATGGTGAAATGTTCCTCATTAGTTAGCAAATCCTACTCCAGCTTACATAAAATTATAATTAAAAAGCCATTAAAGAAATCCAATAATTACATAACGCATACATCTTCCAACTGCATGATACTGTCTGGTTGGAAGCCGGCCTAGTCTGTTAGCCAGCCACTTTCGCTGCAAACCGAAGAATGATTCTTCAGTGGTTATTGGTGCTTCTAGTCAGTGTCTGTAGCTTAGTGGCTCTTAAATTGCGTAAGTACGTTATTTGGTGGAAAAAGGAGTGCTGTGCCCCCAAAACCAGTAGCAGTTTAATTTTTTAACGGTTTTTCTGTGTGTTTTTTACTCATTTTTAGCAAACTACATCACGCCCTGTTCGAAATCTGACCCAAACCACAATGCTTGCACACTGGCAAGTGCACGCGCTGCTGTGCCCAAATTTTTAAAAGGTAAGTCCCTGCTTTTCCACCTCAAAACTCTTCATCTCATACCACAAACTTTCCAACTTTGCTGGTGGCAAAAGCCTTGATAAAGCGTTTTTTTTAAGGCCGAGGGCGCTAAAAGTTATTTCTTGTACCGATTTCACACTCAATTTCACCTTTATTGCTTCATATCACGTTGGTTTCGTATGTTTTGCAAAATCAACACTTGCATATAAAGCCGAGTCATTTGTATAATTAGCGCAAAACACAATTAAACCAGTTTTCCGTAAGTGATTTTTAAACAACCTGCTAATTGAATGCTGAAGAAGTGAACTAAAAACAGGCAATAAATCCGCAGCCAAGTAACCGGCGCAATTATTTAATTAAAATAATATAAAATCTTAAAAAAACCTTCCAAAACATTAATTATAATTATTTTAATATTTTTTTTGATCATCATCAGACATTCATCAGTTAGTTATATGCAATTAACTCCAATACAAATTGCACATATTTAATAATCCAGTTAAACGTATTTGTCAGTGGCCTCCAAACCCTTATGAACGCGAATTAACAAACAAATTTTTTTTTTTGTTAATTTTTATTAATTTTCGATTAGTTCTGTGTTTTTTTTTTTAATATTAATTGCATGTTTTTTCCATTTAATAATTATACACATACATTATAATTTTTTTCTTCTGTTTAGGAGACCGGAAAATCGGACTGCCATCTCTCCTGCCCCTTAAATACCCCCAATCCACCGTCCTCAATGGAAACAGTCTGAAGGTGACGTTGAATAATCTCACTGTTTACGGATTGGACAATATCGACATTAAAGAACTACAGTTGAGTGAAACATTCGGTAAAAAATGCTTGAAAGGGACAAGGCGGGGTTGTAAAGGCGTGCGTTAGACTGAGATAAAGTGCGCCGAAAGTGGGCGGAGCTTGCTTGGGTCTTTTTCTAACGCATTGTTAACTGTCCTTTTCCAGCTTTAATGTTGCACTGTTTTAGGTTCGATTATGAGGCCAGAAAAGTGACATTCAAGTCATTCAACAAACAGCTGGATATTAAAGCCGACTATACCATAGATGGACGAATTTTGTTTATTCCGCTGCAAGGAAGCGGGCCTTGTAAATTCGAATTTAGTAAGCATTTTATTTGTTAAAGTGTTTTTTTGGTAAAAAATGGGTTTCCAGTTAATGGCACTTACGAGTACAACTATGAGTATGACATCGAAACTAGGAACGGGAAAAAGTTTGCTAAAATCAACAGCTCCCGATCCAATTGCAAGTACGATGTGGAAAAGGCCACTTTCAACTTGCAGAACTTGTTCAATGGGAACGAAATGCTTGGTAAATGATTCGGTGATTATCAAAAACATCAGGCTCGTGAGTGCGTGGCTAATTCAATGCTCATTTAATGGAAAAGTCTCGAACTTACAAATTTTCTTAATGGTGTTTTTTGCGAAAATGCAGTTTTCGATCATTTTCGCTCAACTTTCCATAAGATTACAAAGAATATGTTGCCACATTTCGCAGAAAGTAGCAAATCTAAGTGGGTGTTTTCAAAAAATTCAAGCACGTAAGGGCCTGATCATCTGGATAATTACCGGTGATTTTCGCATTAAAACGCGCAAATTGATGGATTTTTCTAATTTTTAGGGGAACAAACTAATCGACTGATCAACGAAAACTGGATGCTGTTGAATGAGGAATTGAGACCGTCAATTAACGATCTTCTCACTGGGGTGCACGAGATCGTTACCAACGTTTTCTATCAGAATATTCCTTTGGATGAGCTGATTTTGCCCTGAAATTTTGTGTTATTAGCATGTACACGCTATTTAGTTTTCAATAAATAAATAAAAGTGAAACTGTGGACAATTTCCATTATGCTGCTATGAAGAAACAGTTCAGTAAACTGAAACTTTCTCATTCTCTGCTGTTGCCTCTTACATGTTGCAACAGTGTAAACCCACTATCGGTATTTTAATAAAAGTTAATTGACAGAATTTTCTAATACTAAGAATTTCTCTTGTTCATTTGCGTATGTTAATTTTCGATTTCCTTCTACAGTTGACCAACAAGATCAGGTACATTGTTGCCGCATTTCTGATGGAGTTTTTTCCAAATATCTCAGTTTTTTGTGCAAATTATCTGTTTTTTTGCTACTTCTTTACTACCTCCAGACAACACCGCCATTGAATGACCCTGTATAATCGTAATGCTTGTCAAGTTCGCTTGCGCAGGTATAGTCTATCCCAAGCTTTTTGGCAGTGACGCAATAACTGTCGATCTTTTTCTATTACTTGTCCACCGAGCGAGACGGAAATTTGGTGTTTCTAGCGTATGTCTCATAAAGTTTTTACAATTCACGGAAGTATGGAAGAATATTGAATTTTTTTTTTTTTGATTTGTTGCCGAGAATTGGGAGTTTTTCCGAATTTTTACAAGTTATCATTTTAGTGTGTGTTATTTTCGGGTACTAAAAATGCCAAAATTGCCATATTTTCAACACCATTGCATAATTTTTGTATCAGCTCCTCATTTTTTTCTTCTGTTTTCTGCATAATATGTATTTTGTACTAAAATAAAGATGGTTTTTAAAACTCCTAATTCAACAAAAATAAATCGCGAACAAACGCTCAAGCTGGCAACCACGCAATATTAAAGAAACTCTTTCGAACCAAGCTCAGACATGAGGACAACTTTCATTAAAGGCGTCTCATGTAATGACGTCACTGCCAAATAGCTTGAGTGAAAGAAGAATTGTCCCCCTCTTGTACCCCTTGGCCATATTTTATAAGGGTGGGGATAAAATATCTTCGGGAACTTGCAAGAAGGGGAAACAATTTGGCAGACACAAGGCGCATTCGCCACCATCGATTTAAGCTGTTTCGATCCTTGTGGGGCCATCTATGGATCGAACATTAAACCAGCCTGCTAAAATGTTTTTAAAAAGTTTTGTTGTTTAAGTCCCTAAGTGCGCTTATGTCAAATTACCCCTAAGGAAATATGTGTCAAAAGGTGGGATTTTTGAGGAAAAAGTGGGAAAAAAGGTCCAGGTCTGGTTATTTTGATCGGGCTAATCCAGGGTTCCCACTCCCAGGCGCGATCCCACTACTGCACAACGCGGGGACTTTTGGCTGCTGGGTTTCCCCCCTGGCCCGATTCGCTCCTCATTGTTCAACCTGGCCACCCCAGGCTCCCCCAGGGCACCCATATTGACGCCATGCTTAGTGTGGACGCCCGGTCAACACGAAACGCCCTGAACCAGAACTCCCAACCTCAAACCATCCACTAAACCCGACCTCCAAGCAGCTGGATTACAGGAGACGCCACACTCCCAGTCGAAAGTTAGAGAGTTTTCTAGGGTTTGCTTTCGTCAAAAATGGCCGAAGCTGACTAATTAATTACTACTAATTAATTTAATTAATTATTTAATAAATTATTAATCTAAAAAATTCCTATTCCTTATTTCTGGTGTTAAATCTGTTAATGTCTTTATTTTGCATAAAAGCCGATCAACTCTTCGAAAGTTTGAAAATTTGAAAAATTTTCTTAATTTTAAAAGTTTCCTAAACTTAAAGACACTTTCTGATAATTTTAATTGGAAAATTTTAGTTTTCCCAGTTGCTTTTCCGCACTTAATTCTTCAATAGCCGTTAAACTCGATACTCAGGCCCACAACCAACGGTGGATTTTGGTAAGACATATTTTTGGCTAACAAAAAGGCGTAATTTATTTTATTTTTAGCTTTAATTGACTACATGACGCGCCCAAAACAAATAAAATTATATCTATATATAAAAGATATACAGGGTTGTTCTGAGTAAATATGACTTTTACATACAGTTTAAAATAATTTCCCAATATACGGGGTGCGTCGTACCCAGCTATGGTTTTCTTCATTAGAACCCCCCCATTTTTTGCCCCCATCGAAGTCTTTTTCGGATGTTTTATCTGAAAACTACACAGTTTGCAAAATTTTGGAAAAATAAGGAAAGTTTAACCCCCGCTGGGTTCCACAGAAATGGCTGCTGTACCCTAATCGCTACGAATTTTCGAAATCGCTCTTCTGGTGCTCCAGTAGAACCTCACAGGCTACCTGCTGGCATTATTTAATTTATGAAAACTTCCCCACAATCCTCCCAATGAGCCGCCAAAGTTGCATGTTTTTCCACCTCAATAAATTAACTATTTTAACTGGACCCAATTTTTTTTATTGTCAATTTTTATATCGGACTGGTGAACAACCTTGTATAAACGCGGCAGATCGGTAGATGTTGTAAAATTAAGACGATTTGACTATTTTAATGCGCAATTAATGTGTTTTAGCTGTAAAACGTTAGAAAAACATGTCGACTATTAAATCCTCTGTTTGCTTGACGAATTTATAATCACAAACGTTATCAGAAGATAAAATTGTCACTCCAAGCCATGCCTGGTCTTTTCGTTGCAAACCTGTAGTAAGTAAGAATTTAGAGGTAAGTAAGGTGACTATTGATGAGTATTCTGGTAGTAAGTCGGGTGAGAAACGTTCACTGGTAAGCCTAAAATGCCGTGATCTATATTGCGTCAATTAAGTGCATTTATTTATATACATCCTTGGCAGTGGCAATTTGAAGGCATCTTTCATCCTGGCTACACATTAGATATTTTTTTATTCATTCTGCCTCTCGGGTGTGTTTCAACATTTATTTTTGGCTCACTTTTCTCCTAATACTCTGTATGCAAATTTGGTCATAAAACTTTGAAATGCACACGCCCGAGGGCTTTTGAGTTCTTTACAAGAAAACGAAAGGTTTGCCAAACAAACTTCCTCCACAGCTAGTGAGGAGGAAGAAAATGTAAAAATTGAATTAAACTTATAAAATAATTTGAAAAAAGAGCGCTTTAACCATCATTATGAGCGTGAATGATTAATCCCAATATTTTATACCAAAAATTAATTTAATCCAAAAAAAAATTCCTGGGTTTCAGTCAATTTTATTGTTTATTATTCAAAATGTTACAAATACGTTTCGGTGTCTTTCTCCACCATCATCAGTTTGTCTAAAATATACATTTACATTTAGACAAACTGATGATGGTGGAGAAAGACACCGAAACGTATTTGTAACATTTTGAATAATAAACAATAAAATTGACTGAAACCCAGGATTTTTTTTTGGATTAAATTGAAATACAGTCAGGAAAATATACACAACAAAAATTAATGACGCCATACAGGGCGTGCGAAAAAAATGCATCCAACCTTGGAAACCGATATCGACACACGTTCCCTCCCTAAAAAGCGGATTTTCGTTATTTTCCTGCAAGTTTTTCGATAAAACTCCTTAATCGTAATCTCATAACTGACTAGATTAATTTTTTTACATTAAATTCGCCGCTTTAAGGCAAACGGGTGTGTGCAAAAAATAAAACGCGGGTTTTTTAAGGAATCTTCACAGTGCATTCACTCACGCTTTACCAGTTTTCTCGAAAACGGTGCATTTCACGAAAATTTTCCAAAACGCCGAAAATAATCTAAATTAAATGGGCTTTCAAACTAATGCCA
The DNA here is from genome assembly GCA_024550625.1 of Dendroctonus valens. NCBI lineage: Eukaryota > Metazoa > Arthropoda > Insecta > Coleoptera > Curculionidae > Dendroctonus > Dendroctonus valens. The sequence continues at coordinate 218,224 of JAJTJO010000058.1, forward strand.
AAAATTGCCAGTTTTTCGGAGATTCAAAGGCTAAGCTACCACGCACAAGTGCCCAAAAGCGCTTCCATCTGCTTAAAACATTTTTTTTGCTTTATTTCCCGGACACCCTGTATATTTCTGTAGAAACTAATGAAAGTATGATTTAATGCCGCTATTTAAATGTTGCTTGAAAAAGTCTTGATGTTTTTGCTTCGTTTGCGCTTGTTGGAACTAAAAAAATTAATTTTTTTCTCTTAGGCTTGAATTCTGCATCAAATATTTTCGTTACTCACGGTTTTTACCAAAATATTGTCAAACGAATTATTATTAAACACACTATACATGGTGTGCAAAACAAATCTAAATTTGAGTAGATAATTTTTAAAATTTGTTTACGAAACTGCGTTGCTTCCTAAAAATCGAAATTTGATTTTTTCCAGAAACTTCTGCTATAAAACTCAAAAACCGCTAGTACCACAAATGATTCGCAAAATTTTGAGGAATAAAATCGTCCGTTTAGTGCAAAAGTTTTGGAGATTAAAGCGCAGATTTTCTGACGAATTTCGGAAGTGCATTCGCTCACACTATACCAATTTGCTGGAAAACTGTGCTTTTATCGACCATTTTTCAAAAGGTGAAAATTAATCAAAGTTGAATGGGCTTTCTAAAACCAGGTTCAGTTTTTTTCCAAAGGGCAATCAGGGCTTTCGGGCGCCAAATCAAAGCAATCACTGAAACGCGCAGAACTAACCAGTTTCTCCTGTATAAAAGGCATTTTTTTGTCTTGTATTGCGCGAACACCCTGTATATGCATGTAGAAACAAATGATTATGTGGAGTAATGGCGCAGTTACAGTTTTAGCAGGTTTGGGACCTGCTTGATAGCAAAAATTAATTATTTTCTTTTCAAGTTTAATTTGATGACACCGTTAAGAACCGTAGGCTTAAATCCCCAAAATAACTACTTGACTTGCATATTCCGCACTTGGAAAAATATCCTTGCCGCAATACAACTTTCCAGCTAAAAAAACCGCAGCTATTTTCAGCTGAGTTTTTTGAGGAAAAATCAAATTTTGGCGACGTTTCCATCATGTTTTGTGTGTGTGTGGCAACCCGTCCAGTTAAATGAAAATAATGAAATATATTTTCAGGTATTCCAGTTGAACCCGACACGGCTATCCCTGGTCCAAGGTGAATTAAAATTGGCACTGCCTGATACACGAAATTATCTCGAGCATCGTCGTCGTCGTTTGTGTGTAAACACTGATTCAGCCATACGAAAAACCTGCACAACAATCGCTCAAATCCATTTATCAAATCTTGAGGAACTAAGCTTAAGCAGCCTGTGCTGAAACATCCCGGTACCGAAAGGGGTTGGTTTCGGTCATGTCAGTGCCATTCTTGGGAAGGCGTCGTGTAAGTGAACATTTTTAAACACTTTTTTAATTATTATCGATAAGAAACACCAGCACCTGTTAAACTCAAGCGCCCGAAAAGGATTTTTCAAAATTACTCAATCAGAAGAACTTGCTTTTATTAACTTAAGGCACCTGCTGGGCAGGAACAAACCAAAATTGGATTGTGAAGTAATTCACGTTTCTCTTTTACTGTTTCTGACGGGAAATTTGCCTAAATAAACCTTCCATCATCCACAAAAAATGTTGGCTGTTTATTATTTGTTTTATTTTTGGTTTATTGTTTATTTGTTACCTGTTCAAAAGCTTTCCCGTTTATTGGCTTGATTAAGTAACATTTTTAACACGAGCTGGACACACAAAGAGGATCAAGCAATTTAATTTAAGAGCCTTTAGACTGCAAAAGTCCCCTTTTTTAATCGGTAAATTATTAGATTAAAAGCGCATCCAAAAGCCAAGTTAGTAGAAATTGAAAAAGCCTCTAAAATGAAACAGATCTCAACCTTGGGTAAATATACATGGATTATGACTAATTATATTTAATCAGATTCATTATCGGCACTTGCACTTGATAAAATCATGCAGCGAATGAATGTACTAAAAGGAATGCCCTGAGTAGAAAATTTTTTTAAATAAATTCCGAAGGAACAAACATACATTTTCATCTGTCCACCAATTGCGTTGGATTTTCCCAGCCAGCAAAAAACATGCTTAAAATTACCGTTGCAGCCAATCTAATGCTTGAACACTTTAGCATAACTGGAATTTTAATGCATTTTTGTTTTTAATTGCAGAGTTCTTCCATTAAAAAGGAATTTTCGGAAAAAGAGCTGAATGGTAAGAGAAGGTATTTTCGTATAATTTTAATTAATTGGTGGAACTGGCACAAAAGACTAAAAACTGCGTCCAAACCAGTGTCGTGCCCGAAGGGCGAAGGGCTCAGCACAACTTTAACATCCAACAAACATCATTTTTAAATCGATTCTTCTCGCGTGCATTTTCCGCTTTCAAACTCACTTTTTCAACAGCAAATTAAACTAACGATTCTCTGAAAGATCGTAAAATCTACGACCTCAATGCATTCTGAGATCATCCTAATCTCCGGGATTTTGTTGAGTAATCGGTAGGCAGAATTAAGCCATAACTAATTGAGCAAGAATGAAAACTATCAAAAGTTTACTTTGAACAAATGAGCAAACGCGATAAAAATGTTAAAGCAGGTGTTTGTTGCTTGGAATTCCGTACTTCATGGCTAAATGTTTGGAACGTTTGGTGATTCTAGTCTTATCGAAAGACAAATATGGCAATAAAAGCGATGAGTCAAGTGACTGAACACATGCAGTTAAGAAAACTTGCAAAATCTTCAACGTAACAAGATTACAGTTGGTTTAAAGGTGCTGGAAAAATGCGGTAAAAGGAGCAGTTTTTCTCCATCGATTACTAATGGAAAATGACTACAAGTTGTAGTGCTGGCAGATATTCAAAAATGCTGTTTCGACCGAAATAAACCGCAAGGTTTAATTTTAGCGATAAATATTGTATTTTAGGAAAACCGTTGGTTTATACGAATGGGTAAACCAAATATTTTGACGGCGATTTATTCGATTATTAATTAAATTCCCCGAGCTCAGGAGAAATTCACACAATCTGGACTTCTCCTGAGTGTCTTCCTGTGTCCCACTGTATTTGATCAAAAAAAAAATGTATCCCACTGTATTTGATCAAAAACACCCCTGTCCGGTTTGAGAAATAAACACTTATTAATAACTTTTTTCGTAAAATTTTCGTCCATTTTATGCGGTTTTTGAGCTGCTATGCTGCAAGTTTTTCGCATATTGTTTTACACGACTGCTTAAAACCGCGAAAAACTCATCAGTTTCAAGCAATTGCCATGAAAACTTCATTCATTTCTCGCTTTCATTGTCCGCGACCCAATCAAGTGTAGATAATTTTAAAGTGCATATAAAATTGTTAACAGACTTAAGAACAGCATTCGATCTTCTGGATCGGAATCAAGATGGGCAGGTGACGACAAGAGAATTTAAAATTATGTTGAACAATTTGGGAATCGACCTTAAACAAAACAAAGTCGATGAACTGATACGAAGCGCGAGCCATGCAGGTGAGCGCAAACATTGATTCTGGTGCAAAAAACATTAAAACCTCACAAAGAATCAATTGTTTCAACGTTATTTATTTGACTAAACTTTACATTTTATTTACATGGCTTTTGGTAGGAAAGGAACTAATTGACGAGAACGACTTTTTAAAGTTCGTCAAACAAATCCAAGATTTGTGTGATTTGAGAAATTCCAACGACGACGAACAGGATTTGGTAGCAGCGTTTGCTGTTTTTGACATGGATAACGACGGATACATTACGAAAGACGAGCTCAGAATAGCAATGGAAATGATAGGAGAAGATGTGAGCGAGGACCAATTAACACATATTATGGAAGTGGCGGACACTGATAAGGATGGAAAGATCAACTATGAAGGTATACAAAAGTGTGTAGAATAAATTACCTAAATCTAGAACTAATGGCGCGGTTTCAAACGTTACAAATCAGTCGATCTTATTTTAGAATTTTCCCAGCTGCTGTCGTAAGGACTTTTCGCTTGTTTAACAACCAACTAGGAAAACACTTTGGAATAATGGAAATAAATCCGTTCAGGGTTTTCTGCTCCAACTAACAAACGAACTTCATTTAAAAGAAAACAACCAGTTTCAAACACACAAAAAATTATAAGGTCTCTCTAGATAAAACCACCTCCAACAGAAAACCCTGTATAGGAACAGAAAACTGCATTAATACCTATAAAGCATTATTAGATATGTACAATCCAGAAGCTGGGTGTATGTACACAAGGTTATTCTAATTCTAGGATATGTATTTGGATTATATTCTGATATGATAGTATTGTAAGTACAAGACTGATGTAGCTTTAAGATTGCATGTGACAATAAAAAACGTTGATTGTCCTAGTCATCCATAAAAAAAGCGAATAATTCAGAAATTTTTCGTAATACGAACTGTACACTACCTTCGTAACGGAACAAGCATTTATCTGGAACATTTTTGGTTTTTTCCTCAAACTGTCCGTGGCAAGTAATGATTACTGCCATACTCTCTGCTGTTTGCAAACGACTGCACCAGCTTTTCCTTGTGGCTGCTGGTGAGCAAGAAAATCGCAACAATGGTAATCCCAAAACCGCACGAAGCCCCTAAAATGCTGGTTGCTTCCATGCTGGCCCATTCTCTGAACAAAATCGCCGAAACCACTATCACCATCGTGGTAAACATTACATAATACACTGGCGTCACTATGCTGGTATCAAACACATCCAGGGCCTTATTCAGGTAATTCATTTGGATGCAAATGAAAGCCACTACTACCAGGATCGCAACAATCCACACGTCCTTAGTGGGCAGGTCTCCTGCAAAAACACACTTTTAATTAACGTTTCGTAACCCAGCTGATTGAGAAATTTACCAGTTATAGACCTGCGAATAGCCAGCCCAAGGGCTTTGCAGGACATAACAGTTAGGCTGCCCACCGCTGAACATACGGCAACATACACTGAAACGTATTGGTTCCCATATCGCGGCCCCAGGACGAAAATTATGGAGATAACAATGACCGAAACCATGAAAACATAGTAGAGAAAGTCTGCCTCTACTAGTCGACCGAGCAGTTCGTCAATTGAGCTGAATTCTTCCTCATGCGGCGAATGGATCACAATCACCACAGATCCCAAGACGCAAAGTATACAGCCCATCTGCAACCATTTACAAGAATGTTTTCTTGCTAGAAGATATTGTCGGTTATTGCGCTTACCTTTCCAGTAGTATTTAGTGTCTCGTGGAGAAATTTTGATGCTAAAACTGCCGATACTAGGACACTCAGTGCTCCTAAGGGTGTAACCAGGGAGGCTGGAGCAAAGGCATACGCTCCGAAGTTCGCCAATTCGCCCACTCCCACTGGAAAACCCAAACAAAAGTGTATAGCAAAAGTGTTTTGGTTCCTTTCAGATAAACAGCCCAGATAAGCTTGCTATCGCCTACGATTCTAAGTAGGCTGAAATAGATTGTTAACACCATCCCTGTGGCATGCCCCAATAGCATTATAGGCAGTAATCTGCCTAAATGTCCACTCACTTGTTAAAAGTCCTATCCACCATGTCCAGTCTTTGAGGTAGCCGAAGCCCCCGGCTGACGCTCGAAGCCCGACCTTGTTCAACCGCTTCAGGGAGATTTTCTTAATAATAAAACTAGAGCCGATAAATATTGAGGAACTAAGAGCCAAACACAGCCCAATGTAAAAGTCGAATTTACTCTCTCCTTGAGGACTGGAAATCTTCGAACTTATAACGCCTGTGGAATCCATTTTGCGGATTTTCACCTTAACCAACACAACCAATCTGTAACTGATAACTATTACTCACTGCAGGCTCTAATCTCGCTAAGAAAATGATAAATAAATTAAGCTAGTGGAATGATACAAGGTAAACAGAAAAGTAGGGTTAAAACTGATTGGTGTCAAACATGAGTGTCTGGATGCGATCGAGCTGGACCAGCTGGTCATCTCTTTTCAGTTCGCCTGAATTACCTGGTCTAAAACATAGCTTCTTTGTCTGTGGCGATTTGAATGCACCTTGCCTCCTACCTGCCACTTTTGACAACGTCAACCATAAACAACAACATATGTTTATTTGTTGTTATTTTACTAGCAATGTTTACATTTTTCAATATTTATACGGCATTTTAAAAGGTTGGGTTCATCAGTAGAAGGATGGCAAATGTAACTCAGATCAGTTTAGAGTCATTGCTGCGTAAGTGCAGTTTTTGGTGAATTGTCACTGATTAATAGGGTAATTTTCGCCCTTACAGTGAGGGCTACGAACCCAAACAACCCGGAAGTAGACACCGCAGCCCTAAATGCGTTTTATGCCCTGATCAATAGGGAAAGGGACGGGCCCCTTTTGGGCGTCCGCGTCATAGCCAGCCGACTTCCCGCTGGGTGTGAAAAGGAAGTTCTTTCAACTTTAAATGTTCTGGACGCCTGCATGCAGAAATGCGGATCAGATTTTCAAAGCGAAGTTGGGAAATTTCGGTAAAATCTTTGAGCCAGGCTCATCAACGTCTACAGCCTCTTTAATACTTAGGTTTCTCAATGAAATGATTAAGTTGGTTTCACCGAAATATTTGGGCTCAAAAACCCCGATTTCAGTGAAACATAGAGTCTTGCAACTGCTTTATCTGTGGACCTTGGATTATCCCACGGAGGTGAAGATTAAGGAGGCTTTCGATATGCTAAGGAAACAGGGAGTGATTCGAGAAATTCCAAACCCCAACATTCCCCAGGAAGTATTGGGTAAGTGGATAGATTGAACGGGCTTGTTAAGGTAGAGTTATCTAGGTTTAATCACTATTATCTAGGGAGTTGTTTGGATTTGGATTTAGCGAGATAAATCCGTCACAAGGGGGAGTTTATTTGATTTTTTTTGGTTGATTACTTTCAGGCATAGAGCCCAAGAAAAGAGTAGGTAATTCAATATTCCAAGACGAGGAAAAGTCGAATATTCTCCGAAAATTGCTGCAAAGCAAAGATCCGGAAGACATCCAGGCGGCTAACTGGTTGATCAAGAGCATGGTTAAGGAGGTACTGATTTAAAGTAACTTTAAGCTGCGATTTTCCTGCTAACTAACTCAAATCTTGCTGACGCACCCGGTAACATTCGACTGGAATTAAACCATAATTTTTCATGCATTCCAGGACGAAAAGCTTGCGGATTTGAAAAGCAAAACCTTCTTCGAAATCGAGTCCTTTCAGAACAATGTAAAATTGCTAAACGAAATGGTCGGTTCATACAAAACAGAAGACACTACCAAAAGCGAACTTGACTTAATGAGCGAACTGCATGATAATTTAATCAGATTTAAACCGAATTTAGAATCTATCGTTTGCTCTGACCAGAACTGGCCCTTGGATTTGATCGGTAAATTTTACCCGATTTTTTACTCATTTGGTGTTGAAAAATGCGTTTTAGAATCGGTGCTGAAAACCATCGATGATGTGAGCGAATGCTGTAAAAGATACAAGGAGATAGTGCATGATTCCAAAGGAAGCAACTTTACGTCTTTGATGGAACTGGATCAACAGTCTGTTGCGGCGGCGTCTTCGGCAACCTTTATTCAAATGGACAGCGTTAAAGAACCGAAAAGCAGCACTGAAGACTGTTCTTGCAGGTAGATTTCCAACTAAAGGTGCTTTCCGGTTTTAAACCTTTGTCTTCAGCAGTCAGATTAGTAGCAACACTTCCAAGTCCTCCATGGACGTTTTGTGTGATGTTTTTTCTGGCTTGGGTGATGTTGCTGAAGGCACCATTTTGCAGCCGGTTCCGGTTACTGCAAACCCTGGTGGGGATAACAAATTGAATCTTTTTTCAATGGAAATCCATAGCAGCCCGTTTTTTTTTCAGAACAAATTATTTTGGACAAGGACAAAAACCTCCATAAAAAGGCGAATGCCTTGGAAGATCTGGACGTTTTAAGCGAGCACTTGCTGAAGGAAAACATTCCTTTGTCGAATTATCGGTGAGGTAAATTGCGCAGGTAGCAACTGTTTTTAACCCAAATTTTATCCCGTTTCAGCAACCAGGACAAGGTGCCCATGAACCTGCTGACGAAGATAAACGAAGTGAAAAAATCCCAAATGCAAAGTCAACCTGCCAAGGTGGACTTGAACTATTTACTGCCAAATTCCAAGAGTGCGCCCTCAAGCTGTTCAAAATCCGAGGAAAATTTGAGTCAAATAGACAATTCGGATGATTGTTTGGTGGATATAAGCGAAGATAAGGACGCTTTGAGCGTGCTGGAAGATGAGCATGTTTTGGAACCGTGTAAGGATCAAAAACTTGTGAGCAATGGAACTAGTTTGGCAATGAAAGAGGATGAAAAGGGTATAATTGATGCTTAAATTCGATGGTTGGATATGGTAATGGGGGATTTTCCAGATCGAATGCGACCTGCGATTAAACTCAAAGACATTTCAATGAAGCTGGAAGACATCAAGCCGAGTTCAGGGAAGTCAATTGTTGCCTTGGACGATAAGAACGGATTATGCATCCTGCTGCATAAGGCAGCAGACGCTCCCAAGCCGCTGGTTGCTGTCTATGTCGTCACTACTATAAGCAGGAAAGCGTTGGCTTTACAGAACTATCTGTTTCAAGCAGTTGTTCCGAAGGTACATTTAAAACAGCGTATTATTTTGGGGATTACTATTTTTTTCAGGGATGCAAATTGAGGCTGTTGCCTCCTTCAACTACTGAACTTCCCGCGTTCAACGCCTTCCTACCTCCAGCGGCGATCACCCAAATTGTCCTAATAGCAAACGAGGATAACCAAAAGGAAATAAGCCTCAAGTTCGTTATCAGTTATGTTATGGACGAAGAAACTGTAACTGAAATGGGAGAAGTGCCGAATCTCCCTTTGGAGCCATAAAGATGGGTTTTTCATGGCATTTGATTCTGTAAGATAAAGACTGTTAAACCATTTTTTTTCTGGTGAACAATTTGCATTTATATAACCGTATAACAGTATATAAGAAAACCTTCCTTGCAGGTGCTTTAATGACTAGTTATATATTCAAAAGCACTTATGTAACGGGTAGTGAATATGCGTTGGAAGCCAATGCTTTAAACTGTCTAGCAACTAGGTTTATTTCACCATTTTGTGATTGTTTTCTGTGATCTTGTCTATACGTTTTTGTGTTTGTTGTATTTATTTTTTTTTGTTGCGTTAATAAAAATATTCGTGTAAAACAGCAGTTTTTCATTCCGGTCCCAATTCCTCAATAATTGCAGGTGCTAAGCGGATGCGTCGATTAAATAAACCCAAATCGCATACTGTTTGTTAAATGCGTGACTGGGCTAGAAACTTATCGCAAGATTTGCAACCACACTGGGAAAATATTTGTTGGAGGTCCATCAATCCTCTTTACTGTTGAGCAATATTTGCGCTTCGCAATATCAACTCTAAAAACACAATAAATGTTTATGAATGCGTGCTTTAATTTTCGGATTAAATCGGTTTGTTCAGGCTTTGAACGTTCCTTTTATCTGCTCTAGTTGAGATGAGATCTATTCTATTTTGTGTTAATGAAAATAGGCGCATCAATGCCGTAAAGCATAGAGGCTAAGACGATAAAGTTGAGGCCTAAAGCCTTGGAAAGATGCTTATAGGGCTATTTTTTTGGGGGCGATTTCTGCAGTAAGTTTGCGGGATAATTGCCATTATACTAGAGTATACTAGAGAGAGTCGAGTATTTTAATAAGTTTGCGGGGTATTTGCCATTATACTAGAGTATACTAGAGAGAGTCGAGTATTTTAATAAGTTTGCGGGGTATTTGCCATTATACTAGAGTATACTAGAGAGAGTCGAGTATTTTAATAAGTTTGCGGGGTATTTGCCATTATACTAGAGTATACTAGAGAGAGTCGAGTATTTTAATAAGTTTGCGGGGTATTTGCCATTATACTAGAGTATACTAGAGAGAGTGGAGTATTTTAATAAGTTTGCGGGGTATTTGCCATTATAATAGAGTATACTAGAGAGAGTCGAGTATTTTAATAAGTTTGCGGGGTATTTGCCATTATACTAGAGTATACTAGAGAGAGTCGAGTATTTTAATAAGTTTGCGGGGTATTTGCCATTATGCTAGAGTATACTAGAGAGAGTTGAGTATTTTAATAAGTTTGCGGGGTATTTGCCATTATACTAGAGTATACTAGAGAGAGTCGAGTATTTTAATAAGTTTGCGGGGTATTTGCCATTATACTAGAGTATACTAGAGAGAGTCGAGTATTTTAATAAGTTTGCGGGGTATTTGCCATTATACTAGAGTATACTAGAGAGAGTCGAGTATTTTAATAAGTTTGCGGGGTATTTGCCATTATACTAGAGTATACTAGAGAGAGTCGAGTATTTTAATAAGTTTGCGGGGTATTTGCCATTATACTAGAGTATACTAGAGAGAGTCGAGTATTTTAATAAGTTTGCGGGGTATTTGCCATTATACTAGAGTATACTAGAGAGAGTCGAGTATTTTAATAAGTTTGCGGGGTATTTGCCATTATACTAGAGTATACTAGAGAGAGTCGAGTATTTTAATAAGTTTGCGGGGTATTTGCCATTATACTAGAGTATACTAGAGAGAGTCGAGTATTTTAATAAGTTTGCGGGGTATTTGCCATTATACTAGAGTATACTAGAGAGAGTCGAGTATTTTAATAAGTTTGCGGGGTATTTGCCATTATACTAGAGTATACTAGAGAGAGTCGAGTATTTTAATAAGTTTGCGGGGTATTTGCCATTATACTAGAGTATACTAGAGAGAGTCGAGTATTTTAATAAGTTTGCGGGGTATTTGCCATTATACTAGAGTATACTAGAGAGAGTCGAGTATTTTAATAAGTTTGCGGGGTATTTGCCATTATACTAGAGTATACTAGAGAGAGTCGAGTATTTTAATAAGTTTGCGGGGTATTTGCCATTATACTAGAGTATACTAGAGAGAGTCGAGTATTTTAATAAGTTTGCGGGGTATTTGCCATTATACTAGAGTATACTAGAGAGAGTCGAGTATTTTAATAAGTTTGCGGGGTATTTGCCATTATACTAGAGTATACTAGAGAGAGTCGAGTATTTTAATAAGTTTGCGGGGTATTTGCCATTATACTAGAGTATACTAGAGAGAGTCGAGTATTTTAATAAGTTGCGGGGTATTTGCCATTATACTAGAGTATACTAGAGAGAGTCGAGTATTTTAATAAGTTTGCGGGGGTATTTGCCATTATACTAGAGTATACTAGAGAGAGTCGAGTATTTTAATAAGTTTGCGGGGTATTTGCATACTAGTCGAGTATTTAATAAGTTTGCGGGGTATTTGCCATTATCTAGAGTATACTAGAGAGAGTCGAGTATTTTAATAAGTTTGCGGGGTATTTGCCATTATACTAGAGTATACTAGAGAGAGTCGAGTATTTTAATAAGTTTGCGGGGTATTTGCCATTATACTAGAGTATACTAGAGAGAGTCGAGTATTTTAATAAGTTTGCGGGGTATTTGCCATTATACTAGAGTATACTAGAGAGAGTCGAGTATTTTAATAAGTTTGCGGGGTATTTGCCATTATACTAGAGTATACTAGAGAGAGTCGAGTATTTTAATAAGTTTGCGGGGTATTTGCCATTATACTAGAGTATACTAGAGAGAGTCGAGTATTTTAATAAGTTTGCGGGGTATTTGCCATTATACTAGAGTATACTAGAGAGAGTCGAGTATTTTAATAAGTTTGCGGGGTATTTGCCATTATACTAGAGTATACTAGAGAGAGTCGAGTATTTTAATAAGTTTGCGGGGTATTTGCCATTATACTAGAGTATACTAGAGAGAGTCGAGTATTTTAATAAGTTTGCGGGGTATTTGCTATTATACTAGAGTATACTAGAGAGAGTCGAGTATTTAATAAGTTTGCGGGGTATTTGCCATTATACTAGAGTATACTAGAGAGAGTCCAGAATTTTAATAAGTTTGCGGGGTATTTACCATTATACTAGAGTATACTAGAGAGAGTCGAGTATTTTATTCACTCCGGTTATTCACTCGGGTTCACTTTATTCGGGTTTTTTTTGGGTTTTTAAACCGTCGTAGACAAGAATTGTGGTGTAGGCACGGCTCGCTTGCAAATCAATGTATTCCATATATTTGCGGCTGATTGTATGCCCCATATACATATGCATGTATGCAGCTGTTTATTTGTTTTTACAAGCTTTAATTAATAGAAGTACTAGATTAGATCAGTTCTTGGTCTTCGAATACATTTTTTTTAGTCAATGAAGTGACTTTCCAGGGCATTTAGGCCAGGTAAAAGGGGACTTGAACTGCCAGCCGAAGGCCCTTTGTTCCTTCTTTTCGCCCTGAGTACAATAGGGTATTCTTGCAAGCAACTAGAGGCAATTTTGGTACCCGATTCGGTTGGACTAGATTGTTATTCTTCAAAGTGTCGACTTCGCGTTTGCATCACAAACATGTTATTCTGGTAGAGTGTGCTGAAATGCGTTGCTTCAGATCTGGTTATCTATAAAACTACGATATAAAGCTGCTGTATTTAGTTACTATTTGCTCACTTTATGGCTTTCCATCTTAACACAAAACCTCTTCAATACCAAATATTTTGCCAAATCCTAGGTATATAAATGATGGAAATGCATCCTGCCATTGCTTCGCTCGTCTTTGAGTGTGGAAATAGTGATCACGTTCTACAGTGATTAGAAGATTTCGTCGAAAATTTAGTGATAACCCCTGGTTGGCCAAAGCCAGTGATTTTACATTGCAACATTCTTCAGTTCGGTTTCATTCTAAAGTTCGGACATTCGGCTGGTGAACATGACTGTACAAAATATGAATATTTTCCGGGAAACGGGCACGCAAATTTTAGCATCAGTTACAGGTAAGGCTTCTTCCAAAAAGGGGCTAAGTTAATTGGAAACTTTTGGCTTTCAAGGTACTTTAGTGGCAGCCTCAGATGGCATGTCTTTTGGTTGGACTTCACCCATGGTTCCTTATCTTCTAAGTGAAGAATCTCATATACAGACGACAGTTTCTCAGGTAAATTTCGCTTATTAGCATTTGCTTTAACATTTCTACCTTGGCCTCAATTATCTGATTTTTTAATGGCAATTTGCAACATCTGGGCATCTTTTGCTTGAGGCTGATTTTCACAAGAACAAAAGTCATATTTACAATAAAAAATCAGAAAACTTCTCTGATTCATACAGTTAATTAGGCAAATATCCTGAACTTTGATCTTTTGAGTTTTTTTGAGACAAGGACCCGCTTTTGAGATAATCCCGGTTAATGGAACTGGGCCAGTAAGACCCAAAAAGAGCGGTTTTGCTCAATCTATTTATTGAAAAGCACGTTTCCAAATTGTATATTTGTTTGAGAGATTCTTTTCTGAACTTTCCACGTTGAGAAACCCTTGAGAGCTTTCGGGTAGATGTATACAGGGTGATGCTTTAATGGCGTGTCCTTACAGACATTGAAAGTTGAGAAAAAGCATGACTCTTTTTATGCTTTTCTAGCGCGTGCCACTGAAGCTTTCAAGGAGCTTTTCCGCATCCAACCCTGTATATACTGGTAGATAATAAAACGCTTTATGCATTTGCGAATGAATTAATGCTTTCGGATGTGTAATGAAGCAAATGCAAATATTCCTATAACCAAGCAATTGTTGTGAAGGTCGCGAATGCATAGCGCAAATAATGGAATTTTACCATTTAAATCCCCATTATTTAAAAAACTTTGAGGTTTTCACCTGCTATCACCTAGGCAGCCATGAGGATGGCACTCTCTTGAGCTAGTGAAACTAGGGAAGAATTAATATATTTTTTTTTAAGGCGGAATGGTTGGAAACGATAACTCTCATAGGAGCATTCTGCGGCCTCCCTTTTACCATCTATTTCGTGGACAAAATTGGAAGAAAAAAGTCGCTTCTTTTGGCCGCAGTTGTGGTTTTACTCAACTGGATCGCCATAGGATTAGCGAATAGAATAGAATATATTTTCGTCGCCAGGTGAGTGGATCTGTTGGCGCAGTGGATTAATCCAAAAAACAACAATCTTTCTAGATTTTTTTCTGGAATGGCAGGCGATATGTCCTTCGTAGCAGCCCCAATGTATATAGCGGAAATAGCAGATTCAAAAGTTCGCGGATTCCTTTCATCGATCATTTACATAATGATGCTAATAGGGCTGCTTTTGGTCTACTGTCTGGGACCTTTTGCGCCCTTCTATTCCATCCCCATGGTTGGCTGTTTGCTTGCAACCACTCAACTGTTGGTGTTCACATTTCAACCTGAATCCCCGTATTACCTAATTTACAAAAATAGGTAAGTTGTGGCTCAGAAATAGGTAAATTGGTAAGTCAATGTTTCAAGCGATTAACTCTTGAATAAGATGAATTTCAGGAAATTTCAGTTTTGCTTGATTTTGATCTCGAAATTTCCAGTTCGATGGAAAAAGGTGTTTTTTGACCTCGTGGGTAAATTTCTAGGTAAAAAACCACACGTAGATCGAATAATGGGTTTATTGACCTTAATTGATTCCACTGGCAGAAGACCCGAACATTAAAATGGTTTTTAGTTAATGCAGTTGAAGATTTTTTTCCTGGCTGTATTTTCGAGTGAAAACTGACCAAATTTCCGGAGTTTTTAGACGAATTCAAACGGCAAACTCAAATCGATTGTTTTAAGTTATCAAAAGATTAAACGCAACAAAAAGAATTCAACAAAGAAACCAAAACCAGCATTTTGAGTTTTAAAACTGCAACTTTTTGCTTTCGGTTCCAAAAACTCCTATCTGGACCGGCAGTTTTTTGCTTATTAATGTAATCAATCATGGCCACGATGATGTTTTACCAAATTTTGCTCAAATTTGGCATTTTTCTTAGGTTCAACCCCAAATTTTCACTTTTATTCCCAAAATTCCATTCCCATGTCGAAAGATCTACATGCACTTTTTCCAGTTCAACCCATGAGTTTTACTGTTTAAACTGAAACTATATTTGATATTGGTGAGTTTTTTGCATCTTCAGATTGCTTGGGTGCCAACACAATGGTTGAAATGTCCATTCAGGAACGTATCTGGCATCGGTTCTCACACTCGCACACACAGAATTCTCAGAAAACTACGCGCTGTTATGTTCCAAATTGATACTTTTGATTTAATTTGGACGCAGAAATTATCGAAGAATTTATGATTTTTTGTTTATTAGGCAGCAAAAAATTTACTCCTGTACGTTTCGCAAGCATGAGTGGCTTTCACCTTCAGAGTAGTGCTCTCACTCACCAGTTTCAAACAATAACCGCGTAAACTTTTTGATCAAACTATATTTATCAATGAATTTTAGGCCCTTAGAGGCGAAAGAATCATTGAAAAGACTGAGAAATAAAGACGCTGATCTGGACCTAGAGATTGACAGTATTTCCAACGGAATAGAAAGGCAAAAGACTGAACAAGGCCGCCCTCAAGATCTACTTCTAGTTCCCAGCAACCGAAAAGCCATCCTAATTATGACTGTTTTGAATGCTGGTAACTAACGGGTTATACCAAATTCCTTATCTTAAGTAACTCTTTTTATCAATTTCCAGGTCAACACCTCTCATGTATCAGCGTGATGTACATGAATCTACACCCCATCCTGAATGCGGCTGGTTCCATCTACTTAGACAACAACATTACAGCTATAGTCTTTGCCATTATCATGCTTTTGGCCTCAGTTTTCGCGTCTTGTACCATCGATAAATTTGGCAGGAAAATCATCCTCGTGGTCTCCAGTTTGCTGAGCGGGCTCTGTTTGCTCGCCCTATCAGTCTACTTCCACTTGCAGTCAATGGGCTTTGATGTTTCCTCAGTTTCCTGGATCCCAATCGCTTCAGTCCTGGTCTATGCTGGAGCCTTCAAATACGGCCTAGGTCTAGTTCCCATTGTGATAACTGCAGAAATTTTCCCTGCCAAAATGAAAGCCATCGGAATGACTGTGGCTGATGTTATGTTCGTTATGGGCGGCATATTGTCGATTCAGCTCTACCAAGTGCTGCATAAACTCGGCATGTTTGTGCCCTTTTACCTGTTCACTGTCAGTGCCTTTTTGGTCGCTCTGTATTCGGGATTTTGCATCCCCGAAACCAAAGGGAAAAGTCTGGAGCAGATTCAGCTGATGCTCAAAGGCGACAATATCTCAAATAAGCCTGAGAAGAATGGAGTTTGAGTTGGAAGTTTTTTCTGGGGCTGAACTGGAACAAGGGAGTTACTCCAAACTGTCGCTGAGTTGTACATATTGTATGTTCTGCTGTCTAAAATAAATTTCTATTTTTTTATGAAAAATAATTCGAGTTTTATTGAAGTTGCCAATGGTCCCAAATGTCTCCAAAGTCGTAGGAGGGTTTTATGTAATAAGAGTTCCTAATACTCAAGGGCAAAAAAATATTTATTGTGAAGATTTCTTCAGTTTGGACAGAACAAAACTCTCTCATTGGGGCATCGTTTATCTCACTGGAGTTTCACTTTCAGAAGTCAAAGGATTTTACCCTCATCAGCAGATTATAACTTTCAACTCGAAGTTTTTCGGAAAGTTTGCCTCAAAGCCAAACACATTGTAGCAGGTTTTTTGAGCTAAAAATCGACAAAGAAAACTTACAACTTTAAAAAAACACATTCAGTTGAATTTTTGTTTAATTTGATTTTTAAATTTTCCATGTAGTTTTCTTTGAAAATTAACTTATTTTCGCCTAGTTTTCTGAGCTTCCAATTCAAAGCTCTAATCGTCCGTTTTTCGGAAAGTTTACGTCAAAGCCGAAAAGCACGAAAGATTATATGAGCTTTTTAGAGCTTAAAATCCGCAAAAGAAACTTTTTTTGCGTTTTTTCCATGTAATTTTCCTTGAAATCAGTTTATTTCCGCCTAGTTTTGAATAACATCAATTCATTATCTGAGTTTTCAACTCAAAGCTCTAATCGCCTTTTTTGGAAAAGTTTGCTTTAAAGCCGAATTTTTTTTGCTTTTTGGAGCCGAAAATCGCCAAAGAAAACTTAGAACTTTGAAAAAAAAAACAATTAGTATAATTTTTGATTAATTTCATTTTCAAAGTGGTAAGTTTCTTCACGTAATTTTCCTTAAAAATAACCTTATTTTTGCCTTATTTTGAATAACAGCAATTGAAAGGGATTCAAAAAAAGTTGCAAAACCAGTTTTGTCTACGGAAATGAAACTATTGGCAAGCTTTCTTCAAATTAACATCCTCCAACTACTACTTTTTTCATTGATATTATGAAAAATTCAAGTCTTCGGAAAACAAATGTTTATTAAAAAAAACCCTGCACTGGAGTTTCACTTTCAGAAGTCAAAGGATTTTACCCTCATCAGCAGATTAAAACTTTCAACTCGAAGTTTTTCGGAAATTTTGCCTCAAAGCACAAAAGATGATGGATGATTTTTCAAGCTCAAAATTGGTAAAGGAAACTTACAGCTTTGTGAGAAAATATTCAGTTGAATTTTTGTTCTATTTGATTTTCAATGTCGTAAGTTTCTTCATGTAATTTTCCATGAAAAAAGTTCATTTTCCCCTAGTTTTGAATAACAGTAATTCATTATCTGCGCTTTTTTCGGAAAGTTTGCCTCAAAGCCAAAAAACATTGTAGCAGGTTTTTCGAGCTAAAAATCGACTAAGGAAACTTACAACTTTAAAAAAACACATTCAGTTGAATTTTTGTTTAATTTGATTTTTAAATTTTCCATGTAGTTTTCTTTGAAAATTAGCTTATTTTCGCCTAGTTTTCTGAGCTTCCCATTCAAAGCTCTAATCGTCCGTTTTTCGGAAATTTTACGTCAAAGCCGAAAAGCACGAAAGATTATATGAGCTTTTTAGAGCTTAAAATCCGCAAAAGAAACTTTTTTTGCGTTTTTTCCATGTAATTTTCCTTGAAATCAGTTTATTTCCGCCTAGTTTTGAATAACATCAATTCATTATCTGAGTTTTCAACTCAAAGCTCTAATCGCCTTTTTTTGGAAAAGTTTCCTTCAAAGCCGAAATTTTTTTGCTTTTTGGAGCCGAAAATCACCAAAGAAAACTTAGAACTTTGAAAAAAAAACAATTAGTATAATTTTTGATTAATTTCATTTTCAAAGTGGTAAGTTTCTTCACGTAATTTTCCTTAAAAATAACCTTATTTTTGCCTTATTTTGAATAACATCAATTGAAAGGGATTCAAAAAAAGTTGCAAAACCAGTTTTGTCTACGGAAATGAAACTATTGGCGAGCTTTCTTCAAATTAACATCCTCCAACTACCACTTTTTTCATTGATATTATGAAAAATTCAAAAGTCTTCGGAAAACCAATGTTTATTAAAAAAAAACCCTGCACTGGAGTTTCACTTTCAGAAGTCAAAGGATTTTACCCTCATCAGCAGATTAAAACTTTCAACTCGAAGTTTTTCGGAAATTTTGCCTCAAAGCACAAAAGATGATGGATGATTTTTCAAGCTCAAAATTGGTAAAGGAAACTTACAGCTTTGTGAGAAAATATTCAGTTGAATTTTTGTTCAATTTGATTTTCAATGTCGTAAGTTTCTTCATGTAATTTTCCATGAAAAAAGTTCATTTTCCCCTAGTTTTGAATAACAGTAATTCATTATCTGCGCTTTTTTCGGAAAGTTTGCCTCAAAGCCAAAAAACATTGTAGCAGGTTTTTTGAGCTAAAAATCGACAAAGAAAACTTACAACTTTAAAAAAACACATTCAGTTGAATTTTTGTTTAATTTGATTTTTAAATTTTCCATGTAGTTTTCTTTGAAAATTAGCTTATTTTCGCCTAGTTTTCTGAGCTTCCAATTCAAAGCTCTAATCGTCCGTTTTTCGGAAAGTTTACGTCAAAGCCGAAAAGCACGAAAGATTATATGAGCTTTTTAGAGCTTAAAATCCGCAAAAGAAACTTTTTTTGCGTTTTTTTTCATGTAATTTTCCTTGAAATCAATTTATTTCCGCCTAGTTTTGAATAACATCAATTCATTATCTGAGTTTTCAACTCAAAGCTCTAATCGCCTTCTTTTGGAAAAGTTCGCTTTAAAGCCGATTTTTTTTTGCTTTTTGGAGCCGAAAATCACCAAAGAAAACTTAGAACTTTGAAAAAAAAAACAATTAGTATAATTTTTGATTAATTTCATTTTCAAAGTGGTAAGTTTCTTCACGTAATTTTCCTTAAAAATAACATTATTTTTGCCTAATTTTGGATAACAGCAATTGAAAGAGATAAAAAAAAGTTGCAAAACCAGTTTTGTCTACGAAAATGAAACTATTGGCGAGTTTTCGTCAAATTAACATCCTCCAAACACTAGTTTTTTCTTTGATATTATGCAAAATTTTAAACTCTTGCACTGGAACAGGAAAAATGCTTTTTTGGCCTGCAAGCTCTTGCTGCGCAGCATCTTTTCCTGGATCTATCGATTTTCTCCACTTTGCACTATGCAGCAGGATCAACCAAACAGCCACACCTGATAGTTGACAAAAATGCGTAAAATCAAGCTGAATCTGCTAAAGTATGATCAACGGACAGTGTTCGATGGGTTTTACTGAATTTTCTCCCCTGAAACTGTGAAAATGTTAAAGTGTTCTTGACCAGTTTCGCACAAAATGGGCGAAACACCAGGAAAACTATCCACTCGGTCTGTTTTCGGGTGTTTAGTGTGCCTCTTGGTGATTTTATCAGGAACTTGTATTGAAACCGCGTCAGGTAATCCCGATGCTAAACGACTGTATGATGACTTGTTGAGCAACTACAACCGACTAATTAGACCAGTTCGGAATCATTCGACGAATATTCTTGTTAAATTAGGATTAAGGTTGTCTCAGCTTATCGAGCTGGTAAGTCCTCAGCAAAAATCCATCTTCCTCAAGAATATTTTATTGGCTTGTTAAATTCTTTCCAGAATTTGAAAGACCAAATTCTCACCACCAACGTCTGGTTGGAGCACGTAAGTTTCTTCATGAAAAAATTTTCAATAATAATTTTTGGGGTTGTTTCAGGAATGGCACGACTATAAATTTATGTGGGACCCTCTGGAGTATGGCGGTGTTAAAGAACTGTATGTCCCCTCCGAACATATTTGGCTGCCGGATATTCTTTTGTACAATAAGTGAGGAAAATAGCCAGTTTGCCTCACAGCATGCAATCTAAATGAAATTTCAGTGCTGATGGCGAATATGTGATAACCACCATGACGAAGGCGGTTTTGAAATACGATGGAAAAATCCAATGGACACCGCCAGCAATTTTCAAATCTTCTTGCGAAATCGATGTGCGATATTTTCCGTTTGACCAGCAAACGTGTTTTATGAAGTTTGGAAGCTGGACGTACGGAAGCCAGGTACTTCTGTGGAATTCTAGATATAGATAGACGACCAAGAGGAGTTTACTTAGATAAGACTCGGTTTTCTCAGATTGATCTTCAGCACATTAATCAGAAACCCGGAGAAGACATCGTGGCTCTAGGAATAGACTTGAGGGAATATTATCCCAGTGTTGAATGGGACATTCTGGCTGTACCTGCGGAAAGACATGAGAAGTATTATCCCTGCTGTCCCGAACCATATCCAGGTATCCAGGTTCATCTTCCGGCTCTGTTTAGGCAGTTTTTCGGTTCAAAATCGGAAAAACAATGTGCTCAGTTAGAGCAAATTTGCGTCCAAACCTGACGAATGTTTGCATTAGACAACTAATTTTAGTTTCATTAATTAATTGTCTCAAACTGGTGGTTTCGCAGGCACGAGTGGCTTACATCTTCAGAGATAGTTTGCCCAACGCAACACCACTCTGAAGATGCTCGCAACTCGTGCTTGCGAAACGTCAGGAAGAAATTCTTTCCCACCACAGTTTGAAAGCCCGAAAAACCTCCAACTAGGCTCTGAATCATTTTTATTGGCAACTTTTTCCAGATATTTTCTTCAACATCACCCTGCGAAGAAAAACGTTGTTCTACACAGTGAATTTGATCGTTCCTTGCGTCGGAATTTCGTATCTTTCCGTTTTGGTGTTCTACTTACCAGCGGACTCTGGAGAGAAAATTGCTCTGTGCATTAACATTTTGCTATCGCAAACGATGTTTTTCCTGCTCATCTCCGAAATTATCCCTTCGACCTCCTTAGCCTTACCCTTACTGGGTAAGTATCAAATAATGCTGGTAAGCAAGCACTTTCTTCTGCTGGTTGCAGGCAAATATATACTATTCACTATGGTGATGGTGGGCTTTTCCGTTGTGATCACAATAATAATACTGAACGTTCACTATCGGAAACCGAGCACGCATAAAATGGCACCGTGGGTTCGAAGCTTCTTCATCAAATCGGTACCCAAGTTGTTGCTGATGAGGGTACCGAAAGATTTGCTTACTGAACTGGCGGCCAGGAAAATTCCCCCCATGCGAATCGAAGGGAAGACTGGCCGCACTTCACCTGGATCTAGTTCGACCTCTTCTAGCTCTAGCCGAAATAGAGGTAGAGGCTGTAATGGCTTACATTCATCCACCACCAATAGGTAAGTTTTAAATTTGAGGAAATTTGAGGAAACATCCACTGCGTATTTATTGGTACAGTTATTTCCATTCCAGACTCAGAGGATTTACAAGTAACTTCCACTCTCAATTGGGCTACAACGGGTTGCCTTCCGTATTTTCCACACTGGACGAAAGCGACTCTGGAAACCGGAAAAAGTACCCATTTGAACTGGAGAAAGCCATCCACAATGTCATGTTCATCCAGCACCACATCCAGAGGCAGGATCAATTCAACGCGGTAAACCTTCCATTCCACCCGAAAAAACCGTCGTTATTCTTCCCAATTTTGTAGGAGGATCAAGATTGGGGCTTCGTCGCCATGGTCTTAGACCGAATGTTCCTCTGGATCTTCATTATCACATCCCTAGTAGGCACTGTGTCAATTCTATGCGAAGCACCATCTTTGTACGATGACACCAAGCCCATTGATATGGAATTGTCTTCAGTGGCTCAGCAGCAGTTTTTTCCAGACATTGAATTTCCAACGGGCGTACAGGAAGGAATGAAGCAACTTTAGAGCTAATAAATAAAATAAAGTTTTTGGGCCACGGAAAATATACAGGGCCTGATCGAGATGATGCACATTATAACTAATCAATCATAATCAGCACTAAATTAGTTAGGTAGAGAGTGTTTTTTGATCCCTCCATTTTCAGGCTCAGCTTGTTAGGTCCGGACCCTGAGCCACGGCAAATTCCTTTGAAGTTTCGTCAAAACACCGACAGGAAATGGATCGTCTGTTGGTGTTTCGACGAATAATTAAACGGAAATTGCCGCGGCTCAGGCTCGGCTCGTCAGGTCTGAACGCACCGCTAGACATAGACAGACATGCAGGAGAACCTAAATGCCGCGTCCAGACCTAACGAGCTGGGCTCGAGCCGAGCATGATCCGCGGCAAATTCCTTTGATGATTCGTCGAAACACAATTATGCAGCAGTAGATTCAACATGGCTTTTTTTGGTATTATTGAAAGCCAATCAATCGTTTTCCGTGGATTTTGTTTGAAGTTATGGCAACGAGTTTATTTAACGGGTTTAATAAATTTGTTATCGTTAATATAGAGTTTTTTTGGAAATATATTCATTAATATGAAAATGTCAGCCAGTTTTCCTTAGTCAACAGAGTGAAAATCCCGGAATTCAACCACTCGATGTATATTTATGTGTGGTTTTCTATCTTTCGTTTCCCATTCTTCTTCTTGTTGTTCTGCCTTGGCCATTTATTATGCAATTTCTTAATTTTAACTTGTATTTTTTCCAGTCTAAAATTTTATTTTCCTTCTTTAAGTCTTCAAGAAGTTTTTATGGTTTTAACATCCATATGAATTTTTTTCATCCTGTGCCAGTTCTGGGTTTTCCTTCAGGATATAAGACCAGACCTCATCGAAATGATGGCATTTTCTTCATATTGTGTTTAAAAATTCAAACCCGTTTAGAAAAATGTGCTGTTTTCTCCACAATTGCGACTCTTTCTCCAACGCGTTTCCACTAAAACTGTGAGTTTCCATCTATTTTAACTAAATTAGTTTTACAGGTATAGAGCGTTTTGCGATCCGTCCTGTAGAGTTTTTTTGGAAATAAATCAATTAATCTGGAAATTCCGTTCATCCAGTTTTCCCTAGCCCACAAAGTGAAAATCCCGGCATTCTACAACTCGCATCCTCTATGTATATCTTATCTATATCTATATGTTTCTGTTTTCTATCAAGGATCTTCTGGTTCCTATTCTTCCACCTTTATTCTACTATTTCTTTCAATTCTTATTCCTTAATCCCTGAGAAAAATTTGTCGCTTCTTTAAGTCTTCAAGGAGTTTTCATGGTTAGCTTCCATTTGCTCTTTCCCACGATTGTCGATTTTTCTTCAACATATTTGCCCTAAAACTGTGAGTTGTTGAAACTGAAAAAAATCAATTTCCTTCAGCATCTGTCTCAAGCCTATTTCTAATGTGATACGTGCCAACAGTCTGCCCTACATTTACCACAAATTCCACGTTCTTCACTCTTCAATTAGGATGGTTTCTTTTCTTCTTTGGATCGACACTAGCAAATTTCCGAGCTGTGAAACATACGAGCGTGTAACGTATCATTATCGCCTTAGATCTATTAAGGTCTAGAACAACTTTTTCAAAGTGATTATTTTCGCATCTTTGTAGATGGCCAGTAATAATATATCAGAACCAGGCAGGTACAAACGCCGATGTTATAAAATGATCGAGTGATCGGATTTTACAAGACATTTAATGCCGCGTGTTTGATCACTAACTATGCAGTTTTTAGGGCATTTTTCTCACTGGGAAAGTCTCTTTGTGAAGTAACGACCTCCATTACACATCAGCACACTTTTCCCTGCATGAATCCCTACAGAAACTCGCGGCTCGGAAGAAAAGATCTTCAATTACATTGTAACCGTGCCTCATTCTTGTCACACCTGAAGATGATGGTGCGAAAAACTGAATGCGAAAAAAATTAATAATAAGAATCCAGCCCAATTTTTAAAAAACGATACGTTACCCGACTGACTGACGGATATCGAACCCTGGTCGCTTTTTTTAATGATCGTTTTCAATAAGTGAACCCTTTCGATTGTCGGTCATGCATAAATTTGCAACTCATGATTATTCATATTTGAAAAATTTAATTCCATTGATGAGGGAGCGCTAATAAATTGATTTTTAACCCTTCGATTTTTGATAGGGGGCTCGATACCAGACCGTTGCTGCTGCCATTTTCCAACTACCATTAAGAGATTGATGGCAAAGCCAGATTTGTAACGGTGTGAAACAAACAGTTGAAAAAAGTCAATATTTTGGTGATTTTCTGGTTATTAGACTCACTAATAACCAGAAAATCATTGATTCTTCAAAAATTTCCACAGGGGTTTTGTTTGTTGGAAGCCACAATAAAGTTCACACTGAGGTCTAACGTGACTCGAGTAAACCCATAATAATTCCAACTTTGCAAAATAAAACTTAGATATTTCAAGCCGCAAAGGTATCAATGTGGAACACCACAGCTCGCGGTCCATCGTGCGTCTCTCCTGGAATCGTACGTGTGCGAGTGAGGTAACCGAGGCCAGATACGTTCCTGAATGCAAACTTTATTTAATTAGTGCACTCAAAAATCGCCGTTAGTTTTGTTTTTTGAAAAAAGTAGAAACCCATTAGATGCCGCCTTGGATGCTCCTCAAATGGGTTCTCGGGTAGATCGGAACCCAAAACCAATATGCATTGGTTTATTTGCTTCTTTGGTTTTAACACCCGAAATTACACCAGAACCGATGTTGAGCAAATTACGGGCTTTCAGCGCTACTAATGAGCGGTTGGCTTGGATTTTTCGACTTGAGTCCTAATATCTTGGGCATCGAACCTGGCTAACTCTCCATAGCACAGCTTTTTGCTAGAAATCTAGAATGGATTCGGCGAAGAAGTAAAATTCGATAACTGCCTCTGAACTGCTTCAGAGTTTCACTCCACTTGGGGATTTTTAGGGTTTAGTCGCTCAAAAACTGATTTTTTCTCACATGAATTTCTTTTGAATTTGGCCCTAAAACCGCTAAATTTCTACTTGCAAAAAGTCTCTACCCCAAACAGTGGCGTGCTTTAGAAAAATTTGGGGCAAAATCAAAAAACCTTCACAAAATTACTTGTTAGTGGATTTAAATCAAAAGTGAAAAGGTAGTAATCCTTCTTTGAGAATTTGAGCTGATCTGGGTCGAATAGGACTAATGAAGCTTTCAGGTGGGGAAGATCCGATTTAAACCCCACATAAATGGGCTGTAGGACATTGAAGGCGGAAGATTTTTGACATTTTTTCAGTTTTTTCGAGCAATATTGAAGATTCTGAATCTTCTGAAGAGTGCCAAATGAAAAATTTTCCTCAATTTCACCGGTCAAAAATTGGCCAATTTTCGAAAATTTCCTCGTGCATTGAGCAAAAATTAGAAAACCTGCACTGGTGCGTTTATTGGTAACTTTAGAGAAAAAATGTTTACCAACTTTTCCATGCATTTTTAACCGCTCTTTCTAGTGCGGTGCTCAATATTTCTCCATCATTTTTTGTTCAGAAGATATTTGAGGTTTTTTTCAAACAACGTTTTGGGAATTTTCGCCCAAACCGTTAGTCGCCAAGTTTAAAAACATCGTCATCATCATCAGCATTTCTTTCCAGAACGTTCTCAATAGACAAGATATGCCTGAGGATGGCCTGAAAATTCTAAGGTTTGGCCTGTGAAATTCTCGACTAAAAAAACATTTTCATAAGGAGCTCTTTTTTCTAGGGCGCCCTATATAGACGAAGCATGCCTGAGGATGACTTATTTTCAAAATGTCTTCACATTTCTCGGGCCATATTACTTATTTTAAATCTTCTGAGGACTGCCAAATACAAATTGATTTTTAACCCTTCGATTTTTGATAGGGGGCTCGATACCAGACCGTTGCTGCTGCCATTTTCCAACTACCATTAAGACATTGATGGCAAAGTCAGATTTGTAACGGTGTGAAACAAACAGTTGAAAAAAGTCAATATTTTGGTGATTTTCTGGTTATTAGACTCACTAATAACCAGAAAATCATTGATTCTTCAAAAATTTCCACAGGGGTTTTGTTTGTTGGAAGCCACAATAAAGTTCACACTGAGGTCTAACGTGACTCGAGTAAACCCATAATAATTCCAACTTTGCAAAATAAAACTTAGATATTTCAAGCCGCAAAGGTATCAATGTGGAACACCACAGCTCGCGGTCCATCGTGCGTCTCTCCTGGAATCGTACGTGTGCGAGTGGGGTAACCGAGGCCAGATACGTTCCTGAATGCAAACTTTATTTAATTAGTGCACTCAAAACTCGTCGTTAGTTTTGTTTTTTGAAAAAAGTAGAAACCCATTAGATGCCGCCTTGGATGCTCCTCAAATGGGTTCTCGGGTAGATCGGAACCCAAAACCAATATGCATTGGTTTATTTGCTTCTTTGGTTTTAACACCCGAAATTACACCAGAACCGATGTTGAGCAAATTACGGGCTTTCAGCGCTACTAATGAGCGGTTGGCTTGGATTTTTCGACTTGAGTCCTAATATCTTGGGCATCACCTTTCGTGTTAAAAATATGCACGCCCATCTCGGATTAATACAATCCGACCAAACTGCACCTGCCACGGCTTTGATAAACTAGTGTTTACATGATTGATAATTATTTTTCTGAATTTGCGGTCTGCTTTATTTACACAGCCACTTGCTTAGGATTCCATTAGTGAAACATGGCCAAAAGTTCCTCATGCACACTACCAACACTAAATAAATTTAAAGTATCAATCAAACTTTGAAGAGATTTTGGCGCTTTTGACGACCAGCATTAATGGATCACGCTGTATATAATAATGGAAAAATTGCGTAAAATTCGGTGGTTTTGGATAAATTTAACAGTTACTGGACTGATTGCCCCAAAAAAATGTAGAGCGTTGCTCACGTAAACTGAAACGACTGGGAGATTTTGGACGAAAATGATGTATAGACAAATTTTCTGTATTCCATTCTAAACAATTTAGCATCCCCATGACCTTTCGAGAGAATAAAGAACTGAAATCAGCACGTGCACAAGACAAAACATTTTCGTTATTTGCGTATACAAAGCTGGTGGGCCTTCGGGCTTTTAGACCGCCTGCAGTTTCCCTTGTAAGAGTTGCTTGCATCTTCCAAAGTGTTAGAAATCGTGAGATGAAAAACGCACAAATCAAAAACCTTGGAAAGTTCGTCCTTTTCAGCCGCAAACTCTCACATAAAGCAAAAACTATAGACTAGAATAGCCTATAGTCTTTTCTTAAACAAAAGTTAAGCAGGTCCACTGTTATGTTCCGGTTGACACAAAGGGCTGAAGTTATTTGACCTGAATCTCTTCACTGAAAGTCAAAAAATTGTCCAAAGTTTAATAATTTATTGCTAAAGAACGACTAGAGGTATTCAGCTGAAATTCACACAGCGCAAAAAGTGAAGCTTCTCTTAAATAATGTTGAAAAGGACGTCGTGATATCTGGTCGGTTTATTGAGAAATCGCCCCTTGAAGATGATAGGGCAAAAATGGCAAAAAGTTTTAAAAATTTTCAAAGTTTAATAATTTATTCCGAAAGAACCACTAAATGGATTTAGTTCGAATTCACACAGCGGAAAACACAAAGCTTTTCTTAAAGAATACTGAAGAGCTCATCGCGACATCAGGTTTCTTTATTGAGCAATAGCCTATTGAAGGCAGTAGAGCAAAAATGGCAGAAAGTCAAAAAATTGTCCAAAGTTTAATAATTTATTGCTAAAGAAGCACTAAACAGATTTAGTTGAAATTCACAGAGCGACAAACGTGAAGATGGTCTTAAAAAATGTTATACAGTTCGTCGTAATATCTGCTTCGTTTATTGAGAAATGGTCTCGTGAAGACAGTAGTGCAAAAATGGCAGAAAGTCCAAAAACTGTCCAAAGTTTAATAATTTATTGCTAAAGAACGACTAGAGGTATTCAGCTGAAATTCACACAGCGCAAAAAGTGAAGCTTCTCTTAAATAATGTTGAAAAGGGCGTCGTGATATCTGGTCGGTTTATTGAGAAATCGCCCCTTGAAGATGATAGGGCAAAAATGGCAAAAAGTTTTAAAAATTTTCAAAGTTTAATAATTTATTCCGAAAGCACGACTAAATGGATTTAGTTCAAATTCACACAGCGGAAAGGACAAAGCTTTTCTTAAAGAATACTGGAGAGCGCATCGCGATATCATGTTTCTTTATTGAGCAATAGCCTCTTGAAGGCAGTAGAGCAAAAATGGCAGAAAGTCAAAAAATTGTCCAAAGTTTAATAATTTATTGCTAAAGAAGCACTAAACAGATTTAGTTGAAATTCACAGAGCCACAAACGTGAAGCTTGTCTTAAAAAATGTTGTAGAGCGCGTCGTAATATTTGCTTCGTTTATTGAGAAATGGTCTCGTGAAGACAGTAGTGCAAAAATGGCAGAAAGTCAAAAAACTGTCCAAAGTTTAATAATTTATTGCTAAAGAACGACTAGAGGCATTCAGCTGAAATTCACACAGCGAAAAACGTGATGCTTTTCCTAAATAATGTTGGACAGCGCGTTGTGATATTTGGGCCCTACATTGAGAAATGTCCTCTTAAAGACGGTAGTGCAATAATGGCAAAAGTCAAAAAATTATCCAAAGTTTAATAATTTATTGCCAAAGAACCACTAGAGAAATTCAGTTCCGATGCACACGACAAAAAACGTAAGGCTTCTCTTAAATAATATTGTAAAGAGTGTTGTAATTTCTGCTTCGTTTATTGAGAAATGATCTCTTGAAGACGGTAGTGCAAAAATGGCAAAAATTGAAAAAAATGAATAAAGTTTAATAGTGTATGCTTAAAAAACCACCAGCCAGATTCAGTTCAAATTCACACAGCAAAAAACGTGAAGCTTTTCTTAAATAATTCTGAAGAGCTCGTCGCGATATCTGGTCCCTTTATTGAGAAATATCCTCTTGAAGACGATAGTGCAAAAATGGCAAAACGTCAAAAAATTGTCCAAAGTTTAATAATTTATTCCAAAATAACTACTCGATGGATTCAGTTCGAATTCACACAGCGACAAACGTGAAGCTTTTCTCAAATAATACTGAAGAGCTCGTTGCGATATCTCGTCGCTTGATTGAGAAATGTCCTCTTGAAGACGGCAGTGCAAAAATGGCAAAATGTCAAAAAAATGCCTAAAGTTTAAAAATATATGCCGAAAAAACCACTAGACGGATTCAGATCAAATTCACACAGCAAAGAACGCGAAATGAATGAGAAATTACCTCTATTATTTTTTTAATATCTCCAATCTGCTCTATTTAAGCGGCAAAGGTATCAATTTGGAACATATCAAATTGCCATCAATTTTGCATCGCGGTTACAATCTATGTGCACGAGTGAGAAAACCGACGACAGCTACGTTCCTCAATGGAAACTTCAGTTTAATGTTTGGATGTTTTGATGCGGTTTTTAACGCATCATCAAGTCAACATTCCTTGCATATAATTTGGAATTTGGCTAACATTTTCATAGTTCTTCCTAGTCTTCACTTGACTAGGCAAAAAGAGAGAAGAAATTGAAGTGCAAACCAACAATCAGAGAAGACAATATTGAGGATGGTTCCAAAACGAAACGTACGTAATAAAACAGTCAGTGAGGAAAACTGTTAACAGGTTCAAAACTGGTACGCCACTGATATTAGGGATGGAAAAAGAACCCTAAACATGAGTTAAGCTTGAAAGGTGTGAAAACATCAATTTTGCGTTAATGGCATGGCCTGCGTTCTAAATGGTGTTTGAAATTTATGACTTGAGGCACGTTTAGTGTATGTTGGACTGAGTGTATTGGGCACTGAAGAATAAGCGGCTCTTTAGAAAGCCTTTCATTCGGGCGTTCTGGTTGTGGGTATAAGTTTAATATAACGTTTCCGATTTCAGCATTATGAATTGTCTTCACTTCAATAGAATTAACCATTTCTTCTTTTCTTTAGTGGAGACTCTTTGAACAGCTTCTTCTTCAAATTTTTTTCCTAATTATCCTGTTCACTTCACCTTGAGTGGAATAATGAATTCGACCAACTTTCCAAGACAGATTTTTATCCACAGTGTAAATACGAGTTGACACGTTATTTAAAAGCCCCGAAAAAAATGTTTTCTCTGGTCGGCACATAAGAAAAGGCAGTTGTTTACATGGGAACGGCGAAATACGACCAGTGGCAGCAAGCTAAACAAACTTCTTCGGGTCGCAAAAATTATCCAAATGCTACCAACATGTTGGCCGGGTTATAAACAACAATTTGGGTTGATGCAACCCAAATGTTGGATCGTTTACTTAAATATGGGCCTGTTTATATTCTTGGCGCCTAATTGCGGAAAAAGCGCACAGTTTTGCTTCCATCAGCAGCGAAAAAATCTCTTGGAAAAGGGACGCATTTGCATGCAACCGTTAACGACTGCACCTGATAGTTAATGATAAAATCGCATAAAACTCCGTACCTTTATCCGGGGAAAGAACTAAGTGGATTATCTCATATGCAGGTATTCGGGAGGTCGTTTGCATATCCCCGGAATTAATTCAGAGCTAAATGAACTCAACCACCATAAAGCCGCAATAAAAAGCATATAATACAAAGTGCTAATTCCCGAGGACTAACGAAAAAAAACACTCGGTATAATTTGGCTTTCAATTGAGGGGACAGGTTTCTAATAAAAAGCCATTCGGCTTTGCTTTTTTCAATTTGTTTGGCAAACCCTAATGGAACAAAGGGGTGATTAATTTCAGTGTGAAGATGAACAAATGCCTGAGTTGGCGAAGAAGAGCTGAGGAGGAAAACTGGTTGCTCCAGCGGCTGACGAAGATAGAAGAAACACTGCGAGCTTTCTCAGTTTGCATTTTTTTAGCTTCTGTACATTATAAATTACACACACACAAAAGCACTCTTAGTGTTGCCTCTTCATTATATTTTAATTTAAGTTGCTAATTTTTTGAGTTAGAGGTAAGTAATCGCGGGTGTTTTCTAGGAATGAAGATTCTTCAGTCTACAGATCGAACCTGGTTAACTCTCCATAGCACAGCTTTTTGCTAGAAATCTAGAATGGATTCGACGAAGAAGTAAAATTCGATAACTGCCTCTGAACTGCTTCAGAGTTTCACTCCACTTGGGGATTTTTAGGGTTTAGTCGCTCAAAAACTGATTTTTTCTCACATGAATTTCGTTTGAATTTGGCCCTAAAACCGCTAAATTTCTACTTGCAAAAAATCTCTACCCCAAACAGTGGCGTGCTTTAGAAAAATTTGGGGCAAAATCAAAAAACCTTCACAAAATTACTTGTTAGTGGATTTAAGGCAAAAGTGAAAAGGTAGTAATCTTTCTTTGAGTATTTGAGCTGATCTGGGCCGAATTGGGCCTAATGAAGCTTTCAGGTGGGGAAGATCCGATTTAAACCCCATATAAATGAGGTGTAGGACATTGAAGGCGGAAGATTTTTGACATTTTTTCTGTTTTTTCGAGCAATATTGAAGATTTTGAATCTTCTGAAGAGTGCCAAATGAAAAATTTACCTCAATTTCACCGGTCAAAAATTGGCCAATTTTCGAAAATTTTCTCGTGCATTGAGCAAAAATTGGAAAACCTGCACTGGTGCGTTTATTGGTAACTTTAGAGAAAAAATGTTTACCAACTTTTCCATGCATTTTTAACCGCTCTTTCTAGTGCGGTGCTCAAAATTTCTCCATCATTTTTAGTTCAGGAGATATTTGAGGTTTTTTTAAAACAACGTTTTGGGAATTTTCGCCCAAACCGTTAGTCGCCAAGTTTCAAAAACATCGTCATCATCATCAGCATTTCTTTCCAGAACGTTCTCAATAGACAAGATATGCCTGAGGATGGCCTGTTTTCAAAATTTCTTCAATGCAAATTTCTTTTCGAGCAATCTTCTAAGGTTTGCCCTGTGAAATTCTCGACTAAAAAAACATTTTTATAAGGAGCTCTTTTTTCTAGGGCGCTCTATATAGACGAAGCACGCCTGAGGATGACTTATTTTCAAAATTTCTTCACATTTCTCGGGCCATATTACTTATTTTAAATCTTCTGAGGACTGCCAAATACAAAATGGGTCTCAATTCCACCGGTCAAAAATTGGAAATTTTCTTAGAAGAGACATGCTGAGATCCGGTTTTCGAAATTTATTGAGTTATTTCAGACAATATTGATGGTTCTCGATCTTCTCGGGGCTGCCAAACAAAAGAATGACCTGAATTCCACCTGCTGAAAATCGCTCAAACTTTGACCCAAAATCACAAAAACCTGCATTGTATGTATGGCAATAGCGACTTTTGTTTAGGTTTTGACCTTCTCTTTTCAATCGTTGGCGCAAGTCGATCCTTTGCAGCTATTTATCTTCTTCTACGAACGTCTTTTGTTATCTGTTCTACCTGTTGGTACGGGATGGTGAATATGCATGTTAATGGGCTAAAGGAGCCGTCAAGACGGTATGAAAATAGTCGGTCTCTTAATTTTGAATAACTACTTGATTATTTGGCTCCGAAAGTTACAGTTTGGTCATAAAGTGACTCTAGTTCTGCTCTGAAAGGTTCAGTATTAAGTCCAAGCATCTGAACCTCACCAGAACCTGGCACAATTCCCACATGGAATATTCTTTGGAGTTCAGTTTCTTGGAAGAAGCAGAATGAAGCTCAAAACTCTTTTTTTTTTATCATGAACCCTACAACTACCCTAATGAAGTTTCATTAGTTCTCCGACTGTATTCGAAAGAAAAAACTGAAAGCATGTACCATCAGAAGGGTACGAAACACCAATTAATGCCAAAGGATTTCAAAGGAATTAGCCAGATCGTAAAAATTAACAGTGGCTTATTCCAATCGACAAATGCCTACCTGCCTGGGTGTTGGAATTAGCAAGTCAAACCCGAAGTTAAGGGGCCGTTTTTTTCAATTTTTTTTTATCTCTGCATGCTATTCCGCCGGTTTATGCAAATAATCCCACATCCTCAGGTGTTAAATGGAGATTCGAGATTTTTTTTCAATTTTTCAAATTGACGGTTTATGGCCGTTGAAATATTTGGTGTTTAAACACTGAAAACTGAAGCCCATTTGAGGATGAAACACTACTTTACTTGGGCGCAGTCGGCAGGAAATTGCGGAATTTTGACCCACACTGACATCCTTAGAACGTCTCCAGCTCATTGGAAAGGTTCTGGAAACGTCTTTGATTAAAATTAGCTGATTTTTTCTCCAACAAAATCGACGTTTAAACCATATGTATCGACTCACCCATCTCTAGCAAATAGCCTGCATTGGTTTTAGTGTTTTACGCCTTTGAGGCGATTACGCGGCCGCCAGCAATTCATTCCATTGGCGTCCGTTAATGGCCAATGACGAACAGGAAACCCATTAAATTAGTCATTTGAAATTTTGCAAAAATTCCTCCAACCAAAGCGGCGCTTGTTTTATTTTCAGTGTTTTGCACAAGGCTGTGTCGGCAGTAAAGTTGTTTTATTGCTGCCCCGTCGCACCATTCAACACTATCATTCTGGCTAGACTGACGGTAATTTTCCAGTCCACTTTGTATGCATCGAAAATATGGGAAAGTTACAAAGAAAGCGCAGCAACAAACTTCCGCATTTTACACTGTCGAATGCCTGAATGAAGTCAATCAATGAGAAGAGTTCCTTGTTGAAAAACATGCAAAGTTTGCACTAAATTTTTGGAGAATCTCAATTGATTAAACTGCCACTGCTTTCAACTCACAAAGCAATAACACGCCACCAGGGAATAAGTTCTATATGGTTGAGGAGGAGTCATGCTTTCAAAGCCTTTTTCTTGGGTGTTTTGCCACAAAATGTTTTGGGTATTTTCAACAACTCTGGGAAGATCGCATGGACGAAATAGAGGCTGATTTGTGGCCAGGTGCCTCACAGCTGGATCAAGGAAGCCAATTCCACCAATCCAAGAAAACGATATCACCACTGTGGAGCCCAAAGCAAAAGCTGAGCTCTTTGCCACCCACCTAGAGCTCCAGTTCCGGGAAATCCTGGAAAGAACAAGAGAGGATGTCAATGAGCTGGTAGCCGCTCACCTCCAAAACTGGCAGCACACCAAACCTAGAAGAGTGACCAAAGGGATCATCCAGGACATCATCAAGGGGGCCAAGAGAAAACAGGCCCCTGGAGATGTTGGAATCACAAACGAAGTCCTCAAAAAGCTACCGCAAACAGCTATTGAGGACCTTACCACAGTAGCAAATGGACCCTTGTCTGGAAAGAAATATGTTCAAAATAAGAGAAATCCATCGGGCTTGACTTTCCACTAATTTTTCTATATGTAATGCATTTGTTCAAGCGATAGGTGCAGTTTAGCAGCCATTTTTCCTTCACTCCAACTCGCATTTTGTTCGATTCGTGCCTTCACTTTTCGAATGTCTCCTGGTGTTGTTGCAGTCCCTTTCGGACCATCTCCAGAGCGTTTGGCAATTCTGTCAGTAGCATTGTATCCAGTTATAGCCCGACACAGAAGCTTTCTACTCATTTGCAGACGTTTGAGCTGACTAACGTTGTCCTTCTGAGACCTCGCAGCCCAATAAAGAGCAGTTGCACTGTTACGTTTGAATTCTATCGCGTCAAACTTCTTTTCTATTTAACTATGACGCAATTAACCGGTTAAAACCACAATAGAATCTTTATTATTTTTTTTAAATCATCGATTGGGTAAACCATAGAGGTCATGATCCTCATCTGCTGGACTTTGGATTGATTAGTGGGCGTGTACTGCTTATCTTGTCTTATTAACTGACCAGTCTTCACTAAGAGTATGTTAAAGAGCCCACACTTATCTGGGGATAGTTAAAAGTCTTCATACCGCTGGAAGAGTTTGTGAAATCGCACTGCCGATCTGCAGGATGGACATCGATGTGCCATTAACGTGCATTTCAAGGTGACTTTTTATTTAAGTATTTTTAAGTCCTTACTCGAAACGGGGAAAACTAATATTTTCGAATTCAATGTTGGTCATCGACAACAGAAAATCGTTCTTATCGTGCCACTGAAACGATCGCTTTACATTCATATCAACATGAGGTCATTCATTGTTTAGTCTGGCTGAAATGAATAATTTGGAACTCGTGCTGATGTGTTTGCTTTACATTCACGGTATCCCTGAACTGACCATACAACAATTGCCCATAACAAGTCAAGGTGTTAACACACATAAAAGCATATCGCTGTGGCTAGGGAAAAACCTCTCAATGCTCAAGTTCAGTTGCTTTTTCAGCTCCTCTCCTCAAACTCCTTTGGTGTCTTCAATTTCTGGCAAAAAGATGGCAGGCGAAAGTACTGAAGAAGCAGAATCCAAGAGTTTCAACCAATGCGAACAATGCGCCCTAGAATTTCGGATAACTTTGCTGATGTTACACATGCAAGACTTTTAGATAAATCCGCAATAGATGTAATTTATATAAAAATGAAAATAAAACCCTTAATTCAGAAGATCACAAATGTAGCCGTAGCGTTCACAAATCACAGCATCAATAGGTGCAGATTTCCTCACTCCGCCAATGCGAAAAGGGCTCAAACCAAAGCTCAATTACGCATAGGTTCCAGGTTTTGTGGTGATTGCGGGTGCCCATCTCATGCATATTCAGCTTCTTTTGTTGGACTGTGGCCGGAGGAAGCCAAGTATTAATCTTCAGCTATTTACACAACCCGACTGATAATCGGCTTCTTCCAAGAATGCGACCTACGCGGCTTCGGTACCATAGCCCGACAAAGACAATGGTCATTATCTCACTCTTGGGCGAGATGATGGACGGCTTTGTTCTGCCACGTTATTTATTGGCTTGTCCACAACGGCCGTTAAAATCCCATTTCAATGTCGAAAAGTGTAAATTTGGTCGGATTTTCCAACATTATTGGTGAAACATTGTGGAACCATTGTGAAACTTTGCAAAAGCTGTATTTTGAACTAAATTTACTTGAAAAAGATGAGAAAAGGAACTGCAAGATCCACAAGGAGTGAAGAGTTTTCATGATTTGATGCTCTTGTTTTAAAGATTATTGAAGGTAAATGTGAAAAACTTTCAGCTTTATTGCAGCTCCACCCAAGCAATTACATCTAAAAATCACTAATGATCAGCAGTCCCCAATCGATGACCATCCATCCGTCCAGTTCCGTTCTGCTTATTCCTTGATGGAAGTAACTTGATAGAGAAGATTCACACCGATATACAAAGCGAAGCGGCTTAACTGCTAGAAAGAAGACCCTCGCCCCATGGTATCGAGCATTTGAAACCCCGCTGGCTTCGTGACGGTCGAAATTCCGGAATTTTAAAACAAACCAAAGCAAACACCGAAGGCCTGAAAACCGTCACGAACCAATTGTTTTCGTGTCGCTTGTTTTGCATAGTTGTTTGGGGTTTCTTCAGCATTTTCATGCAACCATATCGGAGGCAGCAAATTAGAGGTGCTGAACCATACCTTTAATGTTGCCAAGTGCTCAAAGCTGAATCTGGCAAAGAAAAATAAGCGGCTGATTTGACAATTCGGCACAACAAATACATTACAGTAATGGTCGTTCAAGTAGACTTCGACATCCAAAAAGTCTAATGTCTTTGTTGTGCCGAGCCCTTCGGGCACGACACTGGTTTGAATGCAAAAGAATCTTCATGACTGTCTTTTCCGTTTATTTGTTGTTCCCCTGCCAGTGTGCTGCCTGTAGGGCTCGGCACAACAAATACATTAGAGTAATGGACGTTCAAGTAGTCTTCGACATCCAAAGCGTCTAATGTATTTGTTGTGCCGAGCCCTTCGGGCACGACACTG
Organism: Dendroctonus valens; assembly: GCA_024550625.1. NCBI lineage: Eukaryota > Metazoa > Arthropoda > Insecta > Coleoptera > Curculionidae > Dendroctonus > Dendroctonus valens. The sequence continues at coordinate 255,159 of JAJTJO010000058.1, forward strand.
GTTTCAATGCAAAAGATTCTTCACGACTGTCTTTTTCGTTTATTTGTTGTTCCCCTGCCAGTGTCGTGCTCTTAGGGCTTGGCACAACAAATACATTAGAGTAATGGACGTTCAAGTAGACTTCGACATCCAAAAAGCATTTGTTGTGTCGTGCCCGAAGGGCTGGTTTGAATGCAAAAGAATCTTCCTGACTGTCTTTTCCGTTTATTTGTTGTTCCCCTGCCAGTGTGCTGCCTGTAGGGCTCGGCACAACAAATACATTAGAGTAATGGACGTTCAAGTAGTCTTCGACATCCAAAGCGTCTAATGTATTTGTTGTGCCGAGCCCTTCGGGCACGACACTGGTTTCAATGCAAAAGATTCTTCACGACTGTCTTTTTCGTTTATTTGTTGTTCCCCTGCCAGTGTCGTGCTCTTAGGGCTTGGCACAACAAATACATTACAGTAATGGACGTTCAAGTAGACTTCGACATCCAAAAAGCATTTGTTGTGTCGTGCCCGAAGGGCTGGTTTGAATGCAATATAATCTTCATGACTGTCTTTTCCGTTTATTTGTTGTTCTCCTGCCAGTGTGCTGCCTGTAGGGCTCGGCACAACAAATACATTAGAGTAATGGACGTTCAAGTAGTCTTCGACATCCAAAGCGTCTAATGTATTTGTTGTGCCGAGCCCTTCGGGCACGACACTGGATTGAATGCAAAAGAATCTTCATGACTGTCTTTTCCGTTTATTTGTTGTTCCCCTGCCAGTGTCGTGCCCGTAGACTGTTTGGATGACGAACTCTACTTGAACGTCCGAAGTTGAAATTAACCGGAATCTTTTAATTAAGAAAAAGGGATGAACTCTTGATTTTTTTTTAAACTAAAAATACGTTTTGATTTTATTGATCAATAAGGAAGAGAAAAGGTCTCTTGACGTTTTTTCGCAGAACGCGCGGGTTTCGAGTAAAAAAAATAGAAGCCGAACAGATGCAGGATGAGAGTTAATTGCTCAAAGCATATCAATATTAACCGGATAATTTTAATTTGCAAAAAGTGCTTGATTTTTCCTCAACTTAAAATTAGTTTCCAATTCTATGATCAATTAAGAAGAGGAAAGCCCTCTCGAGTTTCTTCCGCAGGACAACCCGTTTCCGAGCAAAAAAAATAAAAGTAGAACAGTTGCCAAGTGCTTAAAACATATACTTAAACCGAATACTTCGCATTAAAAAATAGTGATCACTGTGATAAGCCCCTGATTTTTGCGTAAATAAAAGCTAGTTTCCTATTCTTTGATTAATCGGGAAGAAAAACGGCCTCTTGACGTTTTTTCGTGCGACGTCCCATTTTTGAGCAAAAAAATAAAATTTGAACAGTTGCAGCGTTCGAGTTGCAAAGTGCTCAAACCTTATAAACCGAATACTTTTCATTAAAGAATAGTGATAAGCCCTTGACTGTTCCCTAAATAACAGCTAGTTTCCAATTCTTTGATTAATTGGGAAGAAAAACGCCCCCTAGACGTTCTTCCGTGCGACGCCCCGTTTTTGAGCAAAAAAATAAAAGTTGAACAGTTGCAGCATTCGAGTGGCCAAGTGCTCAAAACTTATAAACCGAATACTTTTCATTTAAAAAATAATGAAAAGCAGCGGATTTTTCCTAAAAAAAAATTAGTTTCCAATTCTATGAATAATTAGGAAGGAAAACGCCCCCTAGACGTTTTCTGGTGCGACGCCTCGTTGGTGAGTAAAAAAATAAAACTCAATTGATTGTATCCATTTTCCAGTTTGCAAGCAAGACTACTTTGGATCTGGATTTTTCAGCTCTGTCACATAGAAATCAACCCGCCTCTGCCCATGGGTTACTTGACGATAACTGACAGTACTGAGGAAATTCCTAGACGTATCTATTTGGATAGATCGGATAGAACCACGAGTTATTTATCTAGGCAGCCCATCAACTGCCCATCTCTACATGGCGGCACCATGAAAACGACCCACGTGCCTGCTCGGCTCGTGGGAAAACCACGCCCCCAGAAGCAACAGAACCACGTCGGAACCGCGTGCCAAGAAGCCGAACCACAATGGAACCACAGTACCGGATTGGTACCGGTTGTGTCGCACTCCGTAGGAACGGAAAATGCTGCGAATGCAGGCAGGCGAAAGGTTGCAAACAAGTTGCGCGTCAACTCTTCAGTCGTTTGGTTTGAGTCAGAACCTCTGGATTTGCTCATTGTTGGTTCCAAAGACTTTAACACATAGACGAATTTAATTTGAGGTTGGTTCTATGGAAAAATGCATATCAGAATCTGCATGCTTAGGTATGTGAAATTGCAATCTGGCTTTAGCCGGCTGGCCAGTATTTGATGGGACATTGCAGGTCTTATGTGGGCTGTGGAACTATCGAAAATCCAGTTCCCCAAAGGTTATCCTTCTGATTCACTGGCATGTTTAGTGAAACTTTGCTGGTTTTTTGATAAAAACTGTCGATAAACTTGCACATTTCTATAAGCCAAGAGCAAGAAGAAGTACTGTACATTGGCGACACCATAAGCCATAAGCATTCCATGATCTGTGCTAATGCGTACTGAGGCGGTGAAGGCAAGTAGTCGCGACCATCAACATTCTTCATGAATTTCATTAAAACGAAATAAAAATAACTGGAGGTTTTCAATCCCACACTTTCCAATACCTCTTCATTACCATGCGTTTCTTTCCACTGACATCATACGGTTGCATATGGGTGGTCTATTTGGGTCTAGAACGACCATTATAAATCGCTATAATTGTCTGGTGATTTTCATTATCGGTTCGAAGATTGTCACGGTTTTAATTATTGCATATCAATAAGGCCGAGAATGGGTTTAGTCAAGTGGGACTGTTTATCCCGCAGCCACTAGAAAGAATTTGGTGCTTCTACTATGAAAAGGATTAGATCCATTGAAGAATGAAGATATGGAGGAAGAGCCAAAAGGACTTCAAATGACCATGTTTTGAGGTGCTACCATGGCCATTGGGCAGCCTGGGGGAATAAGCGACATTTTTAGTACCTATAAAGCAAACACAAGTTGCTTGCGGCGTGTTTTAGCATGGTAAATTTCACATGGTCGTAAAACGGTTATTATTACACTGAGAATGTTTGATTTGGTTTAATTTCAATGTCATTTTCTCACCATTTTCGATTTCTTAAGCAATTCGGGCAGGATTCACTGTTTAACTCAATCAAAAATGCATGAGGCCGGGAAAACATTGTTTAGGCATATTTTTCCAAACAATTCCTCGAGTGCAGGCCAGGAAAACCCATTATTTGGGCCGGAGCTTATTGAATATACCGGGTGTTTCAGTTAGGGTGGCAGCCGGCCATATCTCGGAAACTACTGGGGCTGGAAGTTTCCGGGAAAAATTTTCATCACTAAAGTGGCCATGGCAAAATCCTGGAAATTATTTTCAAGCTCCGCGATTTGCCGCAAGAGGGCGCAATTGACGCTTCAAAATTTAAAACGTAAATTTCTCCGAAAATTCCCAAATCATGCCATGTCTTTAGTAACAGCGTTGGAAAGCCTAGTAAATTCTGCATTAAATGGGTTCAACTCTCATTGAAGTCCCATTTTGATAAGAGTGGGGAAAGTCTTTGGAAGTTTTGACATTTAAATCGCTGTAATTTCTAAACAACTTATTTGATTTTAATAATTTTTAGATCATTTGGAAGAGAAATGTTAGTATTTTTCACTATCGTAAAGAGCAGATCTCGATAGTGCTAAACAACTTTACTAGAGGGCGCAATTTTTAGCAATAATTATTAAAACTTATATTTTGCGAATAACTTCGAAACTAACTGTGAAATGGAGTTGCGTTTTTTACGTTTTCTCTGAATAATTTATCTACTTTTCGACAATGATGTAGCCATTACACGATGTCCTTTGAATTTTTGAGTTATAACCAAACAAACTGTTATTGGTCCAAATTTTGCCCTCTAGCGTTGTTGTTTAACACTATCGGGTTCTACTCTACAGCTCAATGAAAAGTACTTGCATTTCTCGTCCAAACAAGCTTAACACGACTAAAATCGGACAAGTGGTTTAGAAGTTGCAGCGATTTTAATGTTCAAACTTTCAAATGCTTCCCCCACTCTTATGAAGGCCGGCACGTCAATGGACCTTTAACCAAAATCATGCCAAATTTACCGATCTTTCTAACCAGGGGACCAAAAGTATACCTTGCGTTGGCAATTTTTGAAGAAACTTAGGTTTATAATATTTACTAGTCGATTGCGCCCCCTTGTGGTGAAGTGCGAAACTTGAAAATAGTTTTCAAGGTTTCCTCATCGGCACTTTAATCGTGGAATTTTTTCCCCAAATTTCCAAGTCCAGTACTTTCCGCGATATGGCCGGTGGGCAGCCTTGGTGAAACACCCAGTACTTTACTTAACTTGCCCAGACCAAGCAGTTCTTTATTTTGTTTAAACCGACTAAACACAATTTGAAAAAGCTATTAAAAACTGTTTTTCCAATAGAATTTTATTCTCAAACTCAGAATTTCTCCTGTTCATTTGTGTAGGTTAATTATGATCAACAAGATCGGGTACAATGTTGCCGAATTTCTGATTGCGTTTTTTGCAAATATCTCGGATTTTTGTGCAAATTATCAGTTTTGTTTTTTTTGCTCCTTCCTCAATAACTCCGGGCAACACCGCCAGAGCAAAGAGACCAATTTTGAATCACCCTGTATACTCGTAAAGCTTGTCAGGTTCGTCAGGACGCGAGACGAAAATTTGATGTATGATTAAAAACTAATATTTTCAAATCACCGTCAAATAATGACGTCACTGTCAAATAGCTTGAGACAGACTATATTGTTTGTCTAATTGTGCACAATTGATCTGTGACAGTTCAATTTGCGCCACCTTGCGGGTGTGTCGGGGTGGTTGAGGACCAATAGAAATGGAGCGCTGTAATGTGCGCTGTAATACTCCAGCCCCATTGGCTGAAAACTTGTGGAAATTTGAGAAAAGGTTTCGGTTTCTTTCCCTGAACGAGCGCCGTGGGTTGAAGCAGTCGCCAACTCCCCCGTTTTCCGCCTACATTGCAAAGTTAATTACGGGGCCCACGTGACTTTTCCCATCTCACACCAAAGCGGTATTTGACTTTGTGTAAAAAAGGTCATCCGACGCCGAGTCAAGCGACAACCAACAGGTAGCACATCCGACCGTGCACGAAGTAAACCGAGCTACCCTGGGAACGTGCCGAACTTTTCATCTTAGCAAGCGATGCGGTCTCTTTGGTATCCCCCCTCTTAGCCGCTTTTCGTACAACGTGATGTCTGGCCCGCTCGTGTCGGAGGCTGTGAACGGAAGAATACAAGCGCTGTTGCCGCCTTTATCTATTTTGTATCAAAAAAGGTGTTTGATTTTCTTTTAAAAAAACTCTTAAAGAAGATTTTTGATTTCAACTTCATCTAAATTCTTCTTCTTCATCTAAAATCTTCCTGCTCAAATTTCCAGCAAATTGCAGTAATTTTCCAAACCCAAACTCGATTTTTCAAAATGTTTACTACCTGTGAAGTACAATCTGGCGATTCACCCACGACCAGCTCTGGCTGTGGTCATTCTACTATCGTTCCATAAACCGTAAAAACACACAAAAAAGTGACACTAAATCCAATGACCTTCCTCAGATTTAAGACATTTTTTTATTTTTATTTTTTATTTTATTTTATTAGACAGACAGACAGATTTAAGTAATAAAAATGGGCATTTTCTAGAACAATCAGTCACAAGCTCTTTTGTAAAACCCAAAAACTAAAAACCAGTGCCTGTCAGCTTTTATTCTTGGTTCCATGAGCTGAGACCACCATGGTAGCAGCCCTAATCCCACTTAAGGGACACGGCGGCAACGTTGCGAATAGATGGGAACAGCAGGTCAATTTAAGCAGATTTAGCAGTTCAGAATTCACGCGACAGACTCATTCGAGTACCAGAGTTGATGTTGGATGGTACGCAGTACCGCTCTTGTACCGGCTCTGCTCACCAACACGCGATTCAACCACGTAAAAATTGTGCGAAACTTTGCGTTTTTTTTTATTGACATAAACTTCTGCTGCTGTTGATTGTGCGAGAGAAATTATTCTTTAAACCATGGTTGCTGTCACCGGACAACCGAACACATCCGGCGGTACCAGCACTGTTCCTGCTAGTGTTTTACAGCCGACTCCTTCAGCTTCGAGCAGCGACAGTGTTAATGGACATTTTAGTGCTGTCATGGACACTTCGGCCAGTATTGGTACTGCCAGCAATAGGGGTACCAGCACTGTTCCTGCTAGTGTTTTACAGCGTAATCCTTCAGCTTCGAGCAGCGACAGTGTTAATGGACATTTTAGTGCGGTCATGGACACTTCGGCCAGTATTGGTACTGCCAGCAATAGGGGTACCAGTCGAGTCACTGATAATAGACGGGTAAGTTCACGTACCAAATGTTTAAAACCTTTGGTTGATTAATGGGGAAAACTGGGTTTTTATGGCCACTAACATCCACGGCATTTTGGTGCGTTGCCAACTTTTCCCTGCACCAGAGGCTGAAAAGGTGCCCATAAAAATCCCTGCGATCTAAGTCAGGAGCATGTGGCGGCCCAATTCAATGTGCTCGGATTTGGGACAAAAAACGCCCAAATCAACAGGAGCTGTTTATAAACTGTCGGGGTGTTGAAATGGGGTTGTAGGTAATGATTTTTTCATGCCAGTGGGAGGAAAGTTGAAGAAGTTCAAAGGTAGTGGCTATTAGAATCTGTTTCTTCGGGTGGGTGAAATTGAAGCTGAAAACCTCTTAAGCAAATCACAAAATTGAGCCTGCGATTCCGTCTGGGCTAAGAAAGGTCCATGTCTTTTTTCATTATTTCTCGTTTTTTGATCATTATTCTCGACAATTTTTTTGCAAAAATCAAAAAATAGGGCGCCAAACGCCTTCCTTTTTGGAATGGAATAGAGTTGGGCCATTAAACATTCTCTCACCCTGTGCAATTTTGTCAACATTTCTGTGAATTTTTTTAAAATAATTTTCTGCTCAACTTTGCGGAAACGTTGAAGCAACCGAGCACCGGATCAAACGCCTGTTGCAGATCCTCTAACGTCTCATTCCTTATGAGTTTGGCGTCCAAAATTCCCATTTTGAAGGTGGGAACACGTCACTATTCCATATTTATTTATTTGCCGAACAAGAACAGGCGGGTCAGTTTATAATCCTGTGATGAATAAACATCCTCCACCTACTAAAATCGCTAACTGCTTCGAGTTCCAGCTATATCGTCAATGTAAACGATTTGGCCAATTACAGTAAACAACAGGGAACGGAACAGCGTAGTACCGATGTTAAAAAAACAATCACGGCACAACCTCAATTAAAAACAATGGCTCGTATAGTAGTACCCTGACACGTTTTTGCAGTAGGCGCTTTTAACGTCACGTAATGCTAACGCTATCGATTGTTTTGATTTTTTTCCGAAATCCTCAACTCTATTGTTTTAGACGGTTCTACCTGAAAATCATCGGAAGATGGTTAATGTGATTCCAAAGGTTCTTCAGGTACTTTTCTTCCTTCTTCCTCATTTCTTTAAGGCAGGTACTTTGCCAATCCTGTGGCTTTATGTCTTTGTCTTTCTGCTCTTCTTTTGTAGTTGATTGCGTTCTATATCTTCAACTTACTCATACTTGAGTTTCTTCCAGAGCTCTTGATATCCATCGACGTATGTTGGGCCAGAAGTTGTCTGTTTAGTTTCCATTGAAAAATCGGCATTATTTTCTGCAAAGGTTGCAAACAGCTTCAAGTACATTCATCTGTTATTTGTCTTCAACAGGGAGACCGAAATGCTTCGTTTGAGAAGAATCAGTTTCTTGAAAAAGGTTGCAAGTGAAACCGTAGACCTTTCGGGCACGACACTGATTGAAGAACAACAACCGATAATTCAGACATTTTTCAAGGTTTTCTTGCACTAAAGTAAGTGTCGTGCCCGAACACAACGGGCACAACAAACGCATTAGATTCTAATGGCTGCTTAAGTTGTGCCGAGCCCTTCGGGCACGATACTGGTTGAAGAACAACAACCGATAATTCAGACATTTTTGAAGGTTTTCTTGCACTAAAATAAGTGTTGTGCCCGAACACAACGGGCACAACAAACGCATTAGATTCTAATGGCTGCTTAAGTTGTGCCGAGCCCTTCGGGCACGATACTGGTTGAAGAACAACAACCGATAATTCAGACATTTTTCAAGGTTTTCTTGCACTAAAGTAAGTGTCGTGCCCGAACACAACGGGCACAACAAACGCATTAGATTCTAATGGCTGCTAAAGTTGTGCCGAGCCCTTCGGGCACGACACTGGTTGAAGAACAACATCCGATAATTCAGACATTTTTCAAGGTTTTCTTGCTCTAAAATAAGTGTCGTGCCCAAACACAACGGGCACAGCAAACGCATTAGATTCTAATGGCTGCTAAAGTTGTGCCGAGCCCTTCGGGCACGACACTGGTTGAAGAACAACATCCGATAATTCAGACATTTTTCAAGGTTTTCTTGCTCTAAAATAAGTGTCGTGCCCAAACACAACGGGCACAACAAACGCATTAGATTCTAATGGCTGATAAAGTTGTGCCGAGCCCTTCGGGCACGACACTGGTTGAAGAACAACAAACGATAATTCAGACATTTTTCAAGGTTTTCTTGCACTAAAATGAGTGTCGTGCCCGAAGGGCTCGGCACAACAAAAGCATTAGATTCTAATGGTTGTCAAAGTTGTACCGAGCCCTTCGGGCACGACACTGGTTGAAGAACAACATCCGACAACATCCGACAACTCAGACAATTTCAAAGTCTGTTTGATTGAACAAACGCATTAGATTCCGATGGTTGTGTCCACTGGTAGGAGGACAACAACCAGTAAAATTTAAAGTTTTTTTGCATGAAAATCAGTGTCGTGCCCAAAGGGCTCAGCACAACAAATACATTAGAAAATATTGGCTGTCGAAGTTGTGCCGAGCATCCGATTTCGTTTGTCTGTCGACTCAATCGGATGATTTTTTTCCATAGAACTTAAAAAATAAAGTAATTGAGACCTAGACGAACCCAAATCAACCCAAAATTTAACCGATCTACATGATAAAATTTCCATCAACATCAAGCGTTTTGTGCAGTTTGGCAATACTGCGCGAAGTTTAGCCTAGAAATGGCAATTTTGATCAAGCTTTGCAAGTGTTTCCTGGCTGAATTTACCACTTTTCCATGACTTTTTCCTACTCAAAGTGCACTTTAAGTAAAAACAAAGAAAAAGAAGGCGGAAAAGCCTGAGTTTTAAAACCATTAGTCCCGATTGTGGAAACACGCAAGAAACAGATCAAAGCCGCATCAATTAAAACAGTGCCACTGGAAAATCCACCTCAATTGACGTGTGAATATTCTTCTGTGTGAATATTCCTCTTCAACTGTCTTTCTTCCCACCAATCATCAAAAAATTGATGACATGGATCGTGAACACTACAGAAATTGTCCACCAGCTGCTGACTAATTCCTGTCGGTAAAAATTAATTAATTGCGTGCAAAATGACTAACGTGGTCAATGCGAAAAGCCTTGGAGGAAGCGTCCGAACGCTCCGACGCCGTCGCGGATATTTGATCAGAGCCGGCGTCTCGGCTAAATATAAAACAAAAGAGCGTCGCGGCACGTTGCCAAGTCGGGCACGAGGCTGCCACGCTTGACGCAACCGTTTTCCCACGCCAAGATTCTTAGCATAGGAGTGCCTCAAGCAAGGTCGTCTTAGTTCTATACAGTGTCCCAAACGCGTTTCAGTTTTCCCGGTTTCTGCTTCAAAAAGCCCGGTTTGGCACGATGGCCGCATCCAAGTATACTCAATCCTCATGCCTCAAATTTCTAATTTGAATTGGTTCAATTGAGCGCACCTCAAAGCCTCCGGGAGTTTTGGTGCGCAATATGTTTTGAGGGCGATTGAAGGTGTTGACCTACCGTAACATTGAGCATGCATCCGATTGAAAATAAGGTCAATGCGTGCCTGTATGTGAAGGTCTAATGGTTGATTTTGTTTATTTGCAGAGTAATAAGCCGATCATGGAGAAGAGAAGACGGGCGAGGATCAACAATTGCCTCAATGACCTGAAAACCCTGATTCTCGACGCAATGAAAAAAGATGTAAGTAGCCCGTGTTTTTTCGCCTGCATTCCACCTCTAAACATAAAATTTCCCTCCTTCCAGCCGGCCAGACACTCAAAGCTGGAAAAGGCCGACATTCTAGAAATGACTGTAAGCTATCTACGCAACCTCAATACCCAGGCACACAGAATGTCGCCTGTTTCCGACCCATCTTCACTCGGTAATTTCCGGGCGGGATTCACCGAATGTCTCACCGAAGTAGGCCGATTTTCCCACCTGGACCCTTTGATGAAACGCAAACTCCTCCCGCACCTCAAAACTTACTTGAATCAAATATGCAACTTCCCAGACGCTCCTCAAGTCCAGGTGCACATTCTGCCCAACCCGCAACGCTCTCCTGAGCAACAGGTGCCTCAGTCCGGAATAATTCTGAGCAACGGCTCTGGATCTGGGGTTCAACTGGTGCCCACTCGGCTCTCTAACGGCGACATTGCTTTGATTCTGCCAGCTGCGGCTCAGAATCAGCACGCTGTGCCCTCGCCAGTTCCGCAGTTGGTTCCAATCGTGCCAGAGCGCAGCGCCAGCTCAATTTCGGGGGCTTCCAGCTCCAGTTTCAATTCTAGTCAGTCGAGTCCTGAGCCGGTGGACTTTTCGGCAATGTACTGTTCGGCTCAGCAGCAACCTTTGTCTTTGGTGGTGCGGAGGCCGGTTCAGCACGAAGAGAATTTGGATGAGTCGCTTTGGAGGCCTTGGTGAACTTCTGGAACAGTGTAGAGGTTGGAGTAATTCACTCGAATAAATGCCATAATTTTTATTTGTTTTTATTCACTCTACGGTAGGGTGTAGTTAGGGTTTTGCATTATTTGCAGATTAGTAGTATTCAATTTTTGTAGAGATTAGACTCTGATACTAATCCTTGTTTAATTTAAATTTAATTTTTTTTTTATTTTAATTTAATTAAATTAAAATTTTTTCAAAGTAAAAGCTGCGAGAAATAATGTGAATATTGAAAATAGTGTAAAACAGTACTCTGATAAACTTTGGTAGATAGTTTCAAGGAATACTTTACCTGGGGGCTCTTTTCTCCGATTTATTCGCCCATAAATTGGGCCAATAATTGAAGGTCATCTTCTTGGCCACCATCGACTTTACACTTGGGTATAGTTCCGACAATCAATTGGTGCAATTTTTCAGTAAAACCAACACAAATTTCAACACTTTAGTTCGGTTGTTTTGTGTTGGTGTAGTTTGTTCATGAGGTGTAGGTCATAGCACATGAGCCAAGGGCCAATTTCTTTGCGTTTGCCTCATGAAGTGCCCTTTTTTAATTAATTTGTTAAACTTCCTCATTGCACAGTTGCAAATAACTCCAAAAATTGCCAGAAATTTTTTATAATCCGCAATAAAAATTGCTCCTAAGTCTGCAACGAATTCTTGGATTTATCGGTCGCAAATCGACCTTCAATAATTGGCCAATAAATCGGAGAAAAGTGGTCTGATATCCAGTGAAAAAAGTACTGTAGAGTTTCCTCCATAGCACGCATCATTTTTGCTATAATAAACTTAGAGTACTTTTGAATCACCCCCGTGTGTGGTGGTTAAACTTATGTGATATTAGTGATAAACTACTGTAATATTAACAAAGTGCTTGGCTTAAAATATCTTGATCTCAAGGCAGCAGCTTCGAACCGTTTTGTTAAGTTTATATTTAAGTTCATTTTTTAGTTGTATAAGTCGATAATCCTTAAAACCTGACAAGTATTTTCCCTCATCTTTAGAAGCTATGATGTTTTATTCGAATTAATAAGAAGTGATACCTTTATATTTTATATTGTACTTTGATTGAGTTTTCCTTTCTCCTTGGTCGGCAGGCATAAAAGGTTTGGAAGTGACCAAAAGAAGACAAAATGCGTTTAAAACAGCAAAAAAAAAACACATGGATCAACGAAGGAATCAAAGCTGCAGTATTAGAACAGTGAACTCAGGAAATTGAAGCGCGATGAATAATTTATCTGGTACATGATTGCCGACAGCGAGCCTGCAATGGTACCATTTACATGGTACCATCCATGTGGGCAGTAAAGCACCAGCGGTTTGACGGTGGGCCGGTCGTAAACACGACCACCACCGTGTTTTTTTCACATGCAAATCCACTTTCGAGGTTTCGTCATTGTTTTATCGTCAAGGTTCCCAAATAATTGACCGGAGTCATGCACGCGCGCCGATAATTTCCAAGGGAATTTTTGCATTCGGCTCTCGGTTGCATTCTGATTCGGACTTTGAGATAATTCTGATTTTTATTCGCTACCAGGCGTGACTATCAAACGCCTGTGACAAATCGCTTTGGTCACAGCGGTGTTTATCTACCATTTCCTGCAAGGCTGGCAGGATTAGTAGGAAATTGTGCTTTGCTGGTTGGTTTTCGTTGAATTCCTTCTGTTCCACATTCTGTACAAAACTAGTTCTCCAAAGCCTCTTTGGTCTTCAAAGACACCTTTCGCTTCTTTTCCTTCTGCTTTCAACCTCTTCCTAATTTCTATCGCATTTTGAACACCTCTGCTTCTTTTACTTCTTCGGCCCGGTAGCGGTTTCATCCAAGCTACTAAGAAGCACAGAGTTTGATGTGTTTGGGATCGACTTATTTGTGTCGATGTCTTCGTTTAACTGGTCCAGGTGTGGATGATGCATATCGTTCTAACTCAGGTTGCCGCAGGGATACACGTGGATGGTTCTTCCTGAAACGGTACCCACCATTTCTTGCCTAGCAATTCCTTTTCTTCCATTGAATTGATGAGGAATTTCTTTATTTCTTCAGCCACATCAAAGGCAATTTTTCGGAAATACGTTCAGAAAGTAGGTTTTCGATTGCTTCATCAGATGCCCCTGTGCAATTTTCTTCGTAATTCTTACTCTAAAACAAATATGCTCTTCAAAGTGAAGTCTTCATCGGGATTTGCCCAAGAAACATTCAAATCATGGTAAAATGGATTTGGTTTCGAAACATCGGTGACTCCCCAGGAGCGGGAAAAAAATCGAATGAAATCCCCATTTCGTCGCGTGTGGCCTCCATGGGTTCGCTTTGACCATGACGACATTGGCATGCCCATGTCTGGTCGGGCGGCCACGCGAGGTTTGCGGCATGGAGAAAATAAAATAAATTAAATTTTAAAAGGCACAAAATACACCTCGACTGCAACCTCGACTACAACCTGAGAAATTCAAATCTTGGATATTTCATGCGGTTCCAATGCTGCCCATAGGAATGTTTCCATTATGGTACTTTTTTGGTTCACTTTCATGCCTTAACTAGGAAAATCTAGTGGTAAAAGTAGGTACCACAATTTCCTCTTTTAGTGACTTTTGCGGCTTTGAAACGTGATAACTCGGCACGTGATGGACGCACTTCTTGAAGGATTAAAAAAGTCCAAGTCGTACGTAACGAAAATTCGTTACGATCACGTTCAACGGAAGTGGTCACTTCTTTTCGGAATTAATAATTGCTTCGTGTGCTGGTGCTTTTTGGCTTAAGTCGGGGCCCGATTTGGGCATCCGGTTAACACGTGCGAACAGCCAAATTGCCTCGGCTTGGTAATGCATATTTATAATAACATGCGAAATGTTTACTCAAGATCTTCTGATTGAAGCCAAATTGTGCGCTTATGGGTTTTCAGATTTCTTCTCTTGTTTCTTCCTTGCGTTTTCCATGTTAATAAAAGGTGCATCTTCCTAAAGGGTTTACAATATTATTGAGAGTTTCACCAATTATCAGTCAAACTTGGGAATCTTCTCATGGAATTGAACAAATGGTCTTTGGTTCGGTAAAAACATGCTGGCTTGTGCAGCCGTCAGAAATCAGCGATCAGAAAGTTTCACTCACTGAAGTCATGAATCATTATGAAAACGTTAGGAATGGATACTCATATCAGATGCCATGAAAAACGTTATCGGAGACAGTCATAACGTTGAAAATGTTGGAAATGTTGGAAATTTTGCAAAAAACAACGTTGGTGCATCTGACCCCATCAAAACCTCTTAATTAACTAATTTTTCGTCTTTTTCATAATATTTTCATTCAAAAGTTCAGCAACGTTTTCACCCATTTAAATCAAGCTTATTTGGTTGAAATAACACAACCGGATGGCTTTCCAATGAATTGTTTTATCCAGGCCGATGTTGTTGCGAGTACAACTCGCTGTGCTGTTTTTTCACCAACAAAACACGCACTTTTGTGCCTCAGAACATTTTGAAAAAGCCTCAGAACATTTTGAACATGAAAAGAAAATTACCGTGGCACATTTACAACAAACTGTAGTATAGATCGTACTGATTAACAACATCCGGAATGACGTGCTCCAGAACAAAGAGCTCTCAGTGTTGACATTCAATAATTATAAATGTCTGTTATCGCACACTTTAGTATAAGCAGACACCCCTTATTTTTATTACTGAAATAATACTGCTAGTGTTTTGGATTATGCTGGTTGCCCAACTTTAACCGCTCGGTTTTATAACCGGCATCATAGACAGGAAGTTAAGTTAGAACCTAAATGGGCTGACAGAGAATTTCTCGTTTATTATCACTTGCTTCAGGCAATTACAAATAAAAAAAAACCTCTGTAAACCCTCAGATTACAGGGATACAGGAATTTCTGGCTTATTTGCGATGGGAGTTTGAGGCATTTGGAGCAACAGAGCCAAAAATAAAGGTTTCGTTGAGCTTGACAAAGGTTTGAGGGTGGAATTAACCGCGGTTTTGCAGGACAAGTTCAGAAGCTTCTTAGAAATCAGAAAGTGCTTGTATTTTGGCAAATTTGTGTTTCTGTGAAGCTTCATTATGCTCCCTTATGATGCAGAAAATTTAAGTGGCTGTTTGCTTTTACTCTGGTTTAGAATGCATATTTATTTTTATGGAAGTTTGTAGCTGGAATTAACCGCGGTTTTGCAGACTCAAGTTCAGAAGGATCTTCAAAATCAGAAAGTGCTTGGTTTTTAGCGGGTTTTTGCATTTGCAAAGCCTGATTATGTTTCTTTATAATGCAGAAGTTTCAAGGGGCTGTGCGCTTTGGTTTAGAACATAAATTTACTTTTATGGAAGTTTATAGGTGGAAGAAATCGCGGTTCTCTACGGTCAAGTTTAGAAGATTCTCAAAAATCAGAAAGTGCTTGAATTTTTGAGAATTTTTGTTTTTGTGAAACCTGATTATACTTCTTTATGACGCAAAAAAATTAAAGGGGCTGTTTGCTTTGGTTCAGAATGCAGATTTATTTTTAAGGAAGTTTGTAGGTGGAAATGATTGCAAATCTGCAAGCTCATGCTCAGAAGATTCTTGAAAATTAGAAAGTTATTGAAGTTTAAAGAATTTTTGTTTCTGTAAACCTTGGTTATGCGTGTTTGTGATGGAGAAAGTTCAGGGTGCTGCTTGCTCTGGTTTGGCATGCAGATTTATTTTACGGAAGTTTTTAGGTGAAATTAACCGCGGCTCAAGTTGAGAAGGATCTTAAAAATCAGAAAGTGCTTGTATTTTGGCGAATTTTTGCTTTTGCAAAGCCTGATTATCCGTCTTTATCATACAGAAGTTTCAAGGGGCTGTGCGCTCTGGTTTAGAACACAAATTTACTTTTATGGAATTTTGAAGGTGGAAGTAATCGCCGTTCTGTACGGTCAAGTTTAGAAGATTCTCAAAAATCAGAAAGTTCATGAAATTTTGAGAATTTTTGTTTTTGTAAAGCCTAGTTAATGCCAATTTTTGGCGCAAAAAAATTAAGGGGCTGCTTGCTTTGGTTTAGAATGCAGGTTTATTTTTATGGAAGTTTGTAGGTGGAATTAACCGCGGTTCTGTAGGCTCAAGTTTGAAACATTCTTAAGAATCAGAAAGTTCTTGAATTCTGGAAAATATTTTGGTTTTGTGAAGCTTGATTATGCTTCTTTATGACGCAGAAATTTCAAGAGGCTTTTTGCTCAGCTTTCAAATGTAAATTTATTTTTACCGACGTTTGTAGGTGAAATTAACTGCGGTTCTGCAGGTTCAAGTTTAGAAGATTCTTAAGAATCAGAAAGTGCTTGCATTTTCGATTATTTCTGTTTTTGTGAAGCCCGATTAAAAACTCTTTTATGACACAAAAAATTAAAGGGCTGCTTGCTTTGGTTTAGATTGAAAATTTATTTTTATGAAAGTTTGTAGGTGGAATTAACCGCGGTTTTGCAGGCTCAAGTTCAGAAGGATCTTCAAAATCAGAAAGTGCTTGGTTTTTGGCGGGTTTTTGCATTTGCAAAGCCTGATTATGTTTCTTTATGATGCAGAAGTTTCAAGGGGCTGTGCTCTTTGGTTTAGAACATAAATTTACTTTTATGGAAGTTTATAGGTGGAAGAAATCGCGGTTCTCTACGGTCAAGTTTAGAAGATTCTCAAAAATCAGAAAGTGCTTGAATTTTTGAGAATTTTTGTTTTTGTGAAACCTGATTATACTTCTTTATGACGCAAAAAAATTAAAGGGGCTGTTTGCTTTGGTTCAGAATGCAGATTTATTTTTAAGGAAGTTTGTAGGTGAAAATGATCGCAAATCTGCAAGCTCATGCTCAGAAGATTCTTGAAAATTAGAAAGTTATTGAAGTTTAGAGAATTTTTGTTTCTGTAAACCTTGGTTATGCGTGTTTGTGATGGAGAAAGTTCAGGGTGCTGCTTGCTCTGGTTTGGTATGCAGATTTATTTTTACGGAAGTTTTTAGGTGAAATTAACCGCGGCTCAAGTTCAGAAGGATCTTAAAAATCAGAAAGTGCTTGTATTGTGGCGAATTTTTGCTTTTGCATAACATGATTATCCGTCTTTATGATACAGAAGTTTCAAGGGGCTGTGCGCTCTGGTTTAGAACACAAATTTACTTTTATGGAAGTTTGAAGGTGGAAGTAATCGCCGTTCTGTACGGTCAAGTTTAGAAGATTCTCAAAAATCAGAAAGTGCATGAAATTTTGAGAATTTTTGTTTTTGTAAAGCCTAGTTAATGCCAATTTTTGGCGCAAAAAAAATTAAGGGGCTGCTTGCTTTGGTTTAGAATGCAGGTTTATTTTTATGGAAGTGTTTGTAGGTGAAATTAACCGCGGTTCTATAGGCTCAAGTTTGAAACATTCTTAAGAATCAGAAAGTTCTTGAATTCTGGAAAATATTTTGGTTTTGTGAAGCTTGATTATGCTTCTTTATGAGGCAGAAATTTCAAGAGGCTTTTTGCTCAGCTTTCAAATGTAAATTTATTTTTACCGACGTTTGTAGATGAAATTAACTGCGGTTCTGCAGGCTCAAGTTTAGAAAATTCTTAAAAATCAGAAACAGCTTGCATTTTCGATTATTTCTGTTTTTGTGAAGCCCGATTAAAAACTCTTTTATGACACAAAAAATTAAAGGGCTGCTTGCTTTGGTTTATATTGAAAATTTATTTTTATGAAAGTTTGTAGCTGGAATTAACCGCGGTTTTGCAGTCTCAAGTTCAGAAGGATATTCAAAATCAGAAAGTGCTTGGTTTTTGGCGGGTTTTTGCATTTGCAAAGCCTGATTATGTTTATTTATAATGCAGAAGTTTCAAGGGGCGGTGCGCTTTGATTTATAACACAAACTTACTTTTATGGAAGTTTGTAGGTGGAAGAAATCGCGGTTCTCTACGGTCAAGTTTAGAAGATTCTCAAAAATCAGAAAGTGCCTGAATTTTTGAGAATTGTTGTTTTTGTGAAGCCTGATTATACTCCTTAACGACGCAAAAAAAATTAAGGGGCTGCTTGCATTGGTTTAGAAGGCAGATTTATTTTTATGAAAGTTTGTAGGTGGAATTAACCGCGGTTCTGTAGGTTCAAGTTTGAAACATTCTTAAAAATCAAAAAGTGCTTGATTTCTAGAAAATAGTTCGTTTTTGTGAAGCTTGATTATCCTTCTTTATGATGCAGACTCTTAAAGCGGCTTTTTACTCAGCTTTCAAATGTAAATTTATTTTTAAACTACAAAGTCTGAAGATATCACTCAAATCTGAGGTCAACTTTGTACATGGTGGTTTCCTTGAAACAATCCCAACTTCCAATCCGGATCCAGCAACTTGAAATTCGCTCACGCTATAGTAAAAACGTAAAGCTGAAAATCGTGAAACTTTCGCTCGAATCGTCCAAAATCTTGATTTTTGCCAACCTTGTAAATGATGGACTAAAAATGATTATGCACGACGCAACTTTACGCTCTCGTTAAAAAAATCCCAACGTCCAATCCAAAGCCGCTAGCAAATTGAAATTCGCTCACCACATAGAAGACAATTAAAGCTAAGATTCGCGAAATTATTACTCAAATCGTATAAAATCCAGATTTTTTTCCAGCCGTGTAAATGATGGGTCAAAAATTCAACTGCACGCTCTGCTTTGGGAAATCGCAACGTCCAATTCAGCTCCGATAGCAACTTGCAATTCCCTCACCCTATAGAAGACAGTTGTTGAGAAAAATTTGGAATTGTTTTCAACATAACAAATCCTATTTTGTTGCCCATTATTGGCCCGCAAATGAAGATCTTCTTCATAGATGAATGATGATGATCAGAAAATGTTGACACCGATGATCACAATCTGCCTACGCACCAAAAATGGGCAAAATGCTTTATTATTTTCCGCAAATGTTCTTGAAGAAAACATTTTTTACAATTACCAAAAGCCGAAGAAATTCTATTTGCAATCCCGTCTCCTGCTTTTCTCTTCCGTGAAAGGAGTACTTATGGCTACTTACTATTTAAAAATATGAGCTTTTTAAAGTGTTGCGATTTTGTGCTTTTGCCGGAAATTTTCACTCTGATAAGTGAAAAGTAACTCTGTAAAGTTAAATAAAAAAAATGGCTTAAGAGAAGATTGTTAATTTGCTCAAAAACGTTATAACATCGGGATTTTCTTAAAGGCTGATACGAGGGGGAAAATCTAGTAATTCTACCGATTGTTCTTCATCAAACTGAAACTCTGCCACTCAATTTCATGGGCATAAAACACATATAAGAATTGTAGAAAGGCAAAAGTGGCACATTCCAACCCGGTTGTGCACAATTCGAAGAAGCGGCGCAAGCCATAAAGCGACAATGCGGCTTTTCTTCTTTTCCTTTTTCGTGTCGGACCATGCATCCTTTGAAGTTTTCCGGACCAGCTTTCACCTCGTTTACTTTTTATTCGTCAGCACGTGACAACGCGTAATTATGCGAGATTAAGACTTTATAGGGCATACCTACAGCTGTTCTGCCGATAATTAATTAGTTAAATCCTTATACAATTCATTATCTCGGAAGTAATCGGGACTGGAGCCGCTGGTTGTCTTTGTTAGGAAAATTGTGGCATTTTCTTCATTCGTTCCCAGAAAGAGCGTCGCATGCGGTTATTGAGGTGCGTCTACATGCATTTTGAAAATTCTTCATAATAAGAGCGCTGGGATTGGGGCAAAATGTTTTTTTGTTTGGAAAGGGCTATAATTTGGATCATTCTTCGAGGGCAACCATATAATGAACATATCAATGAGTGGCAACGAAGAAGGCGGTCTAGTTGTCTATACGCTGCTCAAAGACCACCAAAGAATCAATTTAGTTCTAGTGGCCCATATAATGACAGCAGAGGCAGGTGGTCTTTATTGAAGATGGTATTTTCTTCACATAATGTGGTGTTTTTTTGCCCTTGCGAACGCGATACTGCGATTTAGTAGCCTTCTCATGAAATTAAGCAATTAAGCGTCCAAGGACCACACGTACTCATTTCTAAGTGCCCTCAGCTATTCGATCGCTGATTTTGGTTGAAAATGTGTGATTCAATGGCATGATGAAAGTACAGTTAATCCAAAGCCATTCACAGCCAAATATTGATCATTTATTGACAAAACAGCGAAAACATGACTTCAATTAGTATCGCAGCACTAAAATGCAAATATGATATATTTGTTATTTACCAATTCAATATTCACCTAAGACTATTTGTCATGCGTTCACGTACGTGCAATTAACACCGAGTTGTTGCTTTTAGGCAGTACAAAAGAGATGCAATTAGTCAGTCATTTCAGATGAAAGCAACATTTTCTATTAGCACGTAATTGTAAATAAATAAATTGTTATGTTATGTACATTGGTACATTTGGTCAGAAATCGAATTCCCTGTTAAATACATAGTATTTCAATGTGGGTTATGTAAGTGCCGATTGGTAAATTTGTGCCTGAAAAACAAAGTAATTGAAATGAGTTTTCTCATCTTTGGCAGCGTTTGGAAACTCTGAAAAATGAACCAGATTCTGGAATTGGATCAATATTTCTGCTTTCATACGCTGCAAGATTTTTCTATGTGCAGCGGAAATTTCGAAAGTGTGTCAGCTTTGGGGTTGACACAAGTAATTTTTTTTCGTGAGCCTGCAGTTTGCGGTTTCGCACTTAGTTGAGGCGTAAGTTTCAAAGTGTGTAAAAAATAAACCAGAGCTTGAATTTCAATCATTTTTTTTTGCATTCATAGGCTGAAGATGCTGCTATGCACGGGTAAAATTTCAAAAGCCTGCCGGCCTTAGAGGAGACACAATTAATTTTTTTCGAAGATCTGCAGTTTGCCGTTCCGCGCTTAGTTGAAGCGCAACTTTCAAAGTCTGTGAAAAATGAACCAGTATCCGCATCTTGCTAACTTGTCACTGGGTTTATAGCTGGAAGGCTCTATGAGCTAGACAAGTTTCAAAAACTTCCCGGGTTTGGGCTTCAAACTAGTCAATTTTTTCCATGATGCTGCAGTTTGGCGTGCCGCGCTTAGTAGAAGCGCAAGTTTCAAAGACTGTAAAAAAT
Source organism: Dendroctonus valens (assembly GCA_024550625.1). Lineage (NCBI taxonomy): Eukaryota > Metazoa > Arthropoda > Insecta > Coleoptera > Curculionidae > Dendroctonus > Dendroctonus valens. The sequence continues at coordinate 276,090 of JAJTJO010000058.1, forward strand.
GAACCAGTCGCCAGATTTAAATGAATTTGTCTGAATATATAGCCCGAAGGTTCCTCTATGCGATGAGGAAATAGCAAATTTTTGAGGCTGACACTGAGCAATATGTTTTGTGGTTCTGCAGTTTGGCGTCTTGGGTTTAATTGAAGCTCAAGTTTCAAAGTCTATGAAAAACAAACCAGTATCCCGATTTGAATGAGTTTTTCCAAATTTATAGCCAGAAGGTTCCTCTAAAGGACGATGAAATTGGAAAAACCTGCCATTTTTGGAGTCGACATGAGTAATTTTTTTCTTGGTTCTGCAGTTTGGCGTTCCCCGCTTAGTTAGAGCGCAAGTTTCAAATTATGTAAAAAATAAACCAGTTTTCGCATTCGAAAAAAATTTTCCCAAGTTATAGCTCGAAGGTTCCTCTATGCGATGAGCAAATAGCAAACGCCTGAAATTTTTGAGGTTGACACTGAGAAATTTTTTTTGTGGTTCTGCAATTTGGCGTCTTGGGTTTAATTGAAGCTCAAGTTTCAAAGTCTGTGAAAAAAAAATCCAGTTCCCAGATTTCAATGAGTTTTTCCAAATTTATAGCCAGAAGGTTCCTCTATAGGATGATGAAATTGGAAAAACCTGCCATTTTTGGAGTTGACATGAGTAATTTTTTTCTTGGTTCTGCAGTTTGGCGTTCCCAGCTTAGTTAGAGCGCAAGTTTCAAAACCTGTAAAAAATAAACCAGTCTTCGCATTCGAAAAAAATTTTCCCAAGTTATAGCTCGAAGGTTCCTCTATGCGATGAGCAAATAGCAAACGCCTGAAATTTTTGAGGTTGACACTGAGCAATTTTTTTTGTGGTTCTGCAATTTGGCGTCTTGGGTTTAATTGAAGCTCAAGTTTCAAAGTCTGTGAAAAAGAAACCAGTGCCCGGATTTGAATGAGTTTTTTCAAATTTATAGCCAGAAGGTTCCTCTATAGGATGATGAAATTGAAAAAACCTGCCATTTATGGAGTTGACATGAGTAATTTTTTTCTTGGTTCTGCAGTTTGGCGTTCCCCGCTTAGTTAGAGCGCAAGTTTCAAATTATGTAAAAATAAACCAGTTTTCGCATTCGAAAAAAATTTTCCCAAGTTATAGCTCGAAGGTTCCTCTATGCGATGAGGAAATAGCAAACGCCTGAAATTTTTGAGGTTGACACTGAGAAATTTTTTTTGTGGTTCTGCAATTTGGCGTCTTGGGTTTAATTGAAGCTCAAGTTTCAAAGTCTGTGAAAAAAAATCCAGTTCCCAGATTTCAATGAGTTTTTCCAAATTTATAGCCAGAAGGTTCCTCTATAGGATGATGAAATTGGAAAAACCTGCCATTTTTGGAGTTGACATGAGTAATTTTTTTCTTGGTTCTGCAGTTTGGCGTTCCCAGCTTAGTTAGAGCGCAAGTTTCAAAACCTGTAAAAAATAAACCAGTTTTCGCATTCGAAAAAAATTTTCCCAAGTTATAGCTCGAAGGTTCCTCTATGCGATGAGCAAATAGCAAACGCCTGAAATTTTTGAGGTTGACACTGAGCAATTTTTTTTGTGGTTCTGCAATTTGGCGTCTTGGGTTTAATTGAAGCTCAAGTTTCAAAGTCTGTGAAAAAGAAACCAGTGCCCGGATTTGAATGAGTTTTTCCAAATTTATAGCCAGAAGGTTCCTCTATAGGATGATGAAATTGGAAAAACCTGCCATTTTTGGAGTTGACATGAGTAATTTTTTTCTTGGTTCTGCAGTTTGGCGTTCCCAGCTTAGTTAGAACGCAAGTTTCAAAACCTGTAAAAAATAAACCAGTTTCCGCATTCGAAAAAAATTTTCCCAAGTTATAGCTCAAAGGTTCCTCTATGCGATGAGGAAATAGCAAACGCCTGCAATTTTTGAGGTTGATACTGAGCAATTTTTTTTGTGGTTCTGCAATTTGGCGTCTTGGGTTTAATTGAAGCTCAAGTTTCAAAGTCTGTGAAAAAGAAACCAGTGCCCGGATTTCAATGAGTTTTTCCAAATTTATAGCCAGAAGGTTCCTCTATAGGATGATGAAATTGGAAAAACCTGCCATTTTTGGAGTTGACATGAGTAATTTTTTTCTTGGTTCTGCAGTTTGGCGTTCCCAGCTTAGTTAGAGCGCAAGTTTCAAAACCTGTAAAAAATAAACCAGTTTTCGCATTCGAAAAAAATTTTCCCAAGTTATAGCTCGAAGGTTCCTCTATGCGATGAGCAAATAGCAAACGCCTGAAATTTTTGAGGTTGACACTGAGCAATTTTTTTTGTGGTTCTGCAATTTGGCGTCTTGGGTTTAATTGAAGCTCAAGTTTCAAAGTCTGTGAAAAAGAAACCAGTGCCCGGATTTCAATGAGTTTTTCCAAATTTATAGCCAGAAGGTTCCTCTATAGGATGATGAAATTGGAAAAACCTGCCATTTTTGGAGTTGACATGAGTAATTTTTTTCTTGGTTCTGCAGTTTGGCGTTCCCAGCTTAGTTAGAGCGCAAGTTTCAAAACCTGTAAAAAATAAACCAGTTTTCGCATTCGAAAAACATTTTCTGACGTTATAGCTCGAAGGTTCCTCTATGCGATGGCGAAATAGCAAACGCCTGATATTTTTGAGGTTGACACTGAGCATTTTTTTTGTGGTTCTACAGTTAGGCGTTTTGGGTTTAATTGAAGCTGAAGTTTCAAAGTCTGTGAAAAAGAAACCAGTGCCCGGATTTCAATGAGTTTTTCGAAATTTATAGGCAGAAGGTTCCTCTATAGGATGATAAAATTGGAAAAACCTGCCATTTTTGGAGTTGACATGAGTAATTTTTTTTCTTGGCTCTGCAGTTTGGCCTTCCCCGCTTAGTTAGAGCGCAAGTTTCAAAACCTGTAAAAAATAAACCAGTTTTCGCATTCGAAAAACATTTTCAGAAGTTATAGCCCGAAGCTTCCTCTATGCGATGAGGAAATAGCAAACGCCTGATATTTTTGAGGTTGACACTGCGCAATTTTTTTTTGTGGTTCTGCAGTTTGACGTCTTGGGTTTAATTGAAGCTCAAGTTTCAAAGTCTGTGAAAAAAAAACCAGTGCCCGGATTTCAATGAGTTTTTCGAAATTTATAGGCAGAAGATTCCTCTATAGGAGGATGAAATTGGAAAAACCTGCCATTTTTGGAGTTGATATGAGTAATTTTTTTTCGTAGTTCTGCAGTTTGGCGTTCCCCGCTTAGTTAGAGCGCAAGTTTCAAATTATGTAAAAAATAAACCAGTTTTCGCATTCGAAAAAATTTTCTGAAGTTATAGCTCGAAGGTTCCTCTATGCGATGAGGAAATAGCAAACGCCTGATATTTTTGAGGTTGACACTGCGCAATTTTTTTTGTGGTTCTGCAGTTTGGCGTCTTGGGTTTAATTGAAGCTCAAGTTTCCAAGTCTGTGAAAAAGAGATCAGTGCCCGGATTTCAATGAGTTTTTCCAAATTTATAGCCAGAAGATTCCTCTATACGATAATGAAATTGCAAAAACCTGCCATTTTTGGAGTTGACATGAGTAATTTTTTTCTGGTTCTGCAGTTTGGCCTTCCCCGCTTAGTTAGATAGCAAATTTCAAAATCTGTAAAAAATAAACCAGTTTTCGCATTCGAAAAAAATTTTCTGACGTTATAGCTCGAAGGTCCCTCTATGCGATGAGGAAATAGCAAGCGCCTGATATTTTTGAGATTGACACTGAGCAATTTTTTTTGTGGTTCTACAGTTAGGCGTTTTGGGTTTAATTGAAGCTCAAGTTTCAAAGTCTGTGAAAAAGAAACCATGTGCCCGGATTTCAATGAGTTTTTCCAAATTTATAGCCAGAAGGTTCCTCTATAGGATGATAAAATTGGAAAAACCTGCCATTTTTGGAGTTGGCATGAGTTGCAGTTTGGCGTTTTATGCTGAGACGAAGCCCAGGTTTCAAAGTCCGTCAAAACACATAACTTTTCATTTTGCCAAGAGGTACAGGGACAGCATCTGAACATCCAATAAGGTAATTTGAAGACCGATTTGTGTGTTTTGTGTCATTTTTTTGCAACCGACAAACCGTTCCAAAGAAAGCAGCAAAAACCCGTTAGTGTCCGCACTTTATACAAACTGTACTTATTACATTGAAGTGTGAAGTGAAATTGACTTTTCCAGTAGTTTACGCTCGCCCTTCGTTGATAGAGGTTTAATTACTGACCTTCACAACCACAAGTTGCAGACAAAGCGGTCATTATTACGAAATTAACCCGAAATTAAATCAGACGTTCCATAACTACTTAATAGGCCAGCGAGCCCACATGGCCACCCAAAACTCCGAATTTCTGCAGCCCCCATCATTACGAGTTAAACACTCCACACAATTCTTAATTTGTCGTTCGTCTCAATTTCTAAATGCTTGAATTGCAATTTCGGTAAATTGTTCGGTTTATCTTAAATGGGGCGTTCGATTACCGTCATCAACCAAAGGCGGTTTAATGAAGAAAAGTGCGCTCCAAATAAAAATCCGCTGCAGCTGAAAGACGCATTAAACGACCATCTAGTGTTGAATGAACTTGGTCATATTGACAAAATCGCGTTCTATACTGTGCCGGGCTCCCTTACTAATGGCACATTCAATTAACAACCGTATAAATGTGTTGAACAAATAACCTTGTGATTAATTTCCAATTTGTTTTAGCAATTAACGATCTGAATGGAAAATTGAACAATTCGGTGAATCTGTAACACTTGCTAACTCAAACAGGAAAAAACCGTCGCCTGCCTGCCATCAGCAGTAGATTGGTGTCTCCATAGTAAATGTACGCATAAAAATGCAAGAAATATCATCAGATGATGATGATGATGATGAAAATGAAAATTGACAACTTTTGCTAAAAACTCTACTTGAGTACAAACTTCTGAAGCGTTTTGCTAGTTTTTTGCGTAGAACTCGGAAATTTTTTCTTCGATTTCTAAAATTCAAAAAGCTTCTGAAAGCTCCTAAGTCGACCCAAAGAAACCGAGACTTTTTGCAAGCAAACGACATTTGAATTTCGAACATTTTTTCAAGTATTGGAGAATAAAACTTTCCTGTGAAATCCTGATGTGTTTTGCCTTTTTTTGAGTATAACTCGGCAATTTTTCGAGCGATTCCTAAAAATCAAACCGCACCGGAAAAAGCTTCTAATGCGCTGTTAAAAACCGAAGCGTTCACTAAAAACCCTAATTAAACTTCGAAAATTTTCATAAATCTTTGAAGAAACAACTTAAACACAAAACTCTAAAGTATTTTGCCAGTTTTTTATGTAGAACTCAACGATTTTTCAGTCGAAATCTAAAATTGAAAAAGTTCCTGAAAGAGCCCTTTAGGAAACTGACAAAATTTTCAAGAAAACGCCATTTGAATTTTAAATATTTTACCAAAAATCGCAGAATAAAACTTTCCTGTGAAGCCCTGAAGTGATTCCGCCTGTTTTTTTACGTAGAACGCGGCAATCTTTTCCGTCAATTTTCAAAATTCAAAAAAACACCAGAAAAAGCCTCTAATTCGTGGCGAAAAACCGACAAGTTTTACGAAACACTAGCCGATTTTTCAGTAGATTTCCAAACTTTGAAAGTCACTTTAAAAATCCCCCTAAAACATGTTAAAAAACCGATTCAAATGCGCTGTCTTGAAAATTTTATAACTTTGACCCTTAAGCAAGTAGCAACTGTAAAGTTTCCCCGTCTACAGACAATAGTTGTGGCTGAAAGTTCTGAAAACTCTAGTGAATTTGCTCGAGTTATTGATTTTTACGGACTTGGGAAAGTTTGTCCTAAACCTAAGCGTTTTGACCCAACAGTGACTTTCTCTTTACAAAATCTAAACTTGAAATCTCTAGCAACTAGAAATTTCAAAGGGTTACTTAAAGTCAATAGAAAACAGTTTAGTCTAAAAGTCCTGAAAAGTTCACTCGAATCGCCTTAATTTTGTAGTTTTGCGGACTTGGACAAAATTTTCCCCAAAATTGGCGTGTTCGCCCAAATGCGCTTTCTCCTTGAAAAATTCACAACTTTAAATATGAAAGAAGTCGCAACTTAAATCATTCACAGTTTACAAAGGACAGTTGGGTGGGAAAGTTCTGAAAGTTTCACTCAAATCGCCCTAACTACTTACTGTTGCGCACTTGGAAAATTCTAAAAATGGGCGTTTACGTCTAAATGCGCTCTCTCTTTGAAAAATTCATTTCTTCAGATTTTAAGCATGCAGTCGCTTCAAAGTCTTCCAGTCTACAGACCACAGTTGAGGCTCAAAGTTTTGAAAAGTTTACTAAAGTCGCCTGAAGTCCTGATTTTGGAAGACTTGGAAAAGTTTTTCTTAAAAAAAGGGGAGCTTTCGGACGTATGCGCTCTTTTTTTGAAAAATGTATAACTTCAAATCAAACGCAATGCGCAACTTGAAAATCCCGCCCGCTACAGAAGGCAGTTGTGTCTGAAAGTCCAGACTTTTGGAGCGTAAAATTCGCCTTTTGTAAAAACTCTGGAAACACTTCATCGCTGACAGAAAAATCCGCAAAGTTTGCAAAGAAAAACGCTGACTTTTGCAAATTTCCGTCTCAATTGAGCGGATTTTCATGAAAAGGATCGAAACATTTTTATGCCAACCCCCAAAAATATGTTACAGGGTGTCTCCAAAAGGTGCCTGGGTTAGGTCTACATATGACGATCGAACTCAATCAGTCCAAAGGTATGTTTTGTGGGTTTCACACACTTAAAACGATATAACTTTTTTGAGCCACCCTGTTTAAAGAAAAACGCGGTTTTATTTTTCAGTGGTTTCTGCTCTAAAAAGATGTACTTTGTCAGAGTGGATTTGAGTAGCCGTTTTAGAGACATCGGGAATAAAAAAAATTGAAAATAAATTAATAAATATTGTTCAAAATCACCTCAAATTTCGCTTGCAGAAAGATGTTGACCGTAAAAAAATTCCTGCACTGGCTTAGTTTGGGTTTAATTGGGCCACTTTGGTTTAAAAACATTGATTTTTGATTTTCATAAATTACGAAACGGATTTTTTAAATCGCGATATCTCAAAAACGGCTGCTCAAATCAACTTACCGCAAATACCTTTTTTACGTAGAAAATGTTCAAGAATAAAACGGTCTTTTCAAAACGACGCTACCAGGTGGTTCAAAAAAGTTATTTCGTTTTAAATGTGGACGAAAAACCGAACTTATCGCAGCCAGTTGAATTTTTGATCGCAAAAACGTGGTCGAAAATTTTGGCACAGCAGTTATCAAAAAAAAGTATCTGCCAGTTGATAGAGATTGAAAATCAGATCGATTTTTTATCATTTTGTGTTTTTGAACAATTTGCCTGCCAAATTTTAACTTCAGGGATTTGTGGTAGGACTGTGTCCGCATCTATTGGAGACACTCTGTATAAAGTTAAAAATAAATAATAATTCAACACTGTTTCTGTGACTTTATTAGCCAGTTTTTAGCTTTAATTCACAATTATTTGATTGATGGCTCCAAAAAAAGTCATAGGAACAGTGTTGAATTTTTTTTTAAACACATGAAATCTTGCCCTTTTTTCATTTTTTTTAGGAAATTAGTCGTGTTTTCCGAAGAAATTTAAAACAAACAAGGGACTGCCAGATAGTTTTTCTCAAAAATAAAGATTTTTCTGGCACTTTTGCCCTGTAGTTTCCCTTAAAAGTTTTTAGATCGAAGTTAAATACAATTTATGCTGCTTTTGCACAATTCCACTGTGTATAAATGCACAGTTTTCCAGAAAACTAATTAACATTGCATTGAAACTCCGCAATCATACAGAGTGTCCCAGGAAAACATGCAAATTTTCCCTGCTTAATTTCCAGTTTCTCGGTAGCAGAAATTTGTCAAACATTGTTATTGGGGACTTGCGTGATCCGGAACCTGCAGCTAATTAGAGCCTTTGCGCTAATTACCCAATTCCCATACGAATGGACAAATTGAACCTGAATTTGAACCTCGGTGTTAATAACGTGTGAATGTATTTAAGCCATTAAACGTCCACTTTCAGCAAATATATTTAGTAAATCCGAGAATCGATCAGGTGGATTGTTCGGGAAAATTCGCCCGGAAAACACATGTTTTTCCAATATATACAGAGAGGTTCAAGAGGAAATCTAGAGCTGAAACCTTTCTGTATCTACCTAGTGTAAATATTGCCAATTGGAGATGGATAATCACTTTATCAACCTGTCCCGAGGTAGGCAACCATGCAAAGGAAGTCAATATTGTCCTTGGACTAAGCAAACTCCAGTACTACCGGGCAGAGTGCCGCTTTATTCTCACGTCAAATCGTCTTATCTGCGTTCAGTATTGACTTTCATATAATTTTTCGGTGGCTTCTTTAAAAAATTCCCAAAAAACCTCTATTTTCTTCATTCATTCTTAATTCGTGCGAATCAAGGTGGATTCTGGTGTACGCACGCACTTAAATATGTACCATTCTTATCGGTAAGCACACAAGATTATAAGAACTGTTCTTCGCCTGACAATGCAAATATTTATTAGCGGACTTGTGTCATCTGCGTTTTATTAATAATAAAATATTTAATTTTCTTATTAGTCTTTTTCCACGTTTACTTGAGAGGAAGATTAAAAAGCCTTGTGGTAGAGTTTTTTCTGCTCGCGTTCTTCTTCTGTGGACCAGGCAGGTAATCTATAGGTCACACTTACCTGTCAGCATTGGATATCAGGTATGGATCAGGTACCTTGTTTTGGAAATTGTGGCTTCCATCTGGTCGTGTCATACTAGAACCTTTATCATACATAAGCCCAAGATTCTTGGATTGGTGGTATTGGCTTCCTTCGTCCTGCTGTGAGGCACCTAGCCAGCTTCCAGAGTTCTCTTCTGGACTCATCTGTCTCTATTTCGTATATGCGATCCTCCCAGAGTTGCCATCGAAGGATTTTCATGTCTTCCTTGATCGCATTCTGGAGGCCGTTGGATTGGCTCTTCAAGTGTGGGTCTTGCGTTCGCATGGCCCTGTGTCTTATCCGGTTTTTCTTCCCGATTTTTGCTTTTAACCAGGGATGAATTTTGTCCATTTGGGCCATTGGAACTGGATCGGACTTGTTGAGGCTGTCAGGGCGTTGTTGATGTCCCTGGTGAGTCTTTCGGCGGCCTCCTCCAGGATCCTGCTGGTGCTTTCTAATGCTCTCTGGAAAGCCTGCCAGTTGGTGATCCTTCTAGTCGCAGGGGAACTGTTGACATTGGTTTACATGCTGGTATAGTATATGCAAAGTCACTTGGACCTTGTTAGAAACTCCATGTGAGTTAAAAGTCACTGGTGCCATCTCTGCAGCGTCTATGCAATAGCAAATCACACTTTGCCCCAACTTGGTCGCATGGATCATAGAATCCAAATTTTTTGTTCCATAAAATCTTATGGAACAAAATATTTTTTTCCAATTTTCCAACAGGCCAGTTGTGAGCTGCCGGACTTTAGAGAGCGTTTCGCATACACGTTTTTTTTATAGAAGCGGTTTTATGACTGCGACACGATGGAAAACCGTTGGTTGCAGCCGTTTTTTCCAGCAGGAGAGCAGAAGCGAATGGAGATCTCGATTAACCGAGCATAATTCAGCATGATGGTTACACCACAACGTTGCCACTGCCTGATCGACGTTTTGCCATTGAAAAATCCATTCTTTGGTTGCAATTTGTAGTAATAAACAAAATGTTATTTTCAAATGAGATTTTTCCTGCAATCCCCATTTTTCTGGCAAAAAAAGTAAAAATGAGTTTTGGGAGAAACTTTCTTTGCTCATAGCGATTAGTGGTTTGGGGGAAAGAAGCTTTTAAATCAGTGCAATTTACCAAAGGTAAATGGGTTTTGGGGGAGAAAGCTCGCAACTTCTACCAGAAAGCTTCTAAGGTTGCAGAGGTTTGTCTTTTGCATTCTCTGTTGTTCTTTAGCAGGAATTGAAAGAAAAGCTGACAACATTGCTGAAAGCTCGAAAGCAACCAATCTACAAATACCCTGCGGCGGCAGGTTAAAATTGGCCAATTAATTTCAGTAGTGAGTAGGTAAGGCAGGTTTCGGTCGACAATTAGTCAAAAAATTAACGGAATTAATTAAGTAAGGACGGGATCAGTCCGCCAACGAATGAGTTTTTGACTATCAGGAATTCAGACTGTAGGAGTGGATTTTTGTGCAGCCGCTCACGACCGTAATCCGCCGTCCGAGGAACTTTGCCATCGGACTTCTGGTCTCTTGGTTGGAAAATAGTCAAATTCGCCTGACGTCCATGATCGTTGTCGGATCGAGGGCATTTTTTTAGTTGTTACTTTGAGAAAAATGACGGAATTTTGTGGGAAAAAATGAAGGAGAGAAGAAAACTGGTGTGGGAAGCTTAATTTTTAACCAGGGCTGTTGGGTGAAAGAGCAATTGAACCTCGATCAGTTCTTTTCACTCTCATCTGTTCTCCTACTACGTTGGAACACAAAATCGACCGAATTGTGGGGTTACTTGGACCGACACACACAACACACACACAACCAGAAAGAGCACAAAGAGAGACGACGACTATTGGTCTAGTTAAAGTTAAAAATCCGACTAATTTTTTTGGGGAATTATACATTAATTAATCATCAGCTCTGTGGCAAAAACATAATTTTGGAAATGCTCAGCGAGAATTTCTTTACCTATAAAGTGTTGAAACTGTGCCGCCGCCTTCGTTCTTTATCTGGGAAACCGTGCAAACCCAATCAAATCCTGAAAGTTGGATGCGAAACACCCGAGAATCTTGCTGTCTTCCTGCTACATAAAACGGTAATCGTCAGCGGTTCGGCGTCGGTCCGTAGCCAAACAATCGGGACTACGAATCTGCCGACGGTAGAAAAGCGACTGATTCAGACTGTTTTCGTGGCGTTTTAGGCAAAACCAACTCCGTCCCCCGCAATCATTCCGACACATTCTAATCCTTTGTTTTACACCCAATTCACTTGAAAAAAATTGGAAGCAAATGGGGGTTCAGGCCTGCAAAGCAAATCGGAAGCAGGAAGGAAACTGTGAAGCAATTTTATAAACCGGCGGCAGAAAGTTCTGATTTATGATAAATATCCTTTTTTCTTCACTGGGGTTATGAGCTGAGAATTTTTTCTGGCTCTGATGCAGCTTATAGAAATGTAGGCGAAACCTCGGCAGGTGTAGATAACAACTTTTGTTGACTTGTGTTTGAAAAAACACTAGAAACGACAAAAACAATTAAAACAAAATATCCTAACTAATGATAAATGACAAAAGAACTTTAACGAAGACGAAAGAAAAAACACCTCGTTCCATATGAATGTTCCAGCGAGAAATTTGATGCAAGAGTGGATGCGGATGGCACAGAACCGAGCATAACAAAAGCGCGCGGCGACTTGTAGCTTTTCATCTTGTCCGCTCGTATTCGCTTCAATAATGAAGCTATTAATTAGAGGGCAGTGCCGAAACCCGCTCAAATTGCGACTGAAATTCTCGGAATTGTATCGGCACCAAGGTACTAAAACTGTACGAATCGGCAGGTCCACGAAACCCGCAAGTTGGACTTTTGTTACTTTTTTCGATTTCACGACTTCAACAGGAAAATTCTTCATCAATTTTCCTGGAAACCTTGAGGATGAAGCATCTGAAACATATGATTCCCTTGATGGATAACCAGCAGTTTAGGGCTTTGCTCGTGATCCATTGCTACTTTCTTTGTATCGGGTTTCATAAGGTTTACACTTGATGGTCCCAAAGTCGCCAACAGATTTAAAAATTCCTGCCCAATTTGGCGATGTTTCGAATTTCCGATGCTTTGTTAGCGACCTTTTGCTCGGTGTAGGGTTTCCGATGTTTTTCAACGTCTTTTTTTCTTTAGTGGTTGATTAACTTTCCTCCTTTGTGGCCTTTGGCTTGCCCAATATGAAGGTCTTCAAGCTAAAGGATCCAATTGCTTGAAAATAATTTGAATATATTTTTTTGCTGTCAAAGAATGATCCTATTGCTTGCAGCAGGATTTCCGATGATTTTCAACATCTTTTTTTCTTTAATTGTCGATTAACTATCCTTCTTTGTGGCTTTTGTCTTGCCCAATTTGAAGGCTTTCAAGTTAAAGGCTCTAATTGTTTTTTCAAGAATGGGATTAAAATTTTTCGTTATCAAGGAATGATCCTTTTGCTCGGTGTAGGGTTTCCGATGTTTTCCTACACCTTTTTTTTTCTTTAATGGTTGCTAAAATTTCGTTCTTTATAGCCTTTGGCTTGCCCAATATGAAAGCTTTCATGCTAAAGGCTCTAATTATTTTGAAACATTTTGTTTTGTTGTCAGAGGATGATCCTTTTGCTCAGTGTAGGACTTCCGATGTTTTTCACCATTTTTTTCCTTCCTTAATGGTCGATTAACTTTCCTCCTGGGTGGCGTTTGGCTTGCTCAATATGAAGTCTTTCAAGCTAACAACTCCAGAGCTGTACTCGAGCTGTACTCGATGTACAGCAATAATTTTAAAAGATGTTTTTGTTGTCATCTGAGTAACTTGACTAATTCTGGAGCTAATTATCAAAGACTCCCATAACAGCGCCTATCCGGTTTGCCATCCACGCCTCCTTCTTTAACATCCTTTCGGCCGATCCCGATCGCCGCTTCTTGGAAAGAACGGACTGCATCCAATTAGCTGCTAATGGAAGGTCTTGTTAAGAGATTACCTCCGCACAGGGTGATACAAGCCGGGTTTTTTTCCTTTGAGTTATTGGTAATTTCGACTCTAATTACAGATCTAGATGCAGATATATCTGAAGTCGATTTAAAAGTGTTAAACCAGAGGTTTTCAAAATCGAAACATTTGCATTAATTGAAGATGAATTCAATCTTCGTCAGTGGATTTTCTAGTTGTTTCACCAAAGGAATTCTTCTCAAAGAGCTTCAATTCCCCAGCAAGAATTGCAACAGTAAAACTAACTTGGAGCTTCAAACTAGAAACTTCCCCTGCTTCCACACTTTGAGTAGGTATTTTTATAAAGCTTCCGGTGGTCTTTAGGAGAATTTGGGACAAATAAATGTTTCAGTCCAGTTGATCTTTGTCCGACTTTAGCCGAATTCCTCCGCTCTTTGAGTAGTTGCCGCTCGTGTCTGGCCTCCACAAGTTGCAGTGACCCCGCCCTCCCCCTGCTGGAGATGCTGCCGATCGCCGATCCTGCTGAATGGTCCATGCAGCATCACGGTAGGTATTCCTGCTCCAAACCCATAGACGTGCGGATTTTAATTAGGTTTCTCTACTATATCCACTAAGAAACTGGTTTTTTTCTGGACAAAACTAGTTTATCTAGTTGGGGATGGTATGAACTGGTTTGTTCTAGTTCTATCTAGTGTGTCCGGGACTCCACTGGAAAACGCTGCAATTGAACTGGATGGTTGCTCTTTTTCCAGACTGTTCCTCTGCTTAAAGTTCGCCTAAAATCTTATTGTCTCGGTCCATGTTTCCTTAACTCAAACTAGTTTTTTCTGGGGAAAACCAACGAATTAACTTCCCTCTCTCAGATATTAACTTCTTATTTGACACATTTTTTCGTAGGATCACTAATTTCCGAAATATTTCTGCGTTTCAAAATAAAAAAACCACCCTGTATGCGACTGGGGATGGTATCCACTGGTTTGTTCTAGTTCTATCTAGTTTCTCCTGGACTCAACTAGAAAAAGCCGCAATTGAACTGGCAGAATCTTGGTCAATTCCAGCTGCATGTTCAACTGATGATCTTCTTCTTCTAGAATGTTCTTCTCCCAAAAGAAGCTTATCAATCACTTGAACACCTTTTTTAAATGCTGCAGGTTCCTTCAGAACGTCCTTAGATGGTGGTACTTCTATGACTTACCGATTTGGAAGAAGAATGAGGACTTTTTCGGTAAAATATGAAAGTGTTGCCACTGGCTGGAAAAAGAGTCGGATCATGAACAAAAATCCATCACGTCCGTGAGCTTTTTTAATCTTTTGTGCCGGTCTTTTAGTGTGGGCCGAGGAACGCGAGTCCGTCGAGTGAGGGGTGAGGGACGCGTCGTGGGAACGTGGAAGTGTGGCCGGTCTCAGGCGACGTGCGACGCCCGACTTGGCCACCTCCGCGGAAAAATAACCATCAATTGCCCTTGAATTTCTTATGTATTTAGCACAAAGACTCAACTTTGACTCAACGTGGAAGATAATCCGATCTAACCAGTTTTTTGTGTCCGATTGATCAATGCAATGCGATCAAAACTCCAAGGGAAGGACCACCGAGGCCACCGTAAGACAGGCCGCAAACAAGGATTTTGAGGTCACCATGAGGAGGCGGTCCATTCACATTTACCTAGTGCTTATTCCATTCAGTATTTTCAGGAAATTGCAAAGTGCAAAAGGAGTCTATTTTTTGAAAACCGCCGCTAGTCTATGGCTGATACTCAAAGAATCGTTAGAGTAACAGAGCTCCAGTTACTACTGCTAGATAAAAAGTTCAAGTGCGCCTTTTATGATATAAAACATCATTTTACAAAACTTTCTAATTCTCTCAGGAATTGCCAAATTGCAAAAGTAGTTAATTAATTCAAAACCGCGGTTAGTCTAGAGCTTATACATAGAGCATCGATAGAGTAACAGAGCTCTACTTACTACTGCTCGATAGAGCACTGAATGGCACCCACTCGGATATAAAACATCATTTTCAAAACTTTCTATTTCTTTCAGGAAATGACACAGTCCAAAAAAGTAATTTTTCATAAAGCCGCGGTTAACTTTTGGCTGTTATCTAGAGCATCGTTAGAGTAACAGAGCTCTAGTTGTTACACCTAGATAGGGCGTTGAAGTGCGCCCTTTCTGGTAGAAAAATATTTTGCGAAACTGTCTAGTTTTCTCAGGAAATGACAAAGTTGAAAAGAAGTCGGTTTTTTCAAATCCGCGGTTAATTTTTGATTTATACCTAGACTATCGTGAGAGTAACAGAATTCTAGTTGTTATTGCTGGATAGGGCGTTAAAGTGCGCTAAGTCTGATATAAAACATCATTTTCCAAAAATGTCTAGGTTTTTCAGGAAATTGCAAAGCGCACAAGCATTCAATTTTTTCAAAACCGGCGCTAGTCTATGTCTCATTCTTAAAGAATCGTTAGGGTAACAGAGCTTCAGTTACTACTCCTAGATAAAAAATTCAAGTGCGCCTTTTATGATATGAAACATCATTTTACAAAACTTTCTAATTCTCTCAGGAATTGCCAAATTGCAAAAGTAGTTAATTAATTCAAAACCGCGGTTAGTCTAGAGCTTATACATAGAGCATCGATAGAGTAAAAGAGCTCTACTTACTACTGCTCTATAGAGCACTGAATGACACCCACTCGGATATAAAACATCATTTTCAAAACTTTATATTTCTTTCAGGAAATGACACAGTCCAAAAAAGTAATTTTTCATAAAACCGCGGTTGATTTTTGGCTGTTATCTAGAGCATCGTTAGAGTAACAGAGCTCTAGTTGTTACTGCTGGATAGAGCGTTGAAGTGCGCCATTTCTGGTAAAAAAAATTACAAAACTGTCTAGTTTTCTCAGGAAATGACAAAATTCAAAAGAAGTAGTTTTTTTCAAATCCGCGGTTAATTTTTGATTTATACCTAGACAATCGTGAGAGTAACAGAATTCTAGTTGTTACTGCTGGATAGGGCGTTAAAGTGCACCCTGTCTGATATAAAACATTATTTTACAAAAATGTCTAGTTTTTTCAGGAAATTGCAAAGCGCACAAGCAGTCAATTTTTTGAAAACCGCCGCTAGTCAATGTCTCATTCTTAAAGAATCGATAGGGTAACAGAGCTCCAGTTACTACTGCTAGATAAAAAGTTCAAGAACGCCTTTTAGGGTATAAAACATCATTTTACAAAACTTTCTAATTCTCTCAGGAATTGCCAAATTGCAAAAGTAGTTAATTAATTCAAAACCGCGGTTAGTCTAGAGCTTATACATAGAGCATCGATAGAGTAATAGAGCTCTACTTACTACTGCTCGATAGAGCACTGAATGGCACCCACTCGGATATAAAACATCATTTTCAAAACTTTCTATTTCTTTCAGGAAATGATACAGACCAAAAAAGTAATTTTTCATAAAACCGCGGTTAATTTTTGGCTGTTATCTAGAGCATCGTTAGAGTAACAGAGCTCTAGTTGTTACACCTGAATAGGGCGTTAAAGTGCGCCCTTTCTGGTAAAAAAAAATATTTTACGAAACTGTCTAGTTTTCTCAGGAAATGACAAAATTGAAAAGAAGTAGGTTTTTTCAAATCCGCGGTTAATTTTTGATTTATACCTAGACAATCGTGAGAGTAACAGAATTCTAGTTGTTACTGCTGGATAGGGCGTTAAAGTGCACCCTGTCTGATATAAAACATCATTTTCCAAAAATGTCTAGTTTTTTCAGGAAATTGCAAAGCGCACAAGCAGTCAATTTTTTCAAAACCGGCGCTAGTCTATGTCTCATTCTTAAAGAATCGTTAGGGTAACAGAGCTCCAGTTACTACTTCTAGATAAAAAATTCAAGTGCGCCTTTTATGATATAAAACATCATTTTACAAAACTTTCTAATTCTCTCAGGAATTGCCAAATTGCAAAAGTAGTTAATTAATTCAAAACCGCGGTTAGTCTAGAGCTTATACATAAAGCATCGATAGAGTAACAGAGATCTACTTACTACTGCTCTATAGAGCACTGAATGGTACCCACTCGGATATAAAACATCATTTTCAAAACTTTCTATTTCTTTCAGGAAATGACACAGTCCAAAAAAAGTAATTTTTCATAAAACCGCGGTTAATTTTTGGCTGTTATCTAGAGCATCGTTAGAGTAACAGAGCTCTAGTTGTTACACCTAGATAGGGCGTTGAAGTGCGCCCTTTCTGGTAGAAAAATATTTTGCGAAACTGTCTAGTTTTCTCAGGAAATGACAAAGTTGAAAAGAAGTCGGTTTTTTCAAATCCGCGGTTAATTTTTGATTTATACCTAGACAATCGTGAGAGTAACAGAATTCTAGTTGTTACTGCTGGATAGGGCGTTAAAGTGCACCCTGTCTGATATAAAACATCATTTTACAAAAATGTCTAGTTTTTTCAGGAAATTGCAAAGCGCACAAGCAGTCAATTTTTTCAAAACCGGCGCTAGTCTATGTCTCATTCTTAAAGAATCGTTAGGGTAACAGAGCTCCAGTTACTACTCCTAGATAAAAAGTTCAAGTGCGCCTTTTATGATATAAAACATCATTTTACAAAACTTTCTAATTCTCTCAGAAAATGCCAAAGTGCAAAAGTAGTTAATTAATTCAAAACCGCGGTTAGTCTAGAGCTTATACATAGAGCATCGATAGAGTAACAGAGCTCTACTTACTACTGCTCGATAGAGCACTGAATGGCACCCACTCGGATATAAAACATCATTTTCAAAACTTTCTATTTCTTTCAGGAAATGATACAGACCAAAAAAGTAATTTTTCATAAAACCGCGGTTAATTTTTGGCTGTTATCTAGAGCATCGTTAGAGTAACAGAGCTCTAGTTGTTACACCTAGATAGGGCGTTAAAGTGCACCCTATCTGATATAAAACATCATTTTTGAAAAATTTCCAGTTCTCTCAGGAAATTGCAAAGCGCAAAAGTAGTAATTTTTTTAAAAACCGCGGTTAATCTAATGCTTATACTTAGAGAATCGATATAGTAATAGAGCTCTAGTTGCTACTGCTGGATAGAGCGCTTAATGGCGCCTAACCTGATATAAAACATAATTTTCAAAACTTTCTAGTTCTCTCAGCAAATGGCACAGCCCAAACAAAGTAATTTTTGTTAAAACCGCGGTAAATTTTTGACTGGTATCTAGAGAATCGTTAGAGTAACATTACTCTAGTTGTTACTGCTGGATAGGACGTTAAAGTGCACCCAATCTGATATAAAACATCATATTAGACAAAATTCTAGTTCTCTCAGAAAATGACAAAGAACAAAAGTAGTCAATTTTTTCCAAAGCGCGGTTAGTTTATAACCCATACTTAGAGAATCGTTAGAGTAACAGAGCTCTACTTGTTACTTTCGGGTAAAGAATTGAAGTGCGCCTGTTCGGATATAAAACAATATTTTATAATTTTTTTTAGTTTTCTCAGACAATGTGAAAGTGCAAAAGTAATCCAGTTTTTTAAAACCCTGTTGAAATTTTGGCTAGTACTTGGAGAATCGTTAGAGTAACAGAGCTTTGGTAGTGAGTGCTGGCTGTCTTTTCTGGTACACAAAATTATTTCACAAAACCTTCTAGTTCTCTCAGGAAATGACTAATGAAAAGTCGAAAATCAGTCATTTTTTTCAAAACCGCGGTTAGTTTTTGACTCATACTTCTTACTGCTGGATAGTGTAAAAAACGAATCAACATCTGTCAAGATTCTGCCGGTTTTTCTTTCCGAAATGGTGAAAGAACGACTTAACAATCTTATGTTGTAGACTCGAACACTCTGATGAGCTGAACAAAACATTTAAAAGCTGATTTTTAGCCGTGCAAAAAGAGCTCTGTTCTAAACCTTCGTGAGTTTGTCAAGATTTTCCTGTTTTTTCCTGAGCAAAAGGCTGAAGGATTACTTCCTGTTAAGCTGTTATAATGCAGGCGCGCACAAAAAAGTCAAGAAAGATTTTCTCTTCCAAGTTGAACAGCCGGGAGGAGTAAGAACCGAATTTCTGTTTTTACAAAAACCACTTTAAATTCAGAAAAACCGTCTTTATCGACTAATCGTACTCAAAGAATATTCGTAAGCTAAACTTTAAAATTTTCTTGCGGATTGGCGAAAACTTTTTTCCATTTACTCAAACCGGAAATTGAGGATTTAGAAGGAGAAAATGGAGTTACAAATTCAGATCAAAAGTTCCTCAGTCCTCAACAAGTCTGCAAACTAACCCTGAATTAGACATATCATGGTACCCAAAGTTGGTTCTTCCATCCATTAAATCCTTCATCAAAGAAGACTGATAAAATCGCGATTTCCACTAGCTCAGAAATACCCATTGAGCTCAGCAGAGATTTTTAGCAGGGGTACCATTCACCGGTTATTAATCTAAACAACTATTGGGTACCAAGCTTATTGAAACGGTGGTGCTCTTGAGGTATAGACGTAGAACCAATAGTCGCGTTCACTTTTTCCTTAAGTCGCCGCGCGATTCGGATCGAGTACTTTCTTGTGGGCATCAATCGGTTTGTTTTTTCTTTGGGTGTTGGTCCAGAGGTGGATCGTAACAGAAACAGAAAATTCATTAAATTGGTGAGTTTAAATCGTATCTAAAAAAAAATGTTGTGGTGTTTTATGTTTGTTTTTTAATGAATAAAACCAACGTTTGAGTTGGTGTTATTTTTCTAGTGTTTTTGTTGTTTTCTAAAGCTCGCAAAAAAACTGATTTTTTTTTGCATTAACTCTGTCCTAGTGATTTGGGGGCTTTGAATATATCAAACTGGGCTATTGCGCTTTATGAACTCTATGACTCTAGTAAATTTCATTCAATCTTTTGATAACAGCTTAATAAATAAAAATCTCCATCAGATAAATTGATTTCTAGGTTTAGCTTCAAGGTAGTCAAGTTGTTTAAGTATCATAATTTTCCTTTTTGCACATTTATTTACTTCAAGTTGCACTTGCAGCGATTGATATACGTTTATAAATTATTGATCAAAATATTTTTGAATTATTTATTTTATTATTTTATACAACAATGTTTGTTCAAGGAGAAGCACGTTTTCTCACGCGCAAAAAATCAATAGAGTTACGCTTCTACGGTCAATGCGTGAAATTTGATGAGTTTTTAGGGTTTTTTGGCAGTAGTGGAAAATGTGTTCTTCTTGAGGTTTCGCAAGCCTGAATGGCTTGCATCTTCAGAGTGGGGCTGGGCCCAGAACGTCAGGAAGAAGTTATTTTCCACGAAAATTCCCAGTTTCAATGAATTATGTTCAACCTAAGAAGTTCCTCAAAATAGAAATGAATGCGAATAAAAATAATATAATTTTTAACAGTACAAGTAACAAGTCGTAAACACTATTGAAAATTTGCGACTCCAAATCCAAATCCCACGTGCTTTTTGTCACATCATTCATTCATGCATTCGTTAATAAAATAATCTATTAAATGACTAGTGTTTAAATTAAAAAAAAGTTGCTATGCTCAAATGTAAGTGCATCAATTACGTTGCAAGTAAAACATTTGCGCAAAAAATTTGTACGCCAATTAAACCGATTAAACAAAATTAAAGGTTTCGAATTAAACAGTTATCAACGGCGATTTTAATTAAAGGCACATAAGAAATTAATAAAACTGGGATTAAACTCAAATAAATCACATGGAGCATTGTCTGGATTTTATTGATCGAAACTGGGCATTGTTCTTTAGATTTTACACATATTTTATTTTATGATTATGAACAAACATTTCTTCATGCCGTAAATGTGTGTAGGTTGCAACCGCAATTAAATTTATTGCCATTGTTTTTATAGAAGCTAAAAGGGATTTTAACGAGCTGAAACACATTCCGGTAGAGATTACTTAGTGAAGAAACCGCTTGCATAGCAGTAATGTAATTCTGTAAATCACAGACACCATAGACTTACGTCAAATGCGAGTAACGATGATCACTACCTTTCGGGTAATTCCTTTTTAATAATGTGCGCTTACCTGTTTCAAGCTGCTTCAATACATGCTGAGTAATTAGAGCGATCAAATTTGTTTGATTTTAAAATTATTGCGTGAAGGATGAAAATCGGCACGTTTCTAAATTGAGTCGTTTTCCTGGATCGGAAGGTTTCACTACGTGTTTTTAACACTGGGAATTTTTAAAGAAAAACATCAAAGATTTTGTTGAATTTCGCAATTTTTCCTAATTGGTGTAAGACCAATTAAATTCAAATTACTCAGCTGGTACCGTTTGGAAAATTTAACTCATTCAGCACGGGAATGCGTTCTTTGACGTGAAAAAGAACGGGGTTTCCATTAACGTATTTAAAAAAAGGTTTAATGAAAATCATCCTAGTGGATGGACAGGTTTATTTTAAAACATCATCGTCAACATCAAGGGTGATTGAAGAGGAATCAATATTTTGGTGTATAGTAAAGGGAAAACTGATGTGTTTTTCAGGCTTTTAGACCGGAAAAACTCAGCAGCTTCCAGCAATGATCTCTCAATATGCGAATAGTGATCTAAAACCTTGTCTAAACAAGCAAATATTGTCATCAGATTGTTATTATATAAGGAAATCTTAACTTTGTAACTTGATTATCTAATAACCAACTTCAATTAGCCGCAGACTGATAATTGAATTATCATCTATCTCCTAATTTTCCAAAGTCCAGTTTTCTTGAGCGAATAATTCGGGCAAATAGGCAGAAAATCTCAGCGACCAAAGAGAGTGAACAGGCTCATCTTAAGTTCAGTTTGTTAAGAAGCCTTTTAGTGGTTTTATGCAAGAATTCAATAAACGGATTGCGAGCGAATGCACCTATTCATGGAAGCCGTTTTCCTTGGCGTCGGTTATACAAGGTTGATAGGTTAGTTTCGACCACGATTTAATGAGGCAAAAAAACTGAAAAATATTATAATTATCTCAGTTCTTTCAGTTGAACGACATTGCAATTGAATCCCATGAAAATACCTTCGGATGGAAGGTTTATTTTGCACAATTTCGCGACTTGTGCTTAAACTGGATAGTTGACTACAGTTTTCCACTTGGAAGTTTTCCACTGTTTTAACAACGTAACTAATTTTAACTGGGGATTTTTAAATATTCACTAAATTGCGTAGCGATTAAGCTTTTAAGGCGCCAAAGATGTCAGCTAATGGCTAAATCAGAATCTAATTGGTTGAATAACAAAGGAGAGCAGCAGAAGTATTATTAAGTTTATTATTATAAGTATTAAGTTTTGCTTGTCAGGCTATTTCAGTAGGTTTCCAAGTGGCCGCATTTGCTGTACAAATTTAAAAAATTGCTTTTGTAAATCTTCTTCTTCGCACCAAATCGAAAGTTCTTTTTGCACCTTAAATAATTTTTGGTTTAATATCTCTATTTCCTTCACCTAAACTTGTGCTTCCAATTTAGGCTCTTTTCCTGTATTTTTGGCAAAAGTAGACTTTCTATTTGTGTTTTTGGAATCATTCTTATTTCTTACCTTTGAGGTAAGTTAGGTGTTTGATTCGGCGCCCGCTAGATGGGCGCCCCAACGCATCTCTTAGTTGAGGAGAGGTTTCTTGGAAAATTAATTTGGCCAAAACTAGGCTACACAGAGACGTGCTGGGAACATTTTTGGAAAGCGAAAACTTTGCTTTAAATGCACTGAGAGTTTCATTTTTCACAAAAAATCTGTTGCGCATTGGCGGGTGTTTGGTTCAGCAGGTAATGGGCGCTACCACATCTATAAATTGCGTAGGGGTATGTTCAAAAATTATTTTTGCAAAAACTAGCCTAGATAGGAGCGCTGTTGTTCCACCAATGAAAAGAGAAAACTTCGCTTCAAGTGACTTGCAAGTTACATTTTCCACAAAAATTCTGGTGAGCATCGGTTAGTGTTTAAATCAACAGTTCAATTGCGCTCCACAGGATTTCTTAGTTGCAAAGGTGTTTCTTCAAAATTTTATTTTAAAAAAACCAGCTTAGATGCTACAGCGCTTCCTACATCATTGAAACGCAAAAACTTCATTTTAAATGTATCGAAAGTGGCATTTTCTACAAAAAATATGGTAAATATTGGCGGATGGTTAAATCAGCACTTGATTTGCGCTCCAACGGAACTCTTAGTTGAGCAGATGTTTCTTCAAAAATTAATTTAGCAAAAACTAGGCCACCCGAAAAAATGCTGGTCACATTCTTAAAAAGTGCAAACTTCGTTTTAAACGATCTGAAAGTTTAGTTTTCCAAAGAAAATGTGAGGAGCATTGGCGGGTGTTTGATCAACACCTGATGGCCAGTTCAGCGCACCTCTTAGTTGAGTAGAGTTTTTTTGGAAAATTTATTTTGTCATAACTGGGCAAGGCAGAAACGTGCTGGGCACATTTTTGGAAAGCGAAAACTTTGCTTTAAATGCACTGAGAGTTTCATTTTTCACAAAAAATCTGGTGCGCATTGGCGGGTGTTTGGTTCAGCAGGTAATGGGCGCTCACCACATCTATAAATTGCGTAGGGGTATGTTCAAAAATTATTTTTGCAAAAACTAGCCTAGATAGGAGCGCTGTTGTTCCACCAATGAAAAGAGAAAACTTCGCTTCAAGTGACTTGCAAGTTACATTTTCCACAAAAATTCTGGTGAGCATCGGTTAGTGTTTAAATCAACAGTTCAATTGCGCTCCACAGGATTTCTTAGTTGCAAAGGTGTTTCTTCAAAATTTTATTTTAAAAAAACCAGCTTAGATGCTACAGCGCTTCCTACATCATTGAAACGCAAAAACTTCATTTTAAATGTATCGAAAGTGGCATTTTCTACAAAAAATATGGTAAATATTGGCGGATGGTTAAATCAGCACTTGATTTGCGCTCCAACGGAACTCTTAGTTGAGCAGATGTTTCTTCAAAAATTAATTTAGCAAAAACTAGGCCACCCGAAAAAATGCTGGTCACATTCTTAAAAAGTGCAAACTTCGTTTTAAACCCTGTGAAGTTTAGTTTTCCAAAGAAAATGTGAGGAGCATTGGCGGGTGTTTGATCAACACCTGATGGCCAGTTCAGCGCACCTCTTAGTTGAGTAGAGTTTTTTTGGAAAATTTATTTTGTCATAACTGGGCAAGGCAGAAACGTGCTGGGCACATTTTTGGAAAGCGAAAACTTTGCTTTAAATGCACTCAAAGTTTCAAATTTCACAAAAAATCTGGTGCGCATTGGCGGGTGATTGATTCAGCAGTTAATGGGCGCTCCACCACATCTATAAATTGCGTAGGTGTATGTTCAAAAATTTATTTTGCAAAAACTAGTTTAGGTTGAAGAGCGGTTTTTACCTCATTTAAAGGCCAAAACTTCACTCTAAATGCCTGAAAAGTTTCATTTTCCACAAAAAATCTGGTGAAAATTGGTGGGTGTTTGATTCAACACTTAATTTGCGCTCCAACGGACCTCTTAGTTTTTTAACTTTTTCAGACTTTCACATTCAGATCAGATTTAATGAACAGCTGATGAAAAAAGAGAAACGTTCCTAAATGCTCAAATGAATCAATTGAAATAATGAATACCAACAAATCCGCAGCAAATTAGAATGAAGTAAAAATTTAAGAAAAATTACGAAGGTATTTAAATCCGAAATTTATCTAAACCATCATAAGAATGTGGCTGGGAACTGTTACTTATAAATCTAGATGACTAGACTTGTTTAGGTTCCATCCGAAATATCTTCTAGGTCAGCCAAAGTAGGATATTAAAAAGGAAAATTAAGTTCAAGGTGAAAGAGATGGTCAAATTTGGACGATGGTAAAAATCTAAAGCACTCCGCATCATAGCGATAGTTTAAGACGGTATTTATGTATTCAGATACGGAAAAATCTGCAAAAAAAACACTCACAAGGAAAGTTTAAGTCTGAAGATTAATTGGAAAGGCAAAAAAAGCAAAACATGTGACAATTTGGAGTAATTTACGGATATTTCCAATGGATGATTTGTAATTTTTTAATGCGAATTTCATCCACGGAAAAAATCGCCGAAAATTGTTTGGTAAATAAAAGAAACGTGCCTGTAATCGGGGCATTAACATATCGACCTAGTCACCTGGACCTCGGCAAATGAGAGAATTAAATAAAACTTAAAAATCATTTGAAAACAAAGAATGTCACTTTCACGTAATGACCCACAATCGCAATAGATATTTAAATAATTTTCGGCAATTCTCATTAGAATACGGATTGACTCCTAGGCCCCATTATTCAACGCCACTTGCTTTAGGCACAGGGTCCAAGAAGTCCATGGTCCATTATTCGCTATAATTATATTCTTTGGCAACGCCAAGTTATATTTAATTAGTGATTTGTGGAATTGCGTTAAAATTGATAAATCCTGCACAATCGGCTTTCAGATTCGGAGTAATGGCGCAAACTAGTACGTGTCCAAAACCCATTAAAGTTATATAACTTCAGAAGAAATCTCATAACTGAAATTTATCCCAAATCTACGATTTCAAATGAAAAGCTATCGCATCTTGCAACTGCGTTGCAATGCGGCTTATTAACAAGGTAGTTGACGATTTAGACCTGCAAAATACTTGAAGGAACAGCAAGCAGAGCATGTGAAGACAATGCGACTAACTGTGGTTTTCTTTCACTGGGCGCAGATAATGACTCTTATTGTAATTTGATATATTTCCATCAGAGATTTGAGGTGAAACGTGGCCATTTGTGTCAAGGACAGTATAAATCTGCACATCTTCAGCAGCTTAAAGATGAACCTTAGGTGGACTATTCTTCAGAAAGAGTGTTGAAATTTCGTTATGTAAGAATGGTTTACCAATTTGAGCTCCGCATTGGCATATTATGAAAACGCTTGCCATCAATACGTTGTTGATCTTCTGCTTAGTGGCGTGAGAAAGTCCTCAATGTCATTACCGCCAGTGATCAGGAATAATGTGAGGAAATTTGCATTTTTTTCTAAATGAGTTTCTTCACTTTGCTCTTCCAAAGTTGGTTTGTTTTCTTCACTTTTCTTCGGCCAGAGTCCCAAGCAGTTCGCACCACAAAGTTTGCTAATTATGACAAAAATAATCAGGCCAACCCGACAGATTTTGGTACTCGTCAATTGAAATCATTAATTGAGCAGTGAAAACCGTTAGGAGGATATTGCCGAAAGGCGTTAAGAATAAACTAGCAAGTTTTCTGGGTTATTTGTTTCGTTATTTAAATACCTGCAAACGAAAGTTCAACTGTAGCCAGCAGGTTGTGCAAGAAAATGCCGCTTAATTTGATTTGATTCGAATAACTGGTGTCGTTGTTTCAGGCTTACATTCATTTGCTTTCATGCCTGCCATTGTTCTTTATGCTTTTATATTCTGCCTTTAATTCACCCATTGTTTCTTATTATTTTGCATATTTAAAAGTGGTTCTAAAGGGTTTTAAAGCCAAATACAAACCACTTTTGGGCTTTTAAAGATCGCGTCCTGCTACGACCTGTCATAATTATATGGAATTACAAATGGTTACAAATTGGATAATTCCTGTGGGCTTGAAAGTTTTGTTTTCATTTTAGTTTATTACTGATAATTAATTTGCATATTTATTCGCATTGCGTTGCAATCTTTCAAACTTCCTTCCTTTTGCCTCATAAAGTGTGAGATAAATTTCAAAATTTCTGTTGAAATTTAGACATTTACATGTAATTTTTTATTTGCAGATTTTAATAAAAGGTGAAACATGGCCAGCCTCAGAAGATGGTACAGCGAGTTTATGAGACAGTATCAGGGTATGTATATTGAAAAAAAAATAAGCAAAGGAAATACGCTTTTGCGGCTTTTGCCCTTGTGGAAAAAATTATTCCTGACGTTTCAACAGCACGAGTGATTTGCATCTTCAGACGTGGTTTGCTCGGCGCAGCAATCACTTAATCAGGATATATATTTGATGGAGAAAGTTATTTTGGAGTGGATTTTTAATCGGGACAATTGAACTTTTGCTCTCTATTGCCGCTGGTCTTAAAAAAATTAGTTACTCAGAACGAGTGAGAGCTACAAACTTCGTTTTTACACCCTTCGATAGAGAAAGTCTTGCTCTCTGTTGGACAGGAATGTCATTTGAAATGCATATTCGAGTGGTTTTTAACAGATTTTCGAACGAAACATTGGTACTTTTTGCGTTTTTTTGCTGCTGATTAAAAAAAAATTACTTATAAATTGTTACAGCTACACCCTTCGCTTTTACACCATTTTATAGGGAAACTGTTGCTCTATGAGAATCGAAAATTTGATTTGAAAGGAATTTTCGATCGATTTTTGAGAGTTTTTCAAAATGGATCTTTACAGTTTCTCGCACTATTGCCGCTGATTTTATCAAATTAAATTACTCAAAACTGGCGCGCTCTTGATGCATCGTTTTTAAATTATTAGATAGCGAAAGTATTGCTCTATAATGAAGGAAAGTTGTATTAAAAAGGCGTTTCTAAGCCGTTTTTCAGAGATTTTCAAACTGGACTTTTGCACGCTTTTGCTTTATTCTATGTCGCTGGTTCTAAAAAAATTAATTAGTCAGAACTCGCGAAATTCAGATACCTCGTTTCTATACTATTTTATAGAGACAGTCCGGCTCTATGATGTGCAAAAACGTCATTTGAAAAACGGCATTTTCAAGCGATTTTTGTCAGATTTTCAAACCGGGCATTTGCAGTTACTCGCGCTATTGCGCTAGTTTAAAAAACTTACATTACTCAGAACCAGCGAGCTTTAGAAGCATTCTTTTTACATTTTTAGATAGAGAAAGACTTGCTCTCTGCTGAAGGAAAGTTTTATTAAAAAACCGTCCATAAGCCGTTTTCCACAGATTTTCAAACGAGTATTTTGCAGTTTCTCGCTCTATTGCCGCTGGTAAAAAAAATTACTCAGGACTCACAAGATTTAGAGGCCTCGTTTGTTCTTTGTTTTATAGAGAAAGTCTGGCTTTATGATGGATAAAAATGTCATTAGAAATACATTTTCTAGCTATTTTTGAGAAACTTCCAAACTGGATATTTGCAGATTCTCGCGCTATTGCGGCTAGTTTAAAAAAATTACATTACTCAGAACCAGCGAGCTCTAGAAGCATTCTTTTTGCACTCTTATATAGAGAAAGACTTGCTCTATGCTAAGGGAAAGTTTTATTAAAAAGCCGTCCATAAGCCGTTTTTCACAGATTTTCAAACGGGTATTTTGCACTTTTCGCTCTATTGCTGCTGGTTAAAAAAAAATTACTCAGGATTCACGAGATTTAGAGGCCTCATTTGTTCTTTGTTTTATAGAGAAAGTCTGGCTCTATGATGGACAAAAATGTCATTAGAAAGACATTTTCTAGCTATTTTTGAGAAACTTCCAAACTGGACATTTGCAGATTCTCGCGCTATTGCGGCTAGTTTAAAAAAATGACATTACTCAGAACCAGCGAGCTCTAGAAGCATTCTTTTTGCACTCTTAGATAGAGAAAGACTTGCTCTATGCTGAGGGAAAGTTTTATTAAAAAGCCGTCCATAAGCCGTTTTTCACAGATTTTCAAACGGGTATTTTGCACTTTTTCGCTCTATTGCCGCTGGTAAAAAAAATTACTCAGGACTCACAAGATTTAGAGGCCTCGTTTGTTCTTTGTTTTATAGAGAAAGTCTGGCTTTATTATGGATATAAATGTCATTAGAAATACATTTTTTAGCTATTTTTGACAAATTTCCAAACTGGACTTGTAGATTCTCGCGCTATTGCGGCTAGTTTAAAAACATTACATTACTCAGAACCAGCGAGCTCTAGAAGCATCCTTTTTGCACTCTTATATAGAGAAAGACTTGCTCTATGCTGAAGGAAAGTTTTGTTAAAAAGCCGTCCATAAGCCGTTTTGCACAGATTTTCAAACGGGTCTTTTGCACTTTTTCGCTCTATTGCCGCTGGTTTAAAAAAAATTTACTCAGGACTCACGACATTTACAGGCCTCGATTGTTCTCTGTTTTATGAAGAACGTCAGGCTCTATGATGGACAAAAATGTCATTGGAAAGGCATCTTGGAGCAATTTTTGACATATTTTCAAACTGGACATTTGCAGTTTCCCACCCTGGTTTTCAAAATCTAAATTACTCAGAACTCGCTAGCTCTAGAAGCACCGTTTTTATACTAGTTATTAGGTAGGCAAAGTCCTGCTCTATGTTTTATTAAAAAGGTGTTTTAAAGCCGTTTTTGGCAGATTTTCAAACGAGACATTTGCACTTTTTCGCTTTGTAGCCGCTTTAAGCTAAAACTCATTAGTCAGAACTGGCTAAAGCTAGAGGCCTCAATTTTGTACAATTTGTAAGAGAAGATATTGCTCAATATTAATGGAAAGTTGCATTAAAAAGACATTTTTGAGCGTTTTTTGACAGATTTTCAAACGGGACCTTTGCACTTTTTCGCTCTACTGTCGCTGGTTTTCGACTGTAAATTACACAGAAAGTTCCAGAAGCATCGGTTTCGCCCTATTTGAAAGATAGTTGCCTGGCTCTGTGTTAGAGGAAAGTGGTATTAAAACCGCATTTTTGATCGGTTTTCGACAAATTTTGTCCGACGGCCTAAAAGCGCGAAAGAGTCATCAGTTTTTCTCCATAGTTTGTGGTAAATTAGCCCTAATTTCAACTTTTTCTGGTAAAAAAATGGGACTAAATCTTCCAACTTACTTTAAAACATTTCGACTACGCTATACGTCGAGATACGTCGATTGTATGCAAATAAAAATTGTGAAACCCATTAATAAAACCAGGTATTTGATTGAGTAAATACGCAGCCAATTAATGCCGATTATTCATGCGGCAATATTGATCTAAGACTTCACATTCTTGGTTGGTCCTTGTATTTCCGAGGATTTACATTTATTGGCAATATTTTCGATGTTGCACTACTCATTATGAAATGTTCGTTAATTTACCGGGAGCGGCCAGAATTTCCCGATTACGAATTAAATTAATCTGAACGGGAAACAATTGTCCATGGACATTTAAATATTTTGCAAAGGTGGATTATCAGATAGATAGTCGCATCAAATAAATGGACTTTCACTAGATTAATGCCTTTAACTTGCAAATCTACATGAATGTTACATGCGTACATGCTGCACACATTTTCTATGTTGATTTCAATTTGTTGAAAACATTGTCATTCACTCTATGCAGCCTTCATGTGCTAAGCAAAGGTAAAACGGAAACCAAATTGGATGTTGATTCAATGAAATTGACATCGTTCCATATTGGCCACGCTCATCACAAACACACATTATGCAACGGTTGCATTTGCAAGAAATGCACAAGTAAATTGCATTAGAAAAACCACTATCGACCTTTTGTGTCCAGCGTGTCGTAATGCGAGTCTTCGGACGGTCGAAACGCTGGGATGAGCAAAGGAAAAAACCCACAACAAATCTAATGATTAATGCAGAAAACAGGATCATATGCTAATTCGAGGAGATATTTTACGTTACAAAATCCCTTTGGTTCTGCGGCAAATGAACTTTGAATCGCATCTACCTGATCTTGCTCAAGATCCTTGGATGGAGATTTTTTTCTTAAGGTAAACATTTCTCGCGCGTCAGACTTTTCTTTTTGCATAAATAATCGCTTTCTTCCCGCTTGAGTGTTTATTGCAATGCAAATTTAATGTGTTATTCAAGGCCTCGTAATTTGCACTTTAGTATATCAAGAACATTTACTGCCGGAAGTAATTTGCGCAACTTAATTGTTTAAAGCGAAATTAATAAAGTGTTAAATATTGCTGTGAAACAGTGCAAGTTGTCCACCTTGAAGCAAGTGCAACATCTGCATTCAGTAGCACACCGTAAATGGTAAAAAAGTATCGAAAACAGATGTTTTTAATTTTTTTGCTTAATTTTTCATGGCAATAATCAATAAATACGGGATCTGTTCTATAAGGAATCGTTAGAATTTTTTACTGAAGTGTTTTAATTTATGTTTCAACATATATAAACTGTGAGCGAGATACAGTCAAATTTGGCCTAACATTGAAACGGGATAAATTCTGATTGCTTCAAGGAACTTGGTTGTGGCTTGAAGCATTCTCTAGTTCAAGTCTTCTGCTATCGGCTGGTGTTTTGGCGAAAATTATGTACTTCAGATAAAGGTCCTACAGGGTGGAAGACCAGACCATGCATAACTTTTGAAACTTCGGCCAGTTGAAGAAATACACGTTTTTTAATTTTTTTGTGCACTAGGCGATCTCATAATGTCAAGTTGTCGATTTTCTTTCGAGTTTCTCGAACCGATTTTTACAATTTTGAGGTGATATTGAAGCTAAAACTTCATAGTAAAGTTAAGACAAAAACTCAATAAGCGGAGTTGCTTTGAAAGTGACCCAAATTAATACCTACTGCCTCAGAAATCTGGGATTTGAGGCTTCCAACTAAAGTGAAGTTTAATTTCAAAAAATTAGT
Organism: Dendroctonus valens; assembly: GCA_024550625.1. NCBI lineage: Eukaryota > Metazoa > Arthropoda > Insecta > Coleoptera > Curculionidae > Dendroctonus > Dendroctonus valens. The sequence goes on from JAJTJO010000058.1 coordinate 307,177, forward strand.
TCATTGATGCAGAAAAATGTAGTTTTTTTAATAACTTCCTATTAATAAAGTGCCAGAGCTTCCGTATTAAGAAATGCACAAAGGAATGCACCGCATGCTGTGCTTATAGCTCTAAATACTTGCGAGCAATTATTTTTTAAACATAAACGTAAATCTCTCGTTTCAAAATTTGTCGAAGAGCGCAAGAAAAAACCATTTACATGCCATCTTGTCCCCACTTAGAGCAAGACTTTCTTGATCCAATAGTATAAAAGTAAGGCTTCTACCACTCATAGGTTCTGAGTAAATAATCTTTTAAAAGCTAACAACAAAACAGCAGAAAGTCCAAATCTGCCATTTGAAAATATGTCAGAAAACGCTCAAACTTGCGATTTTAATGCAGCTTTCATTCCAAGTTGAGCAATATTCTCTCTCAAATGAGGCTCCTAGCTTTGGCCAGTTCTGAGAAACATTTTTTATTTATAGCGGCAATATATCCAAAAACTGCAAATTTCCTGGTTGAAAATCGGTCGAAAACCGCTGAAAAGCCTTTTTAATGCTGCTATCCTTCAACATAAACCGAAATCTTCTCTCAAATAGTACAAAAATAAGGCTCCTAGCCTTGGCCAGTTCTGAGAAATGAATTTTTCATTAAAGCGGCAATACAGCGAAAACGTGCAATTGTCCGGCCTGAAAATCTTTAAAAAACCGCTGAAAAATGCCTTTTTAATGCTGCTATCCTTCAACATAAACCGAAATCTTCTCTCAAATAGTACAAAAATGAGGCTCCTAGCCTTGGCCAGTTCTGAGAAACATGTTTTATTTATAGAGGCAATATATCCAAAAAGTGCAAATATCCTTGTTGAAAATCTGCCAAAAACCGCTCAAAACTGCCTTTTTAATGCTACTACCTTTCAACATTAACTCAAATCTTCTCTCTCAAATGTACAAAAATGAGGCTTATAGCTTTGGCCAGTTTTGAGAAATGTATTTTTCATTAAAGCGGCAATACAGCGAAAAAGTGCAATTGTCCGGCCTGAAAATCTTTAAAAACCGCTGAAAAATGCCTTTTTAATGCTGCTATCCTTCAACATAAACCAAATTTTTTTCTAAAATAGTGTAAAAATGAGGCTCCTAGCTTTGGCCAGTTCTGAGAAACATTTTTTATTTATAGCGGCAATATATCCAAAAACTGCAAATTTCCTGGTTGAAAATCGGTCGAAAACCGCTGAAAAGCCTTTTTAATGCTGCTATCCTTCAACATAAACCGAAATCTTCTCTCAAATAGTACAAAAATGAGGCTTGTAGCTTTGGCCAGTTTTGAGAAATGAATTTTTCATTAAAGCGGCAATACAGCGAAAAAGTGCAATTGTCCGTCCTGAAAATCTTTAAAAACCGCTCAAAAATGCCTTTTTAATGCTGCTATCGTTCAAAATAAACCAAAATCTTCTCTCAAATAGTACAAAAATGAGGCTCCTAGCTTTGGCCAGTTCTGAGAAACATTTTTTATTTATAGCGGAAATATAGCCAAAAAGTGGAAATTTTCTTGTTGAAAATCTGCCAAAAACCGCTCAAAACTGCCTTTCTAATGCTACTACCTTTCAACATAAACCCAAATCTTCTCTCTCAAATAGTACAAAAATGAGGCTTCTAGCTTTGGCCAGTTTTGAGAAATGAATTTTTCATTAAAGCGTCAATACAGCGAAAAAGTGCAATTGTCAGGCCTGAAAATCTTAAAAAAAACGCTGAAAAATGACTTTTTAATGCTGCTATCCTTCAACATAAACCAAAGATTTCTCTCAAATAGTACAAAAATGAGGTTTCTAGCTTTGGCCAGTTCTCAGAAACATGTTTTATTTATAGCGGCAATATGGCCAAATAGTGGAAATTTTCTTGTTGAAAATCTGCCAAAAACCGCTCAAAACTGCCTTTTTAATGCTACTACCTTTCAACATAAACCAAAATCGTCTCTCTCAAATAGTACAAAAATGAGGTTTCTAGCTTTGGCCAGTTTTGAGAAATGATTTTTTGTTAAAGCGGCAGAAAAGTGCGAATGTCCCATTTGAAAATCTGTAAAAAATCGCTCAAAAATGCATTTTTAATGCCACTTTCCTGCGATATAGAGCAATATGTTCTCTGTCAAAAAGTACAAAAATAAGCCTTCTACCTTTGACCAGTTCTGAGAAATTATTTTTTTAAAGCGAAAATGAACAAATATCCCGCTTGAAAATCTATCAAAAACCGCTCAAAAATGTATTTTCAATGCAACTTTCCCGCAACAAACAGCCATATCTTTTCTCTCAAATAGTACAAAAAAATTAGCCTTCTAGCTTTGGCCAGTTCTGAGAAAATTTTTTTTTTAAAGCGGCAATAGAGCGGAAAATTCAGTCCCGTTTGAACATCTGTCCAAAAAGCCCAAACATACGTTTTCAATATCGCTTTCCTTCAACAATGAGCAATTTCTATTCTCTCAATTAGTACAAAAATGAGGTTTCTAGCTTGGGCCAGATCTGAGAAATGATTTTTTGTTAAAGCGGCAAAAAAGTGCAAATGTCCCATTAGAAAATCTGTAAAAAATCGCTCAAAAATGCCTTTTTAACGCCATTTTCTTGCGACATAGAGCAATATTTTCTCTATCAAATAGTATGAAAAAAAGGCTAACAGCTTTTAGCAGCTCTGAGTAATAAAAAAATTTTTAAACCAGCGACGAAACAACGAATGACCCGTTTGAAGAAAGAAGTCAGAATTCAACATTGCTATTAAAAACTGTATTTTAAGCTAAGTTTTCATTGATTTTCAGATCCATGGACAAAAGATTGGTTCCTGGTGGGCAGCGCTGGAAAATTGGCCCTAATTCTGATAGCTTATCTGCTTTTCTGCATGAAAATCGGACCCAGTTTTATGAAAGATCGAAAACCCTTCAAACTAACTCGCACGATACAACTTTATAACATTTTTCAAGTCGTTGCCAATGCCTATCTAGTTTATGAGGTAATTTTTCCCGTTTATATTTTTTATTGTTGTTGTTTTATTAATTTTTTTTCTGTGTTCCACCTATAGGGCATACAGAGTGGGTGGTTTACAACGTACAGCTTTAAGTGCGAACCAGTGGATTATAGTGAATCCGAATCGGCCCACAGAGTAAGTTTTTCGAAGTTTTTTAAAGAAAAAAAAGCACCTTGAAGCATATATGAAAATAAAATTTAAGAAATATATGTAGAAGCACCAAAGGAATAGCTTTTTCTCAGATTTGCCAGTTTTATTTTGCTTCAAATATATTCCTGTTGCTAAAAGCTTCAGGTCACCAGTTTCCTTAAAAGTGAGTGTAAAAAATCCATCCGCTGTAGTGTGAAAAGCAATGTTTTTTAATCCCCTAAAGTAAACTAAACAAAATATAATTTATATTAAATTTTTTAACTTCCAGATGAGGAGCGCCGTATGGTCTTACTACATAATCAAGCTCACCGACCTTTTGGATACCGTATTTTTCGTGCTCAGAAAAAAGTACAACCAAGTCACATTTCTCCATATGTACCACCACAGTATCATGCCCTTTTGCTCATATATTGGAGTAACCTTCGTGCCTGGTAAGCCACTGAACTTTTCGCATTCTCTTTGAACTTCCTAGGGAAAACGTCTTTTAGGTGGACATGGATCTTTGATGGGTGTTTGCAACGCTTGCGTCCACGTGGTTTTATATTCTTACTATTTCCTCGCTTCCTTAGGACCCGAAATGCAGAAATACCTCTGGTGGAAAAAGTACGTGACCAAAATGCAATTGGTAAGTTCACCATAAAAACAACTCTTCCAGCCTTAAACTTTCTACCTCATATTGCAGGTTCAGTTTCTCATCATCCTCACCCACAACCTTCAAGTGATCCCAAGAGACTGTTCTTACCCAAAAACCTTCAACATACTGCTCTCGATCCAGGCGGGATATTTCATATATTTATTCGGGTCGTTCTATGTGAGGGCTTACATAGAAAAGAAGCCCCAACCCACCATCATCAAAGTGGCCGACCAGGCAAAAGTGGAGGAGAATGGAAACACGATCACCTCAAATGGAAAATGTGCCAATGGAACCCATCTATCTAATGGAAGTGCTGTTAGCAATGGAAAGGCGAAATTTAACTAATAAAGTTGTTTGCGGATACAAGTTAGTTTAGGTGGATGGTGCAGAATAATCTCAGCACAATTTGTACATCTGTGATAGTTTATTCCACTGAAGGAGTGTGTTTAATAGGACCTTTGTTTAATAGAATTGAAATTTTCTTTTCTGGTTGCATGAAATAAACTTGATATTTGTTATAGAACGTCTAATTTATTGCACTATGATGGGTGGAACTTAAATTGGGAAATAAAACGCCATATAATTAATTCAAATATAATAATAAATACTTTTTGTTTACTTACGTCGGCTGAATGCCAGTAGACACGTTTGTCTTCAAATGTGGCCCTAATTACGCTGTAATTATTTTACAAAATTCCTGCCTTTCCATGTACAGGGTGTCCTAAATTTGAGGTGTTTGCTTTGGGATTTCGTAAACAGGTAGAGGTGTGCTACCCTACCCCTAATTGCTTGAAAAATCCGACTAGTTTCAGAAATATTCGCAAAGAAACCGGCATTTGTTTAAAGGATTTTAATTTTTTTCCGAGTTTAGAACACTGTTTCATTAGCACGACTTTTGCCCTAATTTTCACAACACGCACCTTCAATTTGTGACGCCCTGTAGATGAGGCGCTAGGTCAACAATACACTAACCTAAAGCTGAAACTTTTGCCTCGAACAATACGTTTGAGTATGAGAATAATTGTGCACTTTAAATAAACCTAAGTGACTCCATTTGAGTTCTTATCTAAATTTGTATAACTATGTTGTGAGCATTTCATCCCTAGGAGCTAATTGGGGTGCCATCATCTATCAGCGAGTGGAGCGTCTTCTTCATCTTCTTCGAAAAATCCGCTAGATGATAATCGAAGATTCATGCAATAAAATTATATACATTTTAGATACAGATCAAGCGTTCCATTTTTCGTCTAACTTCTACTGACTTGGAACTGCGAATATTTCAAGCAAAAGTCTTTAATAATCCTAAATTTATCTTATCAGAGTCTAAACTTAAGAATATTTGGGAAGAAATTTCCAAGCTGTTGAAGATTGCGCAGTTGCAATAGTGCTTAATTCTTCCCAAATGTTCCAATTGAAACTACTCTATGAAGGTACTTAAGGCTAAAAAATCTCACAATTATATTGGCAATTTACTAAAGCTCCCTCCAGTTCACTTAGACGAGTGTTTTCAATAAATAAGTAAAGGTTTGATACAAACTTTTTTTTAATCAGTCAGTCCGCTTGAACCCCGTTTATTTCCTTTGGCTGCCAAACAGCCCCAAGTGGCGTAAAGCGTTAATATCAGGGAATTGTCCTTTGAGGGCAACATCAGCCACTAGCTTTGAGAGCCTGTTTTCCTGATCCGGATTCTTTGGCCCATTCTCCACATGGCTTTGCTCAGTTTCCTTGGCCAGCTCCTTGAATATTTCTTCAGCCTCTGATTGGTCTTCTTCGGGGCTTTTGGATGCGGAAGATTCATCGTTTAGCTCCTTTTCCAGATCTTTGAACACGTCATCTTCTGAGCTGGCTGCTCGCTTCAGTACAGATTTGGACTGGGTTTCTTCGGGAGTTGGCAGAAGCTCATACGTGCTGGTTTCAATTTTCGACACCTTTGTGGGCTTTGGAGTGTTTCCCACTTCAATTAGTTCAACATCGTGTTTCATGATGTTGGTTTCACTGGAGCTTTCCAATGTTGGGGCTTCGACCTTTCCATCTACCAGCTCCACGTCTTTTAGTATGGAGTCGGAAGTGCTGTCGATTGTTTCCAAGCTGCTCAGCCCAACTCCGCTTTCCTTGCTGGCAGGTTGGACCAAATCCACGCTTTCCAGGGAGGATTTGGTTGGCGGTTGAAAAGTTTCCACGCTTGCTGCTTCTGCTGAAACCATTGATGAGTGGTTGGTTCTGGGAGTGGTTAGTTCTCCGCTGTCCATTTCCACACTTTCCACTGATCTGGGAGAGGTTCCATTTATCGGGCAATCAGGCTCATATTCTGAGTTCTTGATCTCAATTGAAGCCGGCTGGGCTTTGTCTTCTTCTAGAGGTTTAATCTCAGCTGACTCAGTGATCTTTGGTGGTGGTTCCTCCAGAATCTTCACCTCCGCAATCAGTTGGGGGCCCTCTTTAACCCAAGAGTCGTTCTTTGGAACTTCAGTTGTTTGGTTGCCGGCCACCAGAATTTCTTCGACTGTTTCAAAGTTGGGTAGTCCTAAATCGTTGACTTCCCCAATGGACGCAATGGTGGTCTCAATATTTAGCTCCACATCCTCATCTATTGGGGATTTTTGAATGAGCAGCTCCTCCGGAAGGCTGGCGGCTGTAAACGACTTCAAAGAGGCATTATTCGGCTGGTTGGGTCCAGTTTTCAGCCACTGAATATGGGTTTCGTTCTTAGTCTGGTTCGTGAGGAATTCGTTGACTTCTGAAAGGAAAATTTTGGTTTGTTTGGTGGAACTTTCCACTTCCAGGTCGGCTTTTTGATGGTTTTCCCCGCCTGCAGGCATGATATCAGGCAAAGGAGGATAGGCGGGGTTCTGTTCTACTAGAGGTTCGGTGTTTTTGGTTAAATTTTCAGTGGTGGTTTCTATCAGAGTTGACTGAGTGCTTGGTGTATCTTCTGGACGAGGAAGGTCTTCTTGGTCTTCCTTGGAAATTGTTAGATTATTGACCAGTTCTTCTACTGGGGTAGATGCTGCTGGAGTTGCAGTTGTTGAGTTGGCAGGTTTTTCCTTTCTCTTCACCAGACTCAAAATGTGGGTGCTTTCTGACACTCTGAGTTCCAAATCGTTGGTGTCTGAAGAAGCGTTGAGATCCCCAAGCGGTTTGGGCAAATCCCTGGAGTTTTGGAGGACCAGTTCCTCTGGCGTTTCTTCTGGAGTTTTGGAGGCCTGGTCAGGAGTAATGTTGGTGGGCTGGGCAAAGTCGGGTTCTATTTTCAGTTCATGCACCTCCAAACTTTCCTCCACGCCGCCCCTTTGAAGGCCTTCAGCGCCAATGATGGTTATGACGCTGTCGGGTGTGGTCACGTCTTTTTCAGGCACCAAATTGCCCTTTTTCAGGAACAAAAGCTTGTCGCCGATTCGCAGGACTGGAGGCGGGTGCTGGAAAACTTCGGAAACCTGAAACAGCAGTGGAAATTATTTTGTTTAGTGCTGCTTTGTTAGGGGGCGTACTTCGCTGGACTCTGGCTCCGAATCAATCCCCAGATCATTTGAGGAGTATTCGCTGGTAGGGAGGGCTTCTTCGATCAGAAGTGTGCCTTGGGGTTCAGAAATGAAGATTTTGGGGGGGGCCGTTATGGGAATTTCCTTGCGCTCCGGAATTATTTCCTGGATTGTTATCCTGAAACATTCAGAAAAGGAAATGTACGTTTCCTCAGCGGGAATTGGTAAGTTAGTGCTCTTACTTATGTTGGAGGCTTTGCTCCTTTAAAGGAACTTCCTGAACCGGGACCTTGTTGAGTTCCTCCAAAGACAGCGCTGCTGATATGCTGGCGTTTGTCTCGCGCCATTCCTCTGCAGGAACTGGCCTCAAAGTGCTGGGCGTTGCTTCTGTGCTGCTGGATCTGTTAAAATCTGCAAAAAACCTCGTTCTTTAGCCGCCAAAGTGTTTGGAGGTGCAAAAAACTCACCAATCGGCGGGCAATGGTCGTACTTAGGACAACATGTTCCCGGTACTCTTTTGCCCTCGCAGTCGTTTCGAATGTAGCAGGAAACTTCGGTGCATTGAACCTCGCCACCTCTACAGTAGCAAACTTTGCATTCTCCACCTGGATTCGATTCCAGTTTTTCGCCGTTGGCATACGTGTGTCCATTGTGTTCGCATTCTGGGAAAAGTCAGCAATGGAAGAATACTTTTGTTGATGGTTGCAAGTGTGGAAGATTTGGGATGAACCCGATTAATAAATGAACTGAGATTTGGGATTTGGAAAACATTTTGTCATTTAGAATGCGCAAATTAAGCCGGGGAAACGCGAATGACGAGGCAAATCAAAACGCATTAAAATCCTTTTCCTGACGAGTGTACGATCTGTCGAGCCACTTTGAATAAAACTCATCGGCACTTCATTTGTTGGTGATTTTAATGGAAACCATGTCAAGTGGATTGCTAAAATTAAAACTGTCGAGAGTTTCCATGTGCCGGAATCAGTGAACTAATTATGGTTTTAATTGCCGCGCACGTTGATTGGGCCTTTGATCATTGTTCTAGCTAATGTTCAAAGCTGGATGGGTTTATTGCTACTTTCCCTTGCATCTCGATTTAGTCGCAATTCTTTGTAGTTTTTCCACATATTTTTTGGTGGATTCAATTGACTCACCCTGTATACAATTGTCAATTAACTGTCCAGTAAGCTGCAAAAGCAACAGGAATTTCTGGGGCTTTTTGGGGTGGGCAAATCGAAATATTTCCAGTGAATCGGGCTGGGGTTTAAAGAAATGCAATTTACGTTCGACAGACCGGAAGAAAGGCCACCACTTACGGAATTCGATTTGATAAATTACGAGACTTATAACGATTATTTGGATTCGCTTTATAATGATCTGGATAGATGTTATTTGCAGGATAGAAATATGTGTCGCAAGGTAAATAAGCGCTTTTATTTTTCTTTTTTGTTGGCAGTTTCAGTTAGTTTTGACCGCAAAGGAATCTTTTGAGGACTTTGAGACCTCTAAGGTACAGGGTGCCCTAACGATGGAGGAAAGTACGTTTACGCTTAACTGGTATTATTTGCTTCAAAAATTTGATCGTCATATTGTAAACGCGCATATTTTAAAAACACTTTCAAAAGTTCCAGCGCAGGAAAACCACTTTTTTTCTAATGAAGCACCCGATATTTTATATAATTTTTGCATTTTTATGTAAAGTTCAATGATTTGTTGCTGTATAAAATACGAACGGAAGTAAGACGGTTTTTTGGAACGATGAAAATTCGCATTTTCATGGTGTGTGATAAATCGAAAGTTTCTCCGTCGTCTTTAGACGCAAAATGTTCAAATTTAGTAGGATGAAGGACTAATACTGTATTAATGTTTGGTTTGCAAAATATTTGTCTTTCAAACTACAGGGCGGTCGTAATTATGGTCCAAAATAAGGTGTTTTCAAGCTCAAAAATCTCACTTTTTTAAATGGCACACCCCGTATATTGTCAGTGTTATTTATTCAGGAAAAGAAAGCCTTTCATTTTGGCTAAATACTTTCTATATCCATCGTTTATAATTTTCAAAAAAATTCAAAAACACGTTAATTTTTTGACGCCAAAGACGAATTTTTTGCAAACCAGATTTTGCTATAGTATTAGTCCTTTCGCCTGCTAAATCTTAAAATTTTGAGTCTAAGGACAACGGAGAAATGTTAGCTTTCTCAACACCAAATAAAAACATTCAAATGTTTTTTACTGTTTTTCCTGTTCTCCCAAAACACCCCAGACAACACCCCCAAGGAGTGACGCAAATTTTGAATCACTCTGTATAACGATGAGAATTTTGAAACAAATAATGCTATTAATTTACCCTATCGTTGGGACACCCTGTACAATTAGGGCAATTGATTAAAGATTGAGGATTGAAAATCGAAAGAAATTGAGGATTTTTTTGAGAAGAAATTCGAGAGAAAATTCGGATTTTCTGATAAAAACAATTGTAAACCAGTCAAGAAGCTTTATTTTCTTTCAAGAAATGAATAGATAAAAAACCAGAAAAAAATGTTTTTTGGAAACTCATAGAATTTTTGTCTTGATTGGTTAACCAGTAATGAGTTTTACTTTTTTGCAAAGTTTTTATACTTTTTTCGTGTTTTTGGTCATAAAATGTAAATTTTCTCTTAAACTGTTTGGACTACAGCTTTAGACTAAAAGGACTTTTTTGTGTGGAAAATAGCGGCTTTTGAAAATTCATTGAAAGTTTGACTTTTTCTCAGGGGCGTAGAAGTTAGGGGCAAAACAATCCCATTCAAGAACCTTAACCGATTCATCCTATACATTTTTGTTGAATCGACTATTTTTAATAGATAAAAACATGAAAAAAAAATTTTTTCTTGGAAAATAATACTAAATAGTCGTGCCCAAATTATCATTCGAAAAGTATTAAATTTTTTAGAGTACTTATTTTTGAAAAAAATTTCAAAATATTTTTGAAGAAAAGTTTGTGGTTTTGGTCATAAAATGTCATTTTTCTCTTAAACTGTCAGGACTAGGGCTTTAGACCTAGAGCACTTTTTTGTGTAGAAAACCACGGCCTTTTAAAGTTAATTGACAATTTGGCATTTTTCTCAGTGGCGTAGAAGTTAGGAGCACAACAATCCCATTCAGGGCCCTTAACCGCATATTATTGTTTTTTGAAATTTTGTTCGTGTTTTTGATCACAAAATGTAATTTTTCTCTTAAACTGTCCAGACTAGAGCTTTAGATCAAGAGCACTTTTTTGTGCAGAAAACAACGGCATTTTAAAATGCGTCGACAATTTGCCACTTTTCACAGTGGCGTAGAACTTAGGGGCAAAACCATCCCATTCAAGATCCTTAACCGATTCATACAATAAATTTTGTTAAATTGGCTATTTTTAATAGAGAAAAACAGAAAAATACATTTTTTTTGGAAAATAATACCAAATAGTCGTTTCCAAATCATGCGTCAAAACGCCTTCAATTTTTTGATGCATATTATTGATTTTTGAAATTTTGTTCGTGTTTTTGATCACAAAATGTAATTTCTCTCTTAAACTGTCCAGACTAGAGCTTTAGACCAAGAGCACTTTTTTGTGCAGAAAACAACGGCATTTTAAAATGCGTCGACAATTTGCCACTTTTCACAGTGGCGTAGAACTTAGGGGCAAAACCATCCCATTCAAGATCCTTAACCGATTCATGCAATAAATTTTTGTTAAATTGGCTATTTTTAATAGAGAAAAACAGAAAAATATTTTTTTTTGGAAAATAATACCAAATAATCGTTTCCAAATCATGCGTCAAAACGCCTTCAATTTTTTTATGCATATTATTGATTTTTGAAATTTTGTTCGTGTTTTTGATCACAAAATGTAATTTTTCTCTTAAACTGTCCAGACTAGAGCTTTAGACCAAGAGCACTTTTTTGTGCAGAAAACAACGGCATTTTAAAATGCGTCGACAATTTGCCACTTTTCACAGTGGCGTAGAACTTAGGGGCAAAACCATCCCATTCAAGAACCTTAACCGATTCATGCAATAAATTTTTGTTAAATTGGCTATTTTTAATAGAGAAAAACAGAAAAATATATTTTTTTTGGAAAATAATACCAAATAATCGTTTCCAAATCATGCGTCAAAACGCCTTCAATTTTTTTATGCATATTATTGATTTTTGAAATTTTGTTCGTGTTCTTGATCACAAAATGTAATTTTTCTCTTAAACTGTCCAGGCTACAGATTTAGACCAAGAGCACTTTTTTGTGCAGAAAACAACGGCATTTTAAAATGCGTCGACAATTTGCCACTTTTCACAGTGGCGTAGAACTTAGGGGCAAAACCATCCCATTCAAGATCCTTAACCGATTCATGCAATAAATTTTTGTTAAATTGGCTATTTTTAATAGAGAAAAACAGAAAAATATATTTTTTTTGGAAAATAATACCAAATAATCGTTTCCAAATCATGCGTCAAAACGCCTTCAATTTTTTTATGCATATTATTGATTTTTGAAATTTTGTTCGTGTTTTTGGTCATAAAATTTAATTTTTCTCTTAAACTGTCCGGACTACGGCTTTAGACCAAGAGGACTTTTTTGTCTAAAAAACAACGGCCTTTTAAAGTGAATTGACAATTTGACATTTTTCTCAGGGGCGTAGAAGTTAGGGGCAAAACAATCCCATTCAAGAACCTTAACCGATTCATGCTATAAATTTTTGTTAAATTTACTGTTTTTAATAGATAAAAACATAAAAAAAATTTTTTTTTGGAAAATAATACGAAATGGTCGTGCCCAAATTATCAGGAGAACAGCCTTCAATTTTTTAAGCAAAGTATTGACTTTCGAAAAAAAATTTAAAATATTTTTGAACAAAAGTTCGTGTTTTTGGTCATAAAATGTTTTTTTTCTCTTAAACTGTCAGGACTAGAGTTTTAGATCGAGAGGACTTTTTTGTGTAGAAAACCACGGCTTTTGAAAATTCATCGACAGTTTGACATTTTTCCCAGTGGTGTAGAAGTCAGGGGCAAAACAATCCAAGTCTTTCCACATAATATTCAGTACACATTTAAAGCGTGGATTATGAAAATTCTGGTTTCAGATAGCCGAATTCGGATACAGAAGAGACGGTAATACATTCAGCAAGCAGGAATTCGAGCAAAAGCGAAAAAAAGTGCAGCTTTACCTATCGCCGCTGAAACCGAATTTAACTGCGAGCGCGGGATTTAGATTTGGAGATGCGGCTCAAAACGCGTTGGCTCTAAGGGAAAGAGCCAATAGAACGGGAATGATCACTACGATTATTTTCATCAAGTACGTTACTTCAAGGTGCAACAAAAAAACAAAAAACTTATGGCGTTTTCAGCTACAATGCTTCCAAAGACCGGGAAATATCTGGATACATCGACTACGCCCACAGCCTGATTAAAAAGGACTGGAAGAAGTTTTTCAAGGAGGACCAGCCAATGTATCCAGACCGTTACGATCTGGGATTTTACAACTGGAAAAAGGATGTGACAGTCATAAACGACTCACTCTATTACAAGACCCGAATGACGCCCACAAAAGGTCCTAAACTCCTTACCAACATCCACCCAAAACTGATTGGTTTTTTCAGGTTTGGTATTCCAGAACAAATTTGACCGAATGTTGATAGTCCCCGATCCTTTCGAAATTATTCCCGGCCAGCACACCACGAGAGTGAGAATCAGGACGAACATGTACAACAACTTTGTCCTGATCGATCACATCTTGAGGTCGAGAAAGTAAATAGAAATTGATTCTTGCCATTCTCACCGCATTGGTAGTCTGGACAGCATCGGTTTGGCCGATGGATGGCTTTACAGCCGGGTTTCTTCGTGCATTGGACAGTCTCACATTGCACTCCTGGCGGCTGGCAACGACACTTTAAACACGGCTGTTCAGCTGGGACAGTTTCATCTACACCGTAAACCACATCTCCTACTATGCAAACTGGAAATGTACGAGCATGAGTTAACAGCTGGAGATTTGTGGCTGGACTTACCTGGAGGTGGGTTGGCTTCGGTTTCCTGGTCTACATCTGGAGGATACACTTCTCTGACCATTCGCAGCGATCTTTTAACCACTCCTGCAAAAAAAGGCTATTTCATTTCAAACAGCCAACATTTTCGTGTTAAATTGAAGCTCTACAGCCACAGAATTATACATCTTCGTCTCGTTTAGGATAGTCATTAATTTCCATTTTCCAAAATGTCCAAACTTGGCGGCATTCATTAATTGTGGGCCAAACAACTTTAATTCGGGTTTGTTCCTGGTGCGGTGTGGTCTGTCCATTGCATTCCATGAATAAACGGATTAATTTAAAGGAATTTGTTGAAAATTCCGTTAATAAATGGAAAAAGTTTGTTCCTATGCTGTTGATAGATGCAGACCTACAGAACTAGCTATTGGGGCTTGATTTTTTAAAGAATTTAAAACTCAAGTATTGAGAATCGAGTTATTCGCAAGCCAATCAGCCGATTATAAATACATTGGAATGAAAGTTTGCTGCATTTAGTAATAAAATTGTGTCACGACATACGCAAATATCCACAAGGTAATCGATGGGCATTTTGCATAAATAACGAATTTACTGGGCGATGAGGCAACAATGCAAAATATGATTATTAAACAGTGTTCCTGTGAAATTTGCAATTATGGGCTTATACAATCCGGGTATCAGTGAGAGCTGGGGACCGTTTTGTCCACCTGCCCACACCAATTAGGCTGGAACTGGTTGCAGATTTTCGGTAAATGTTCAATGGGGAAACCAAATTGAGACGATTTGCTGCTTTTTGTCGATTCAACGGATTCCAATCGGGTTTTTTGCGCCTCCAAAACCGACCAAACTAATTAGAATTCGTCAATGTAAAGGTTTTTCCACTCGGCCAAAGTGTTGCAGCGTCTGATTAAATAATTTCCTTCGCATTTCAAACGCTGCAAAACGAAAATACGATTCCGCTTCTTTTATAGGCAATCTCCGACCGAATCCAATTTGCCTTGGGAAGAGGTATTGAACTTTTATTAGTGCTAATCCTGGAACATCTCATTTCATCTTCAACGGTTTCTTCTTCATACAGTTTTCTACCTTTCTTTCAATCAGTTTTTCCACAATTTCCATCATCTTCATTGGCAGAAGTGGCAGTTTGTACACAATCATCGGGCCAGATTGTTATAGAAAATAAATAATAGTCATGCAGGCAGTGATAGTAAATATTCGCGATTATCCATGGGCATGTTTTTCGGCACAAATCGTTCTAACTAGTCGATAATTGGCCCCAAAATTAAAAGGAAAACTGATTTATATAGAGGCACGGTTGGGCAACGGAGCGTGTTTCCTTTCCGTTTAATACAGACGAATTCAATAGGTTTTCCTAATGACTAGCTATAGGCTAAAAATGGCAGGATTTTATTCGAGTGTGTGGAGCTTTGTTGGATATTCCATCTGCACAAAGCGAGTGGTTCTTGCAACGGCAGGCATTCGAGGAAAATGGACGGTAATTTTAGATTCTAAGCCTCATATGGTTTGGTGGAACTTGCAATTTTGCGAAAATAATGCCCGCATTCTACATAAACAATTCTGGCTGATTGTTGGAGACCCGCACAATTGGCCGCTGTAAAATTGTATTTTTTCTTTAAATTATGCCCCATTAGTAGATTTTAAGGCGCATCTCTAGCCAATTACATCATCCGATTGCCGGAATAAATAAATAAATTAATCTGCGAAAAACCAGTTAACAAAACTATGAATAATTTGATTCATTCAGGTACCAGTTTTCCTCAATTTATAAGCGATTGCAGGTTTACTCATGCCAGGCCATTAAAACAATAAAAACAAAGATCGTCAGACCTTGGAAGGCATTTCGCAAAAAAACATAACGATTTCGTTTTACAGTGGTACTTTTATGGATAAGTCGAGACCTTTGTGTTGGCTCGAATTACAATGGTTTATTCCGAACGGATTGAAATATACGCGAATACAATGCAATGCCATTTTTTAACTGATTTTACATGAATATAATAATTTTTCTGTTTGGTAATGCACAATTACGGCTCGTGCTTTAGGCGTTTTGCAATATACACGTTGAATGGATCGTTTACATTTACATTTAGGCACTTGAGCTTAACAATTAATTAATTACGACCGTTGCAAAGTGGTGTTTTCATTAAATGTTGCTGAAATAATGGGTTTAATTCCCCGATAAAAGGCCGATGATCTTTTGCGGATCAAAATTTATGTTCAGTGATAAATCGCTTTTTCCTAGAAAGTTTCTCAAAGAAAAGCTGACGCAACTTTTTTTGAGAAACTTTCTAATAGAAGCAAATTTGTCCCTGAATATTTATTTTCATCGGAAAAAGAACATCTGGTCTTATTCGTTCTGATCTGTCGCGCTTGAACATATACAAAAGTGAAACTGATGCTAAATTCATTCAAATTTCCTTGTTTCGAACGCGAAACAGTCGCTGAAAACCAAGTTAAAACTGCTCTTTGGAGGATGAAAATAAATATTCAGTGATAAGTTAGCTTTCATTAGACAGTTTCTCAAAAAAATAACAAGAAAATAGCGGCGCAGCTTTTGTTCATCCTTTTTTTGAGAAACTGTTTAATGAAAGCAAATTTGTCACTGAATATTCAACTTTATCCGCAAAAGAACATCGGTTTTTAAACCTTCGGTCGCGCTTTAAATATAACGAAAAGTTAAAGCGAAACCCTTGATAAATTAATTAAATTCTCCGAGTTTTAAACGAGAAGAAAACGCTGAAAACCTGACAAAAATTATTATTTTGCGGATGCAAATTAATAATCAGTAACAAGCTTGCTTTTATTAGACAGTTTCTCAAAAAAAAGAGCTTTTTCTTCATTCCTTTTTCCCTTTCATCCGCAAAAAAAAACGCCGGTTCTTATTCATTGAAATATTAAAGTTTTGATCGCGAAAAATCGATGAGAACCAGACAGAAAATATTTTTTACGGGATAAAAATTAATATTCAGTAATAAATTTGATTTTATTTCAAAGTCTCACACAAAAATTACAAAAAAAGAGCGCCGCAGCTTTTTCTTCATTCTTTTTTGAGAAACTTTCTAATAAAAGCAAATTTGTCCCTGAATATTTAATTTCATCGGAAAAAGAACATCTGGTCTTATTCGTTCTGATCTATCTTTCTTCGATCATATAGAAAAGTGAAAAAATTGACTGCTAAATTCATTCAAATTTCCGAGTTTCGAACGCGAAAAAGTCGCTGAAAACCAAGCTAAAACTGCTCTTTGGAGGATGAAAATAAATATTCAATGATAAGTCAGCTTTCATTAGAAAGTTTCTCAAAACATTAACCAGAAAATAGCGGCGCAGCTTTTTTCCATTCTTTTTTTGAGAAACTGTTTAATGAAAGCAAATTTGTCACTGAATATTCAACTTTATCCGCAAAAGAACATCGGTTTTTAAACCTTCTGTCGCTCTTTAAATATAACTCATTCATTCAAATTTCATGGAAACTTTAAAGTCAAACCCATGATAAATTAATTAATTTCTCCGAGTTTTAAACGCGGAGAAAACGCTGAAAACCTGGCAAAAATTATTATTTTGCGGATGCAAATTAACAATCAGTAACAAGCTTGCTGTTATTAGACAGTTTCTCAAAAAAAAAGAGCTTTTTCTTCATTCCTTTTTCCCTTTTATCCGCAAAAAAACGCCGGTTCTTATTCATTGAAATATTCAAGTTTTGATCGCGAAAAATCGATGAGAACCAGACAGAAAATATTCTTTAAGGGATAAAAATTAATATTCAGCAATAAATTTGATTTTATTTCAAAGTTTCACAAAAAAATTACAAAGAAAGAGCGCCGCAGCTTTTTCTTCATTCTTTTATGAGAAACTTTCTAATAAAAGCAAATTTGTCCCTGAATATTTATTTTCATCGAAAAACGAACATCTGGTCTTGTTCGTTCTGATCTGTCGCGCTTTGAACATATATAAAAGTGAAACTGATGCTAAATTCATTCAAATTTCCGAGTTTCGAACGCGAAAAAGTCACTGAAAACCAAGCTAAAACTGCTCTTTGGAGGATGAAAATAAATATTCAGTGATAAGTCAGCTTTCATTACACAGTTTCTCAAAAAAATAACAAGAAAATAGCGGCGCAGCTTTTTTTCATTCTTTTTTTGAGAAACTGTTTAATGAAAGCAAATTTGTCACTGAATATTCAACTTTATCCGCAAAAGAACATCGGTTTTTAAACCTTTTGTCGCTCTTTAAATATAACGAAAAGTTAAAGTGAAACCCATGATAAATTAATTAAATTATCCGAGTTTTAAACGCGGAGAAAACGCTGAAAACCTGGCAAAAATTATTATTTTGCGGATGCAAATTAATAATCAGTAACAAGCTTGCTTTTATTAGACAGTTTCTCAAAAAAAAGAGCTTTTTCTTCATTCCTTTTTCCCTTTCATCCGCAAAAAAAAACGCCGGTTCTTATTCATTGAAATATTAAAGTTTTGATCGCGAAAAATCGATGAGAACCAGACAGAAAATATTCTTTAAGGGATAAAAATTAACAGTCAGTAATAAATTTGATTTTATTACAAAATTAGAAAGAAAGAGCGCCGCAGCTTTTTCTTCATTCTTTTTTGAGAAACTTTCTAATAAAAGCAAATTTGTCCCTGAATATTTATTTTCATCGGAAAAAGAACATCTGGTCTTATTCGTTCTGATCTATCGCGCTTCGATCATATAGAAAAGTGAAACTGATGCTAAATTCAATCAAATTTCCGAGTTTCGAACGCGAAAAAATCGCTGAAAATCAAGCTAAAACTGCTCTTTGGAGGATGAAAATAAATATTCAGTGATAAGTTAGCTTTCATTAGAAAGTTTCTCAAAAAATTAACCAGAAAATAGCGGCGCAGCTTTTTTTCATTCTTTTTTTGAGAAACTGTTTAATGAAAGCAAATTTGTCACTGAATATTCAACTTTATCCGCAAAAGAACATCGGTTTTTAAACCTTCGGTCGCGCTTTAAATATAACGAAAAGTTAAAGCGAAACCCTTGATAAATTAATTAAATTCTCCGAGTTTTAAACGAGAAGAAAACGCTGAAAACCTGACAAAAATTATTATTTTGCGGATGCAAATTAATAATCAGTAACAAGCTTGCTTTTATTAGACAGTTTCTCAAAAAAAAGAGCTTTTTCTTCATTCCTTTTTCCCTTTTATCCGCAAAAAAACGCCTGTTTTTATTCATTGAAATATTCAAGTTTTGATCGCGAAAAATCGATGAGAACCAGACAGAAAATATTCTTTAAGGGATAAAAATTAATATTCAGTAATCAATTTGATTTTATTTCAAAGTCTCATAAAAAAATTACAAAGAAAGAGCGCCGCAGCTTTTTCTTCATTCTTTTTTGAGAAACTTTCTAATAAAAGCAAATTTGTCTCTGAATATTTAATTTCATCGGAAAAAGAACATCTGGTCTTATTCGTTCTGATCTGTCCCGCTTTGAACATATAGAAAAGTGAAACTGATGCTAAATTTATTCAAATTTCCGAGTTTCGAACGCGAAAAACTCGCTGAAAACCAAGCTAAAACTGCTCTTTGGAGGATGAAAATAAATATTCAGTGATAAGTCAGCTTTCATTAGAAAGTTTCTCAAAAAATTAACCAGAAAATAGCGGCGCAGCTTTTTTTCATTCTTTTTTTGAGAAACTGTTTAATGAAAGCAAATTTGTCACTGAATATTCAACTTTATCCGCAAAAGAACATCGGTTTTTAAACCTTCTGTCGCGCTTTAAATATAACGAAACTTTAAAGTGAAACCCATGATAAATTAATTAAATTCTCCGAGTTTTAAACGCGAAGAAAACGCTGAAAACCTGGCAAAAATTATTATTTTGCGGATGCAAATTAATAATCAGTAACAAGTTTGCTTTTATTAGACAGTTTCTCAAAAAAAAGAGCTTTTTCTTCATTCCTTTTTCCCTTTTATCCGCAAAAAAAAAACGCCGGTTCTTATTCATTGAAATAATCAAGTTTTGATCGCGAAAAATCGATGAGAACCAGACAGAAAATATTCTTTAAGGGATAAAAATTAATAGTCAGTAATAAATTTGATTTTATTTCAAAGTTTCACAAAAAAATTACAAAGAAAGAGCGCCGCAGCTTTTTCTTCATTCTTTTTGAGAAACTTTCTAATAAAAGCAAATTTGTCCCTGAATATTTAATTTCATCGGAAAAAGAACATCTGGTCTTATTCGTTCTGATCTATCGCGCTTCGATCATATAGAAAAGTGAAATTGATGCTAAATTCATTCAAATTTCCGAATTTCGAACGCGAAAAAATCGCTGAAAATCAAGCTAAAACTGCTCTTTGGAGGATGAAAATAAATATTCAGTGATAAGTTAGCTTTCATTAGAAAGTTTCTCAAAAAATTAACCAGAAAATAGCGGCGCAGCTTTTTTTCATTGTTTTTTGAGAAACTGTTTAATGAAAGCAAATTTGTCACTGAATATTCAACTTTATCCGCAAAAGAACATCGGTTTTTAAACCTTCGGTCGCTCTTTAAATATAACGAAAAGTTAAAGTGAAACCCTTGATAAATTAATTAAATTCTCCGAGTTTTAAACGCGAAGAAAACGCTGAAAACCTGACAAAAATTATTATTTTGCGGATGCAAATTAATAATCAGTAACAAGCTTGCTTTTATTAGACAGTTTCTCAAAAAAAAGAGCTTTTTCTTCATTCCTTTTTCCCTTTTATCCGCAAAAAAACGCCTGTTTTTATTCATTGAAATATTCAAGTTTTGATCGCGAAAAATCGATGAGAACCAGACAGAAAATATTCTTTAAGGGATAAAAGTTAATATTCAGTAATCAATTTGATTTTATTTCAAAGTCTCATAAAAAAATTACAAAGAAAGAGCGCCGCAGCTTTTTCTTCATTCTTTTTTGAGAAACTTTCTAATAAAAGCAAATTTGTCTCTGAATATTTAATTTCATCGGAAAAAGAACATCTGGTCTTATTCGTTCTGACCTGTCCCGCTTTGAACACATAGAAAAGTGAAACTGATGCTAAATTTATTCAAATTTCAGAGTTTCGAACGCGAAAAAGTCGCTGAAAACCAAGCTAAAACTGCTCTTTGGAGGATGAAAATAAATATTCAGTGATAACTCAGCTTTCATTAGAAAGTTTCTCAAAAAATTAACCAGAAAATAGCGGCGCAGCTTTTTTTCATTCTTTTTTTGAGAAACTGTTTAATGAAAGCAAATTTGTCACCGAATATTCAACTTTATCCGCAAAAGAACATCGGTTTTTAAACCATCGGTCGCTCTTTAAATATAACGAAAAGTTAAAGTGAAACCCTTGATAAATTAATTAAATTCTCCGAGTTTTAAACGAGAAGAAAACGCTGAAAACTTGACAAAAATTATTATTTCGCGGATGCAAATTAATAATCAGTAACAAGCTTGCTTTTATTAGACAGTTTGTCAAAAAAAAGAGCTTTTTCTTCATTCCTTTTTCCCTTTTGTCCGCAAAAAAAACGACAGTTCTTATTCATTGAAATATGCAAGTTTTGATCGCGAAAAATCGATGAGAACCAGACAGAAAATATTCTTTAAGGGATAAAAATTAATAGTCAGTAATAAATTTGATTTTATTTCAAAGTTTCACAAAAAAATTACAAAGACAGAGCGCCGCAGCTTTTTCTTCATTCTTTTTTGAGAAACTTTATAATAAAAGCAAATTTGTCCCTGAATATTTATTTTCATCGGAAAAAGAACATCTGGTCTTATTCGTTCTGATCTATCGCGCTTTGAACATATAGAAAAGTGAAACTGATGCTAAATTTATTGAAATTTCCGAGTTTCGAACGGGAAAAAGTTGCTGAAAACAAAGCTAAAACTGCTCTTTGGAGGATGAAAATAAATATTCAGTGATAAGTTAGCTTTCATTAGAAAGTTTCTCAAAAAATTAACAAGAAAATAGCGGAGCAGCTTTTCTTCATTCTTTTTTTGAGAAACTTTCTAATAAAAGCAAATTTGTCCCTGAATATTTATTTTCATCGGAAAAAGAACATCTGGTCTTATTCGTTCTGATCTATCGCGCTTTGAACCTATAGAAAAGTGAAACTGATGCTAAATTTATTGAAATTTCCGAGTTTCGAACGCGAAAAAGTTGCTGAAAACAAAGCTAAAACTGCTCTTTGGAGGATGAAAATAAATATTCAGTGATAAGTTAGCTTTTATTAGAAAGTTTCTCAAAAAATTAACCAGAAAAATAGCGGCGCAGCTTTTTTTCATTCTTTTTTTGAGAAACTGTTTAATGAAAGCAAATTTGTCACTGAATATTCAACTTTATCCGCAAAAGAATATCGGTTTTTAAACCTTCAGTGGCTCTTTAAATATAACGAAAAGTTAAAGTGAAACCCTTGATAAATTAATTAAATTCTCCGAGTTTTAAACGAGAAGAAAACGCTGAAAACCTGACAAAAATGATTATTTTGCGGATGTAAATTAATAATCAGTAACAAGCTTGCTTTTATTAGACAGTTTCTCAAAAAAATAGCGTTTTCTTCATTCCTTTTTCCCTTTTATCCGCAAAAAAACGCCTGTTTTTATTCATTGAAATATTCAAGTTTTGATCGCGAAAAATCGATGAGAACCAGACCGAAAATATTCTTTAAGGGATAAAAGTTAATATTCAGTAATAAATTTGATTTTATTTCAAAGTTTCACAAAAAGATTACAAAGAAAGAGCGCCGCAGCTTTTTCTTCATTCTTTTATGAGAAACTTTCTAATAAAAGCAAATTTGTCCCTGAATATTTATTTTCATCGGAAAAAGAACATCTGGTCTTATTCGATCTGATCTGTCGCGCTTTGAACATATAGAAAAGTGAAACTAATGCTAAATTCATTCAAATTTCCGAGTTTCGAACGCGAAAAAGTCATTGAAAACCAAGCTAAAACTGCTCTTTGGAGGATGAAAATAAATATTCAGTGATAAGTCAGCTTTCATTAGACAGTTTCTCAAAAAATTAACCAGAAAATAGCGGCGCAGCTTTTTTCATTCTTTTTTTGAGAAACTGTTTAATGAAAGCAAATTTGTCACTGAATATTCAACTTTATCCGCAAAAGAACATCGGTTTTTAAACCTTCTGTCGCGCTTTAAATATAACGAAACTTTAAAGTGAAACCCATGATAAATTAATTAAATTCTCCGAGTTTTAAACGCGAAGAAAACGCTGAAAAGCTGACAAAAATTATTATTTTGCGGATGCAAATTAATAATCAGTAACAAGCTTGCTTTTATTAGACAGTTTCTCAAAAAAATAGCGTTTTCTTCATTCCTTTTTCCCTTTTATCCGCAAAAAACGCCTGTTTTTATTCATTGAAATATTCAAGTTTTGATCGCGAAAAATCGATGAGAACCAGACCGAAAATATTCTTTAAGGGATAAAAGTTAATATTCAGTAATAAATTTGATTTTATTTCAAAGTTTCACAAAAAGATTACAAAGAAAGAGCGCCGCAGCTTTTTCTTCATTCTTTTATGAGAAACTTTCTAATAAAAGCAAATTTGTCCCTGAATATTTATTTTCATCGGAAAAAGAACATCTGGTCTTATTCGTTCTGATCTATCGCGCTTCGATCATATAGAAAAGTGAAACTGATGCTAAATTCAATCAAATTTCCGAGTTTCGAACGCGAAAAAATCGCTGAAAATCAAGCTAAAACTGCTCTTTGGAGGATGAAAATAAATATTCAGTGATAAGTTAGCTTTCATTAGAAAGTTTCTCAAAAAATTAACCAGAAAATAGCGGCGCAGCTTTTTTTCATTCTTTTTTTGAGAAACTGTTTAATGAAAGCAAATTTGTCACTGAATATTCAACTTTATCCGCAAAAGAACATCGGTTTTTAAACCTTCGGTCGCGCTTTAAATATAACGAAAAGTTAAAGCGAAACCCTTGATAAATTAATTAAATTCTCCGAGTTTTAAACGAGAAGAAAACGCTGAAAACCTGACAAAAATTATTATTTTGCGGATGCAAATTAATAATCAGTAACAAGCTTGCTTTTATTAGACAGTTTCTCAAAAAAATAGCGTTTTCTTCATTCCTTTTTCCCTTTTATCCGCAAAAAAACGCCTGTTTTTATTCATTGAAATATTCAAGTTTTGATCGCGAAAAATCGATGAGAACCAGACCGAAAATATTCTTTAAGGGATAAAAGTTAATATTCAGTAATAAATTTGATTTTATTTCAAAGTTTCACAAAAAGATTACAAAGAAAGAGCGCCGCAGCTTTTTCTTCATTCTTTTATGAGAAACTTTCTAATAAAAGCAAATTTGTCCCTGAATATTTATTTTCATCGGAAAAAGAACATCTGGTCTTATTCGTTCTGATCTATCGCGCTTCGATCATATAGAAAAGTGAAACTGATGCTAAATTCAATCAAATTTCCGAGTTTCGAACGCGAAAAAATCGCTGAAAATCAAGCTAAAACTGCTCTTTGGAGGATGAAAATAAATATTCAGTGATAAGTTAGCTTTCATTAGAAAGTTTCTCAAAAAATTAACCAGAAAATAGCGGCGCAGCTTTTTTTCATTCTTTTTTTGAGAAACTGTTTAATGAAAGCAAATTTGTCACTGAATATTCAACTTTATCCGCAAAAGAACATCGGTTTTTAAACCTTCGGTCGCTCTTTAAATATAACGAAAAGTTAAAGTGAAACCCTTGATAAATTAATTAAATTCTCCGAGTTCTAAACGCGAAGAAAACGCTGAAAACCTGACAAAAATTATTATTTTGCGGATGCAAATTAACAATCAGTAACAAGCTTGCTGTTATTAGACAGTTTCTCAAAAAAAAGAGCTTTTTCTTCATTCCTTTTTCCCTTTTATCCGCAAAAAAAACGCCGGTTCTTATTCATTGAAATATGCAAGTTTTGATCGCGAAAAATCGATGAGAACCGGACAGAAAATATTCTTTAAGGGATAAAAATTAACATTCAGTAATAAATTTGATTTTATTTCAAAGTCTCACAAAAAAGTTACAAAGAAAGAGCGCCGCAGCTTTTTCTTCATTCTTTTTTAAGAAACTTTCTAATAAAAGCAAATTTGTCGCAATTTTTTTATTCTTATTCGCAAAAAACTTCGGTTCTTGAATCGGTAAATCCGATGCTAAATCTGTTCATATTTCCAAGCTTTGAATACGGAAAAATCGCACACAAAATGTTCTTTTGCGGATAAAAATAAATATTCAGTGGCAAATTTGCTTTTCTCAAGAAGGAGTCTGAAAAAAAAAGGAAAACACAGCTGCACCGCTCTTTTTTTAGTCTTTTTTCAAGAAATTTTCTAATAAAATCAAATTTGTCACTGAATATTTACTTTTAGGCGCAAAAATCGCAAAAAAATCGCTACAGCTACACTAGCATTTTTCTAGAAACTTTTTAACATAAGCAGTTTTCCAATTCATAGCTCAATTGCCTATATATAAGTCAACTCTCCGCGAGTTTTCCCCTGTTCAAAGCCCAAAGACTCGAATGAATTTATCATCAGTTTCACCAAAACTTTTCCATATATTCAAAGCGCGGCCTCTGCCCTGCCCGGGTGCCTTCTCACGTTTCAGAATGTATCGTAAAATTTGAAAAGTTGGCCAACTTTTCGGTAGCTAAAAACCAGGCCGGGAAACTTTGCCTAAATCTTCTGCGAGGCATTTATTCGTATCAGGCACGTTTGGGCGGTCGTTATTGCTTTTTCTGAGAGCCTTTTGACCATTTTCCGGTTAAATTGGATTTTTATGTACTCTCATATCTCAGAACATAGCACTAGGTTTAATTTGCAAGTGCGAAAAGGTCGTTTTATCCTCACCAGCATTAGCAGGACTATCCAGCAGGAAATTTAGCGCCACGATCAGGACAAGCCGGAAACTCGTGCTGGCATTCATTTTTCTGCAAAGAAAAGAAAAGGTTAAATCGCATTAAGTTACACAAAAGATTGGTGCGGATATACGGGTGAATTAGCTATCACTGAACGAATAAAGAAAATTTGCTTTTCCACAGCTTTTGTTGGCAGCATTTTTCGCTGGATGGAACCCAAACGGGTTCACTGGTTCAGCCACTAAAAAAGTGTTAATTTCATCCGCTCTAAACTGGCGATTTCGCTTTATATATGGGCTTTATAAAATGTTATTCGCGTTTTAGAGCGATATCGATTAAAGCGAATGAACAATCGTTAATTATGGCCACCCTTTTCAGTTCTGTCTGTGTTCAGTCGAAGCTCAACCCCAATCGTGTACCGAGCCCGAAACGTAGGGCTTAACATTATGCCAGTCGATTTGGCGAATTTACCATTGTATGTTTTGTGGTAAACCGGTGTTCTACAGGGATTAACTCCATAAATTGTTCTCAATTGATACGCCGATAATCAGCCAATATTGGCCAAACTGGCGGATTTTTTCCCGGATAAAATAAGGAAGTTGTAACTCGAACAGAATGTTGGTTTTGTTTGACTTGAAACTGGGTAGGAGTTTGAATTGTATATAACGCAAAAATTGCCCAAAAAAAGAACGAAACTTTTGCGAATAAAAATTAATATTCAGTGATCAAGAAAAGAAGAATAAAGAACGGCGAGTTCTTCTTCATCAAGAGAATAACGGGTCTTATTTCTTCGGGCTGCGCTCGCTCCTTTTTCTTCTTCCGTTGAGAAGCTTTCTAATAAAAAAAATTTAGATTTGCAATATTTATTTTTCAGTCTATATGAGTTTAAAAAGTAATTATTTAATATTTTTTTAAAATGTGAATTGAATAATACGTTTTAAGACACATTTACTTATGATAAATTCAAAGGAGTTCCCGAAAAAGCATAAAGCAAATATTCCTTATTCCTACTTAATAGTAGCTTAAATTCCTCTACACACCTTTTGGGCCAAATATCTCCTGAATATTTGGAATCCTCTGAAAAGAAATGAAGATTCGTATATTGAAAATTTCTCTCAGTTTTTAGGAAAAAACCATCAAACATAGATATAAATTCTGAACTTTTTCTGATAAATAGAGTTAGACTTTCGAGGCCTTCCTTGAAACTGGTGTTTTTCGGGTTTTTAGGCCGTCGTAAAATATAATTTTTTCCTGACTTATCAATCTGTGTCAAAAAACGAAATGAAGGAAAAATAAGCCGATTTTTCCTGGATATTTTGGTAAATTTTCAAATTAAAATGTTTTTCTTAGTATCTAAGCCTCATGTCGAAAATAGTTACTATTGGATATTTATCCAAGCTATCAGAAACTTTCCAGTGGCGCCTTTCCTAAAGCCATAATGGATTTTTCAAAAACTTTGAAAAAAACGCAATATCTTCAAAACCAAAAATGACAGAAAAATTTAAAGTACGACACTGGATTAAATGATTAAATGTCTATAGAACAGGCGCTATTCATATTTTTCCTAAAGTGAGTAATAAGCGAGCCACTGACGATTTCGAAAAATTTTTCAAGATATTTTTGCTCAATGAAATTTTTGTTAAATTTGGTCACAAAAGTTCAAAAAACGCGATTATCCAGAAAAATATCGGACAAAGTCTAAAGCGGTTGTTGTGCCACATTTTCATGGACATTTTCAATCAAGTTTTATATAAAATTTTAACTTAAAACCGCTCATTTGGTGTAGAAATAGCAATGTTTTCCTTTCAGTTTATGATCTGCAAAAACATGCCGAAAAAACACCAAAAATTAAATTCCCTGTTTTAAGAACAAAATCACCAAACTCCCTTTTTATATTATTAATAAACTTAAAGAAAATTTGAAAATCCACAATTCAGAGAAAAGGACAAATCAAAATAAACTGAAACTAAATGAAATTAAACAAATTGATCAAAAATTCAATATTGAAACTAAAAAAAAATGCACATAGAAATAAACTAACAAACAAATTGTCAATCAAGGAATAAAATAACATAAAAAAATGAGTTTCATAGAACTTAATGAAATAATGCGACATCTGGAAAAGAACCATCAAAAAACAATGGAGAAAGTGGGTGAATTCTCTAATTCCAACTAGCCTAAATCTCGAGGCAAAAGACCCAAGTGAAAGGCACTAAAGAAACTTATTAATATAATAAATCCCAAAAAGCAGCGGCTTATCCTAGATAAACAGCCCAGAAAGTTCGCTCAATTCCATCAGGACTGAGTTTATCAACTGCGAAGTAAAATCTTTAGGTGAAGGAAAACTCTTTAGAAGCAAAACCTCCCATAGTAATTGAACGGAAAACTCACAGAGTGATTAGATGGGAAGCTTTGAGTGCATGGTTTCGACTAATCAAAAGAGTTTTACTTTCGCGTCCAATGTTGCGAGAAACTGAAGAGTTTTTCGGTCTTTTAAACCCTCGTGGAAAACTTTTTCCAACCAATGGATTTTTAACTCGTCGTCGATAGGAATTTGGTCCTGACTGGTTAGCATCTTCAGAGGGATGTTGGCCGCAGAAGTAAACCACTCTCATTGAGCTACCCACTACTGAAGATGTAAGCCACTCAAGCTTGCGAAACGTCAAGAAGAATATTCCATAAACCTGAAATGTCTTGTGGAATGTGTATTTGTGCTGTAAACTAGCAAAAGGCGGTTCCTGAAAATGCTCGGCAATTTTGAGTTTTTTAACTGCCTGTAAAGGCGAATTGCTAGTTTATTTATGGCAGAAGAGACAATAATTCCGGCACTAAAGTCTCGAAACTTATTAATATAATAAATCCCAAAAAGCAGCAGCTTATCCTAGATAAACAGCCCAGAAAGTTCGCTCAATTCCATCAGGACTGAGTTTATCAACTGCGAAGTAAAATCTTTAGGTGAAGGAAAACTCTTTAGAAGCAAAACCTCCCATAGTAATTGAACGGAAAACTCACAGAGTGATTAGATGGGAAGCTTTGAGTGCATGGTTTCGACTAATCAAAAGAGTTTTACTTTCGCGCCCAATGTTGCGAGAAACTGAAGAGTTTTTCGGTCTTTTAAACCCTCGTGGAAAACTTTTTCCAACCAATGGATTTTTAACTCGTCGTCGATAGGAATTTGGTCCTGACTGGTTAGCATCTTCAGAGGGATGTTGGCCGCAGAAGTAAACCAGTCTCATTGAGCTACCCACTACTGAAGATGTAAGCCACTCAAGCTTGCGAAACGTCAAGAAGAATATTCCATAAACCTGAAATGTCTTGTGGAATGTGTATTTGTGCTGTAAACTAGCAAAAGGCGGTTCCTGAAAATGCTCGGCAATTTTGAGTTTTTTAACTGCCTGTAAAGGCCAATTGCTAGTTTATTTATGGCAGAAGAGACAATAATGGAATTTAATGGATCATCTCGGCCACCTTCGACGAGATACAATCGTTACAGCATCAAGCGAAGACCGTTGAACCGTTGGGAATGTCAGACGACAGCTCGGATGGACGCAGTCTGCAATTACACAGACATTTTATGACTGCAAGAAAAAATCACATCAACCTGGAATGTGCTGCAGTCAATCGACCGCAGAATGGCTCCCAGAAATTCATCTTGAATTGCGTTTTTTTTGCTACTGACTCAGCAGGAACTTTTACAAGGAAAAGCAGTGACGCAGTGGCGTAGTTGAAGGTTTTTTCTGCTAAAACCGCAACATTTTTCCATCAAATTGTCTAACGCTTCTTCGTCATCAAGTTTAGTAATTTGAACTTTTCAAGTCGACATTTGCACAAGATGTAACTGCGAAAACCATGAATATGGATTTTTTCCTGTTAGATGTCAGTTGAATATTTCGTCATATTCCTGCTAACAGCCAAGTGATATTTCCATTATATGCATTCGTTATAAGTAGTGATTAATGGCCTCCAATGTAATTAATAATGTTACATGCTGCTCGACTCCTTTTCCTGCGCGTACCATCATAAGCACCTTTAAAGTTAGATATATTGTTTCTTCGAATTGCTAATTTATTACAAATGCTATCTGGACAAAGCGAGTTTTTTGGGTTTTTAGGACTTCGTGGAAAAGAATTTCTTCCTGACGTTTCGCAAGCACGGGTGGCTTGCATCTTCAGAGTGGTGCAACGCAGAGCGAGCCAAAAACACGCTTGTGAAATTTAGATCTTTCTCCGAAAATCATAATTTCAATTTCGTCCCCCAAGGGTTCGGCACAACAATCGCATTAAAGAAAGTGTTTAATGTCGAAGTTGTGCCGAGCCCTTCGGGACGACACTGTTTCGGACTCAAAAATACTCGAAACCCGACGATTGATCAGTTTTTGCGATGAAATCAGTGTCGTCTGCGTCATGTCCGAAAGGCTCGGCACAACAATCGCATTAGAGAAAGTGTTTAATGTCGAAGTGGTGCCGAGCACTTCGGGCACGACTCTGTTTCGGACTCAAAACACTCTAATCCTGACGACTGATCAGTTTTTGCAAAAAACTCAGTGTCGACACAATTATCGCATTAGAGAAAGTGTTTAATGTCAAAGTTGCGCCGAGCCCTTCGGGCAGGACACTGTTTTCGACTCAAAAACACTGGAAACCCGACGATTGATTAGCTTTTGCCATGAAATCAGTGTCGTCTGCGTCATGTCCGAAAGGCTAGGCACAACAATCGCATTAGAGAAAGTGTTTAATGTCGAAGTTGTGCCGAGCCCTTCGGACATAACACTGTTTCGCACTCAAAAACACTCTAATCCTGACGACTGATCAGTTTTTGCAAAAAACTCAGTGTCGACACAATTATCGCATTAGAGAAAGTGTTTAATGTCGAAGTTGTGCCGAACCCTTCGGACACGACACTGTTTCGCACTCACAAACACTCTAATCCTGATGACTGATCAGTTTTTGCAAAAAACTCAGCGTCGACACGATTATCGCATTTGAGAAAGTGTTTAATGTCGAAGTTGCGCTGAGCCCTTCGGGCACGACACTGTTTCCGACTCAAAAACACTCGAAACACGACGATTGATCAGTTTTTGCGATGAAATCAGTGTCATCTGCGTCGTGTCCGAAAGGCTAGGCACAACAATCGCATTAGAGAAAGTGTTTAATGTCGAAGTTGTGCCGAGCCCTTCGGACACGACACTGTTTTGCACTCAAAAACACTTTAATCCTGACGACTGATCAGTTTTTGCAAAAAACTCAGTGTCGACACAATTATCGCATTAGAGAAAGTGTTTAATGTCGAAGTTGCGCCGAGCCCTTCGGGCACGACACTGTTTCTGACTCAAAAACACTCGAAACCCGACGGTTGATCAGTTTTTGCGATGAAATCAGTGTCGTGTCCGACGGGCTCGGCACAACAAGCGCATTATAGAAAGTATTTAATGTCGAAGTTGTACCGAGCCCTTCGGACACGACACTGTTTTGCACTCAAAAACACTCTAATCCTGACGATTAATCAGTTGTTGCGAAAAAGTCAGTGTCGTGCCCGAAGGGCTCGGCACAACAATCGCATTAGAGAAAGTGTTTAATGTCGAAGTGGTGCCGAGCCCTTCGGGCACGACACTGTTTCGGACTCCAAAACGCTTAATCCTGACGATTGACGAGTTCTTGCGAGAAAATCAGTGCCGTGCCCGAAGGGCTCGGCACAACAATCGCATTAGAGAAAGTGACATCGACACTGTTTCGCACTCAAAAACACTCTAAATCTGTCAATTGATCAGCTTTTTAGGGATTAGAGGTTTTTTCATAAGGGGTAAGAGGTCAATTTTCGGACAAAATTCAAGTCAGTAAAATCCTAACGTTGCCTAAAAAAATAAAGCCTTTAAAAAACTGTTTTCAAATTACCAGTTCCCCCATTGGCATAGAAGTTACAAGCAAGAGAATTAAAATATTCACTGGAGCATAAACGAGTCTCAAGTTTGTGGCGGAGGTGGTTTGCTTGGCCACTCTGAAGATGCAAGCCACTCGTGCTTGCGAAACGTCTGGAAGAAATTATGTTTCCGGACGGCCTAAAAGCGCAAAAAACCCCACAAGAACCCAATAACAAGTAGATAAAGCAAAGAGTTTAGGACTTTAGGAGGTTTGGCCTCGTTTACAAGAACGGCATTTCTCTTCAGCCCGAGTACTTGTATAAAATCGCAACAACCGCTTCAGACATTTTACGTTCTCCAAACAATGGGCCCCGGCAAGTGAAACTCTTCATAATGAAGATGTGAATTACGTATGTTTTTAATTAATTACCCAGTGTTGCAGAGTGCTAATTAGACGGCCGTAAAAACAGTTGCGCAACTTCTTGTACCTACACACATACCGGACCAAAAACTTTCGGAAGGAAGTAATGGGCCGTACATTTCTTCGCTAAATGTCTAGCCAAGTTGGGAGCTTTTTGCTAATTAGGAAAGCCGGAATGTGAAGGGTGTGCTGGAAATTGCCGTAAAATGAATGAGAAATTGGCTATTTGCTTAAGTGAGCAGGAACGGAACGTCCTCCAGCAAAACAACTAGCACTAGCGACTGCAGTGGAACGTTTCGGAAATGTTTTTGGGGCCACCTTGTATTTATAATAAGCTTTAAAGTTAATTGGTATTGCATAAACGTCTGAAGAAAGCGTTCGATTAAGTAAACTTACATGTTGAACCACGACGGTATTTTCTCATTGAAAAGCCGCCCATACACGACTTTCAACTTACCTTTACATTAAGTAGTTTCCAATCCAGATCCAGCAAGGTTCATAGACATATGAGGAATTCGACTCAACAAACATTAAAAAGCGATAGTCCATGTGCAGCTTGAGAGCAACATGGAATTCATTCACATATTGTCTACTCACCTACGCGCTTTGAATAATTTAATTTACTGATTTTCTGTTTGAAGAATGATTATGAATGATTGACGCTGGGTATTGTGAATAAGCAAAGTGTCTGATTTAAATAGAATGCAGGGGAAATATTCTTCCATGGTTAATGCAGGTATTTGAATATTTCGTGCAACCTCAAGCTCAGTGTAAACGCGCGGCTTTCCATAAATTTTGCATAACTTAAAAAACATCATTAAGCCAAGATTTACTCGAAAACTCTTCTAGTTATTTGATTAATTTGCTCCTTTCGTGCACATTTTCAGTGATTTATCTTCGAAAATTGCCCGAATTGGACCAGGAGTAATGTAGAAAGTGCTATAAACTGCAATAATTAAGAAATGAAGAGTAATTGGAGCAACTAAATGGCGGATTGCCTAGTAACTCCTCTCTATCGAGCATTTATTTTCAATATAAAGCTAAAGAAAAAGGCGAAAAAGCTAAATAACTAACCCTTTGAATACCAGATATTACGAGTAATATGTAGACGCTTGTAGAATTCAACGACATAACGGCAAAAATGCTATGATTTGCGCCAATTAAAGTTGGCGTAATTGCAAGAAAAACGTACTCGCGCTTTAATTCGTGGTCTAGTTAAGTAGCAAACTCCGGGTCATTAAGAAGCAAGCCACTGAACGCGGTTACAAAACCTTTTGATCAGGAAAATCGAGCAAAACACCCAGTGGACTTTTGTAGAAAATCACATTTTTATTTGTGAAATTTATTGCCGTCCTACTTGCTACAACGGCAAGTCTTTACGTGTGCGGTTGGCTTTAGAAAGAATCTTTTAAAAGTTTACTTCGGATACACAAACTGGAGACCCGTTTTGCATTCACTTTGCAAGCATTGGGGTTGTTTTGCTTGTAACTTCTACGCCACTGGAGGAAATGCATTTTGAAAGCAGGCTTTTAACGGCCTTGGTTTTCTGCACAAAAAGGTATTCTTAGTCAAAGGCCTTAAGGTCAGACACAAAATGATGACACTTTATTCGTGTTTTTGGTGATAAAATTGAGTTTTTCTCTTAAACTGGTAGGACTAGAACTGTTCACCAAGAGCACTTTTCTGTATGGAAACAACAGCCTTTTAAAATGCAGACAAAGTCAGAGGAAAGAAGGTGGCATCTAAATCAGAAAACTTTTCCTTTTGATTGGTCTAAATGTGGAACTGAGGGGGATTAAAATCTACATCGGAGAGAAAAGACTTGTAAAAGAATATTCCACTGTCGATCGTTAATAAAAGGAAACTTTCGCTCGGCAGGAAGGCGCTGGGAAACGCCATATATCCAGATGCAAAAAACAACAGCCTGGAACAATTTCCTTTGATAACGGCACGTTGTGAACGAGAAACTGGCTGCTTTCCTGACTGCTTAATTGCTTGAAAGGCTCCAGAAGTTTTCGTTGCCTTTATGGTGCTCAGATCAGGTGAAATAAAATCTATCGTGCTATATATTCGTATACCGCGGGAGTCAGGAGGAAATCGAAATGAAACTGATGAGGTTGTTTGGGGCTTTTGGGCCAAAAAACAACTCTTTCTGCCCGGCGTTTTAATTCTTCGTCTAGTTAAGTAGGAAACTTCGGGCCGTTGAAAACCTTTTTATTACGGTGCTATTGAATATTTGCGAAATCCTTGTTGTTCGGGAGAATCAAACAAAACCCCAGTGGATTTTTGTAGAAAATCACATTTTCATTTGGGAAATTTATTGTTAAAGACGCGCTCTTTTGACGTCCTACTTGCTACAAGGACAACTCTTTACGTCTGGGGTTGGCTTTAGCACGAATCTTTAAAAAATTATTTTCGGTTACCCCAGCTGGAGACTCGTTTAGTCTCCAGTGAAAATTTATATTCACTTTGAAAGCATTCAGTTGATTTTTTTTAATGGGGTTGTTTTGCTTTGTTAACTTCTACGCCACTGGAGCAAATGGCAATGTGAAGGCAGATGTTTAAAGGCCTTGCTTTTCTGCAGAAAAAAGGTATTCTTAGTCAAAGGCTCTAGGATCAGTCGTTTTGAAGATATTTGGCATTTCATCGTAAAAAACATGCGAAGACCACTCAGGAAGCATTCTTTTTAAAGTCAACTAATCTTTAGATAGAAATACAGAACAAAACTGTTTTTTTTTTTTTGAAAAAAGGCATAAAATTATTGCCTTCTTTGGTTCACTAACAGCAAAAGTTTTGTTTTTTTATGCAAAATAAGATTTTTATTGGTATTGGAAATAAATAATACCAGTTAGGCGAAAACTTACTTTACTCTATCGTTGGCACACCCTGTACAACTCAAGAAATTTATTAAAAATTCAGAATTGGAAATTAAGAAGAAAATTGGTGAGTTTTTGAGAAGAAATGTGAAAGAAAATTACCATTTATGATGAAAAACAATCGTAGACCAAAACTTAAGTCAAGAAGCTGTATTTTATTAATAGTCAATAGACGAAAATGCAGAAAGAAATGTTTTTTTTTTTGAAAAAAAACACAAAACTACTGTCTTGATTCGTTAACGAATAGTGAAAGTTTTATTCTTTTTGCAGTTAGGTTTTTAATGGTTTTTTATACTTAATTCGTGTTTTTCGTCATAAAATGACATTTTTCTCTTAAACTGTCCGGGCTACAGCTTTAGACCAAGAGCGCTTTTTTGTGTAGAAAACAACGCCCTTTTAAAGTGAATTGACAATTTGCCATTTTTATCAGTGGCGTAGAAGTTAGAACAATCCCATTCAAGAACCTTAACCGATTCATGCTTTTCATTTTTGTTAAATTGACTATTTTTAATACATAAAAAAATAAAAAAATATTTTCGTTGGAAAATGATTCTAATTGGTCGTGCCCAAATTATCAGTAGAAAAACATTAAATTTTTTATGCAAAGTATTTATTTTTGAAAAAATTTTCAAAATATTTTTGAACAAAACTTCGTGGTTTTGGTCATAAAATGTAATTTTTCTCTTAAACTGTCAGGACTAGAGCTTTAGATCAAGAGGACTTTTTTGTGTAGAAAACAACGGCCTTTTAAAGTGAATTGACAATTTGGCATTTTTCTCAGGGGCGTAGAAGTTTGGAGCAAAATAATCCTATTCCAGAACCGTAACAGATTCATACTACAAGCTTTTGTTTAATTGACTATTTTCAATAGGTAACAGAAGAATAAAACATTATTTTTAAAGTGATTATACCAAATCATCAGCAGAAAAACTTTTTAACTTAAAATTGTTTATATTTTTTGCATATTTTGTATTATAAAAGGTAATTTTTCTCTAAATCAACCAGGGCTAGAGCGTCTGACCAAGACGCTCCCTACCGTACCAAGAAGATACTATAAAATTAATTTTTTTTAACTGACTAATCAACAGAAAAAGTAAAAACATTGTTTCCAAGAAAATGACGCAAAATATCACCGTAAAAGTTTCAATTTTTTAAGCGAAGAAATAATTTTTGAAATTTTGCTCTTGTTTTTCGTTAAAAAATGCATTTTTGCCTGGAAACGGTCAATGTTGCAGTTTTTCACCAAGAGTATTTTTTGTGTAGAAAACAACAGCCTTTTACAATGCGTTAACAATTTGACGTTTTTAACAGTGGCGTAGAAGTTAGAAGCAAAACAATCCCATTCAAGCTATAAGATTTTATTTATTTGAAGATTTTTATTAGATCAAAGAAGAAAAAACGTAATTATAGACAAAATGATTGTCCCCTAATCACCAGTAGAAAAACCCTCCATTTGGTAAACGAAGTATTGATTTTGTAAATTTTGTTCATGATTTTTTATTATTAAACGTGGTTTTTCTCTAATCCGACCAGGGCTATTGCGTCAGAACAACAGTATTTTTTGTGGACAATAACGATATTTTCAAATGCGGTATAAAATTGCCAGTCTATTCTCTCCAGTGGCGTAGAAGCTAGGAGAAAAAACGATCTCACTTAATATAAAAAAAATCATGTTTTTAGTCAGAAAATGTAATTTTTCTCTTAAACTGTCAGGGCTAGAGCTTTAGACCAAGAGCACTTTTTTGTGCAGAAAACAACGGCCTTTTAAAGTGCGCTATTGAATCAGCATTTTCTTCAGTGGCGTCCAAGGCAACGGCAAACAATCCCACTCAAGTACTTTATGAGCTTCTTCAAAATTGGCAACTAACTGGAAAAAATTGGGTAAAAACTCTAAAAAAGTAGATATTTGTTTTAAAAAAGTTATATAAAACTGCAATTGCCTGTCTGAAATAATTCGGAAATTAAACGAAATTAACCTTTGTATTTCATTTATTCAACACACTAGTGAATTTATGCCACTTTAGTTCGGGTCACCCTGTATAATTAAATGCAACTAATTCAAATGATGTCTTAGGAATTCTGCGGAAGATTTGAATTGATTCAAAATAAATTTTTCATAGTTTTCCACTTGTAGTCTTTGGAATCGCCGTTCAAATTGGATAAAATAGAAACTGGCCATTACGAATTCCACAGAATTATTACGAAATCAATTTGGAAATATAAATGTAGCTGTAATAGATAATTAGCAACCAGCATTTGCATCAATTACCCGAAATGCGGATACCATTAGTTGCGATGCAATAAAATTATTGGAAACATGGGTATTATGCATAATTCTCCCATGATTTTATTGTGTTTTGTTGCATTGGTGCACACCGAAAGCCAAATGATACACTTTGCAAATTAACGAATCAATTCGCTGTTTTCGTTATTGTTATTATTATTATTGTTAGGCATTAATAATCAGGTGTTTTGAGTTACACGATTCTCTCGTGTGAATTCCATGCTACAAAAACAATAGTTTTTCTGTTTGAATTGAGAAATTTTCATTTTTTATATGAAAACCGCTATAAATTGCATCTTTTGTTATTCCCCAGTATAAATTGCAGAATTGACGAAATGTTTTCAGACGCATGTGAAAAAAGCGTCGTTTTTGACGCAAAAAAAGCACTTGTGGTCAGAGGCCTAGAGCAGCCTGGACGTTTTAGAGAAAAAGTTCATTTTTACATAAAGAACATGAACAAAATATCAAGAATCAATACTTTGGTTCAAATTTTGAAAGTTTGTCTATTGATAATTTGGGGACAAAATTTTTTTAGTTATTAAAAATAGTCAATTAAAGAAAAACGTATAGCATTGAATCGGTTAAGGTTCTTGAATGGGATGGTTTTGCCCCTAAATTCTACGCCACTGTAAAAAGTGGCAAATTGTCAACGCATTTTAAAATGCCGTTGTTTTCTACACAAAAAAGTGCTCTTGGTCTTAAGCTCTAGTCTGGACAGTTTAAGAGAAAAATTACATTTTGTGATCAAAAACACGAACAAATTTCAAAAATCAATAATATGCATAAAAAAATTGAAGGCGTTTCGACGCATGATTTGGAAACAATTATTTGGTATTATTTTCCAAAAAAAAAATATTTTTCTGTTTTTCTCTATTAGAAATAGCCAATTTAACAAAAATTTATTGCATGAATCGGTTAAGGTTCTTGAATGGGATGGTTTTGCCCCTAAGTGCTACGCCACTGTGAAAAGTGGCAAATTGTCGACGCATTTTAAAATGCCGTTGTTTTCTGCACAAAAAAGTGCTCTTGTTCTAAAGCTCTAGTCTGGACAGTTTAAGAGAAAAATTACATTTTGTGATCCAAAACACGAACAAAATTTCAAAAAACAATAATATGCATAAAAAAATTGAAGGCGTTTTGACGCATGATTGGAAACGATTATTAGGTATTATTTTCCAAAAAAAATATATTTTCTGTTTTTCTCTATTAAAAATAGCCAATTTAACAAAAATTTATTGCATGAATCGGTTAAGGTTCTTGAATGGGATGGTTTTGCCCCTAAGTTCTACGCCACTGTGAAAAGTGTCAAATTGTCGACTCATTTTAAAATGCCGTTGTTTTCTACACAAAAAAGGGCTCTTGGTCTAAAGCTCTAGTCTGGACAGTTTAAGAGAAAAATCACATTTTGTGATCAAAAACACGAACAAAATTTCAAAAATCACTAATATGCATAAAAAAATTGAAGGCGTTTTGACGCATGATTTGGAAACGATTATTTGGTATTATTTTCCAAAAAAAATATATTTTTCTGTTTTCTCTATTAAAAATAGCCAATTTAACAAAAATTTATTGCATGAATCGGTTAAGGTTCTTGAATGGGATGGTTTTGCCCCTAAGTTCTACGCCACTGTGAAAAGTGTCAAATTGTCGACGCATTTTAAAATGCCGTTGTTTTCTACTCAAAAAAGTGCTCTTGGTCTAAAGCTCTAGTCCGGACAGTTTAAGAGAAAAATTACATTTTGTGATCAAAAACACGAACAAAATTTTAAAAATCAATAATATGCATAAAAAAAATTGAAGGCGTTTTGACGCATGATTCGGAAACGATTATTTGGTATTATTTTCCAAAAAAAATATATTTTTCTGTTTTTCTCTATTAAAAATAGCCAATTTAACAAAAATTTATTGCATGAATCAGTTAAGGTTCTTGAATGGGATGGTTTTGCCCCTAAGTTCTACGCCACTGTGAAAAGTGGCAAATTGTCGACGCATTTTAAAATACCATTGTTTTCGACACAAAAAAGTGCTCTTGGTCTAAAGCTCTAGTCTGGACAGTTTAAGAGAAAAATTACATTTTGTGATCAAAAACACGAACAAAATTTCAAAAATCAATAATATGCATAAAAAAATTGAAGGCGTTTTGACGCATGATATGGAAACGATTATTTGGTATTATTTTCCAAAAAAAAACATGTTTTTTTGTTTTTCTCTATTAAAAATAGCCAATTTAACAAAATTTATTGCATGAATCGGTTAAGGTTCTTGAATGGGATGGTTTTGCCCCTAAGTTCTACGCCACTGTGAAAAGTGTCAAATTGTCGACGCATTTTAAAATGCCGTTGTTTTCTACACAAAAAAGTGTTCTTGGTCTAAAGCTCTAGTCTGGACAGTTTAAGAGAAAAATTACATTTTGTGATCAAAAACACGAACAAAATTTCAAAAATCAATAATATGCATAAAAAAATTGAAGGCGCTTTGACGCATGACTCGGAAACGATTATTTGGTATTATTTTCCAAAAAAAATATATTTTTCTGTTTTTCCCTATTAAAAATAGTCAATTAACAAAAATTTATTACATGAATCGGTTAAGGTTCTTGAATGGGATGGTTTTGCCCCTAAGTTCTACGCCACTGTGAAAAGTGGCAAATTGTCGACGCATTTTAAAATGCCGTTGTTTTCTACACAAAAAAGTGCTCTTGGTCTAAAGCTCTAGTCTGGACAGTTTAAGAGAAAAATTACATTTTGTGATCAAAAACACGAACAAAATTTTAAAAATCAATAATATGCATAAAAAAATTGAAGGGGTTTGGACGCATTATTGGAAACGATTATTTGGTATTATTTTCCAAAAATATATATTTTTCTGTTTGTCTATTAAAAGTAGCCAATTTAACAAAAATTTATTGCATGAATCGGTTAAGGTTCTTGAATGGGATGGTTTTGCCCCTAACTTCTACGCCCTGAGAAAAATGCCAAATTGTCAATTCACTTTAAAATACCATTGTTTTCTACACAAAAAAGTGCTCTTGGTCTCACGCTGTAGTCGGGACAGTTTAAGAGAAAAATTACATTTTATGACCAAAAACACGAATTATGTATAAAAAAAACCATTAAAACCTAACTGCAAAAAAAAATTAAACTTTCACTATTCGTAACCAATCAAGACAATAGTTTTGTGTTATTTTCAAAAAAAAATTTTTTTTCTGCATTTCTATCTATTGATTAGTTGAATAAAATAAAGCTCCTTGACTGACGTTGTGGTCTATGATTGTTTTTCATCATAAAATGTTAATTTTCTGTCACATTTCTTCTCAAAAACTCACCAATATCCTTTCTTAATTTGCAATTCTTAATTTTTAATCAATTTCCTGAGTTGTACAGGGTGTGCCAACGATAGAGTAAAGTACGTTTTCGCTTAACTGGTATTATTTGTTTCAAAATTCTATCAACTATCAAAAATCAATAAAAATCTTACTTTGCAAAAAAAACTTTTGCTGTTAGTGAACCAAACAAGGCATTAATTTTATGCCTTTTTCAAAAAAAAAAACAGTTTTGTTCTGTATTTCTATCTAAAGATTAGTTTGACTTTAAAAGAAAGCTTTCTGAGTGGTATTCGCATGTTTTTTCACGATGAAATGCCAAATATCTTCAAAACGACTGATCCTAGAGCCTTTGACTAAGAATACCTTTTTTCTGCAGAAAACCACGGCCTTTTAAACATCTTGCTGTCACATTGCCATTTACTCCAGTGGCGTAGAAGTTAACAGAGCAAAACAACCCCACTAAAAAAATCAAATGAATGCTTACAAAGTGAATATAAATTTTCACTGGAGGACTAAACGAGTCTCCAGCTATGGTAACCGAAAATATTTTTTTAAAGATTCGTCCTAAAGCCAACCCCAGACGTAAAGAGTTGTCCTTGTAGCAAGTAGAAACGACAAAAGTGCGTCTTTAACAACAAATTTTTCAAATAAAAATGTGATTTTCGACAAAAATCCACTGGGGTTTTGTTTGATTCTCCCGAACAACCAGAATTTCGCAAATATTTAATAGCACCGTAATAAAAGGTTTTAACGACCCGAAGTTTCCTACTTAACCGGAGGAAGAATAAAACGCCGGGAAGAAAGACTGTTTTTTGGCCTAAAAGCCCCAAAAAACTCATCAGTTTCATTTCCATTTCCTCCTGACTCCCGCGGTATACGAATATATAGCCCGATAGATTTTATTTCACCTGATCTGAGCACCATAAAGACAACGAAAACTTCTGGAGCCTTTCAAGCAATTAAGCACTCAGGAAAGTTCCAGTTTCTCGTTCACAACGTGCCCTTATCAAAGGAAATTGTCCCAGGCTGTTGTAATTTGCATCTGGATATATGGCGTTTCTCAGCGCCTTCCTGCCGAGCGAAAGTTTCCTTTTATTAACGATCGACAGTGAAATATTCTTTTACAAGTCTTTTCTCTCCGATGTAGATTTTAATCTCCCTCAGTTCCACATTTAGCCAAATCAAAAGGAAAAGTTTTCTCATTTGGAGGCGACCTTTTTTTTCCACCGACTTTGTTTCAGAGACCTTTAAGTGATTAGTGTTTGGTTTTTTTGCAGGATTTTCCTGATTTTAGCTAATTGCCTTTGGTGGGTAATAAAATAGTGCAGGATTAAAGCGTGTGAGTGTTCAAGTCATCAGGTTATTTGCATTGGAAAAAAGGGTGATTGGAAAGCGAATGTCCCCATTTCACCCCAGTAAAGGAGTGAAGGCAATTGATGAATTTCCTATTACCGTGAAGCCTATAAATTATGTAACTAGCTTTTTAATCGCACAGTAAATCATCCTGTATCGCATGTGCAATTTCCAATTTAATTATGCAACGTTTGGCATTCATGCCAGCGAATTATTGCCGCATGCTGGGCTGATATTAAAAAAATTCGATAGAAATAAATTTGAAGAGTAATTGTGATTTTACAACAATCCAAGTCTACGCGTTTTAGCAGAAGAACGGAAAATTTATCGGTGTATAAGATTCACTCAACCAGCTGCTTCAGCTCGTCTGACTTCTACTTCTGCAGCTGCTTTGAGGCCAACATTTTCACTGCATGGCAGGTAAACCACAAAAAATCCAAAGGATTCAATGTTGTTTCAAGTGCAATTTGAAATACTACGGCTGTACCTTGCAGCTCATTTCCGGAAAAGTATTTCCACAAGTGCCGGAAGCATATCACGTATACGAGCAGGAACTTCCAGGAAACTGGAGATTGTGGCATTAAACAAAATTAGAGCTGCCGTCTTTTCAAACAGGAACAAGCACGTGTTGGGGAAATCGGTTAAAAATACTTCGCTGAAAGGAAACTCAACTAAGAATAGAATAGAAAACTTTTTGTTCCAACTGAGTCGATTTTTCAATTTCGTGTGGCAAAAGTTGAAGCTCCCTTGAAGTAAACACGCAGAAATTACCAATGAACAATAAAGTCCGACCAAACAATAACGCAGGTGCTGAGACTCAACGAAGCGCAAAATTCGGAACCGATCAAAGGGAGTTTCCATGGAAACTTCACCGTGAGAACCATTTCCGGCCAACTCGATGGGGTCTAAATGTGCAGACCAAATCGCTTGCCTTCCTCTATTTGTTTACAGTCATTGGATCCCATCTAAATGTTTGTTTCACTGTTACTTGGACAAACTAAAATTTTTTGTTTTTTTTTTCTGCAATTAAAGCAGCATTTACTTGTTATTCACGCTGATGTTCTAATGTTTCTACCAGAGTTTTTTTGCTCAATTAAATATTTACCAGAAGCATTACGCCTGTTTTTGCTTTATGCAAAAGGCTGTAATTAGTGGCTGAAACAATAGGAATATCCGCACGATTTTGTCGCTCAGACCTTATATCCTCGTTCGTTGTAAGATGATCATTTCAGTCGCATAAAATTAGCCAAACCATGATTTTAATCAATTTTGTACTTTGAAGCTTTGAACAGGGATTCAAAGTCGTTAATCTTCGAAAAATAAGCGACGTTTCGATCCTTTACTCAGGGCTATTTTTGATGCTAAAAAAGTCGTCGGCAGAACGTGCGTTTAGCATCAAATCTAGCCTGGCTAAAGCCCTGAATAAAGTGTGAAAACTTCGGTGATTTTTCGAAAATAAATACGTCATTAGAACTCGATTGAAACTTTCGAGTTTCCTGAAAATCGCCGAAGTTTTGAACCTTTATTCAGGTCTTTATCAAGGCTGTTTTTGGTGCTGAAAAAAGTGGTCGAGAGAGCGACCTTTTTGCATCAAAAATTCACCTGAATAGGGGGGGTTAAAACTTAGGAGATTTTTGGAAAATAAAACACGTTATTGCAACTGGATTGAAACGTTTTTATTTGCTAAAAATGACCGAAATTTTGGAGCTTTTTTCCAGGTCTTTATCAAGATGCTAAAAAGTCGTGCTGTGACGCAAATAAAAGGAGTTTCATCCCAGTGCCAAATGCGTTAACAAACCTTGAAAGAGTACCAACTTTGGGAGTTTTCGTTTCGAGGAA
Organism: Dendroctonus valens; assembly: GCA_024550625.1. Lineage (NCBI taxonomy): Eukaryota > Metazoa > Arthropoda > Insecta > Coleoptera > Curculionidae > Dendroctonus > Dendroctonus valens. Next base: position 350,262 of record JAJTJO010000058.1, read on the forward strand.
ACGAAATTAGGCAAAGTATCCATTCAAAGTTCTCCAAAAAATCAGAAATAACAACCAAATTGCATTGTTGGAAGCAGATTCGATCAAAAAGCCCTCATACATTGATTGATGAAAACATCTTGTGAACCAAACGGCGCTTCCAATTAGGCTTTGAAGAAAATAAGAAACTGCCTTTTAGAATAATTAATAACAGCAATTGGAACATTTTCTAAAGATTAATTCCCATTATTGAGCAAATGCATTTTCTCAGCTTGAATGGCGGTGATTCATATAGCTGGTCGCTCGATTGCGCTTTCAAATATGGAGTTAGTAAACGGTCGTTTCAAATGGGTTTTTAATTATTCTTTATGACAAGAACGAGGGGAAAATTTAAAAATTCCATCTTCGATAATTTATAACAATGTTTCTTTAAGAATACAAAAATTTGGCTTTTGTAACTAGTGATTATGCATGTGCAAGCATCGATTTACGGGTTGAAAGTTTCAAAAAGTCCGGCAGGGGATTTTTTTCTGCAAAAAGCACCATTTTAATGTGAAATCTAGCGCATATGTACTTATTGCTTTAATTCCTTGCAGTTTTCACATCAATTGGTTGTGGAAACCGACTAGGAAAGGTCTTGGAGATAAATATTTTTCAAACGCGTATGTCACATAAAGAGTAATAAATTGCCACTATATCAGTGCAAGCTGGAGGTTATTAACTTTTTTAAATGCCTAAGAACAGCAGTTTAATCTTGAGCGGTTTCAGGCAGGATAAAACCAAAGAATTTTGCTTAAAATCGCTCAAAATGCTCCTGGTGGTAACCAAGTGGAGAGAGGAATGCAATCAGCTCATTAAAAATAGGTCGATTTTTTCAAAAAATCTCAGATGTCTCAAACTGTCTGTCATCATCAAACTGAAGCGAAAAATTGAAGGCGCTTATTGGAAACTACTGTCGAAGCTTCAGGCCCATCGACATTTTGATCCATTTTAAGCGATTTTGAGCGATCAAGATCTGTTATCGACGATATTTTTCTTTTATGGGCTTAAGTACTTTAAAGTGGCATATTAAGAAACTTGTTGGGTCGGAAACAATCAATTGAGTCAAAAAACTAGCATGTAAAATTTCGATTTGTGACCGAAAATTTCAAATGGGAGTCGATTTTTGGAAAAGTATCAAGTTCTTCGAAATTCCTCAATTTTGCCTCATTTTCAGTAAACTAAAGCAAATAATGCACGGAGCTCATTAAAAACAGTCTAGAAACTTCACGCCGAAATAATCGACATTTAAAATCTATTTTAAGCGTTTTTGAGCGGTCAAGATATAAGACGATATTTTTTCTTATTATGGGCTTAAGTACTTTAAATGTGCGTATTAAGGAATTTCTTGCGTCGGAAACAATCAATTGAGATCAAAAAACTTGCATGTAAAATTTCGATTTTTGCCCGAAAATTTCAAAGGGATGGAGGTCGATTTTTGAAAAATATCAAGTTCTTCAAAATTCCTCAAATTTTGCCTCATTTTCAGTAAACTAAAGCAAAGAATGCAAGAGCTCATTAAAAAACAGTCTAGAAACTTCACGCCCGAGATAACGACATTTTAAGTCTATTTTAAGCGATTTTTGAGCGGTCAGATCTATAATCGGCGATATTTTTCTTATTATGGGCTTAAGTACTTTAAATGTGCGTATTAAGGAATTTCTTGCGTCGGAACAATCAAATGAGATCAAAAAACTTGCATGTAAAATTTCGATTTTTGCCCGAAAATTTCAAGGGGTGGAGGTCGATTTTTGAAAAAGTATCAAGTTCTTCGAAATTCCTCAATTTTGGCTCATTTTCAGTAAACTAAAGCAACGAATGTACGCGCTCATTAAAAACAGTATAGAAACTTTACGCCGAGATAATCGAATTTTTTGAGCGATTTAAGCGATTTTTGAGCGGTCAAGATCTTTAATCGACGATATTTTTCTATTATGGGCTTAAGTACTTTAATGTGCGTATTAAGAAATTTCTTGCGTCGGAAACAATCAATTGAGATCAAAAAACTTGCATGTAAATTTCGATTTTGACTCGAAAATTTCAAAGGGGTGGAGGTCGATTTTTGAAAAAAGTATCAAGTTCTTCGAAATTCCTCAATTTTGCCTCATTTTCAGTAAACTAAAGCAAAGAAGGAAAAGAGCTCATTAAAAAACAGTCTATAATCTTCACGCCCGAGATAATCGACATTTTAAATCTTTTAAGCGATTTTGAGCGTCAAGATCTTTAATCGACGATATTTTTCTTATTATGGCTTAAGTACTTTAAATGTGCGTATTAAGGAATTTCTTGCGTCGGAAACAATCAATTGAGATCAAAAAACTTGCATGTAAAATTTCGATTTTTGCCCGAAAATTTCAAAGGGGTGGAGGTCGATTTTTGAAAAAAGTATCAAGTTCTTCAAAATTTCTCAAATTTTGCCTCATTTTCAGTAAACTAAAGCAAAGAATGAAAAGAGCTCATTAAAAAACAGTCTAGAATCTTCACGCCCGAGATAATCGACATTTTATATCCATTTTAAGCGATTTTTGAGCGGTCAGGATCTTCAATCGACGATATTTTTCTTATTATGGGCTTAAGTACTTTAAATGTGCGTATTAAGGAATTTCTTGCTCGGGAAACATCAATTGAGATCAAAAACTTGCATGTAAAATTTCGATTTTGCCGAAAATTTCAAAGGGGTGGAGGTCGATTTTTGAAAAAGTATCAAGTTCTTCAAAATTTCGCAAATTTTGCCTCATTTTCAGTAAACTAAAGCAAAGAATGCAAAGAGCTCATTAAAAAACAGTCTAGAATTCACGCCCGATAATCGACATTTTAAATCTATTTTAAGCGATTTTTGAGCGGTCAAGATATTTAATCGACGATATTTTTCTTATTATGGGCTTAAGTACTTTAAATGGCGTTTAAGGAATTTCTTGCGTAGCAAACAATCAATAGAGATCAAAAAAGTAGCATGTAAATTTCGATTTTTGCCCGAAAATTTCAAAGGGTGGAGGTCGATTTTGAAAAAGTATCAAGTTCTAAATTTCTCAAATTTTGCCGCATTTTCAGTAAACTAAGCAAAGAATGAAAAGCTCATTAAAAAACAGTCTAGAAACTTCACGCCCGAGAAATCGACATTTTATACCATTTTAAGCGATTTTTGAGCGGTCAAGATCTTTAATCGACGATATTTTTCTTATTATGGGCTTAAGTACTTAAATGTGCGTATTAAGAAATTTCTTGCCGGAAACAATCAATTGAGATCAAAAAACTTGCATGTAAAATTTCGATTTTTGCCCGAAAATGTCAAAAGGGTGGAGGTCGATTTTGAAAAAAGTATCAAGTTCTTAAAATTTCTCAAATTTTGCCTCATTTTCAGGAGCTAAAGCAAGAATGCAAAGAGCTCATTAAAAAAACAGAAATTCCGCCCGAGATAATCGACATTTTTGATCCATTTTAAGCGATTTTGAGAGGTCAAGGTCTTTAACGTCGATACTGTTCTTATTATCGACTTAAATAGCGTAAACGTGCATATTAGGGAACTTTTTACGTCAAAACGATCAAATGAGCTCAAAAACGTGCAAGTAAATTCGATTTTTGCCCAAAATTTCGAGAAAAACTCACCAGTTTCAAGCAATGGCGCGAAGACCGAGCTCTCAAGTTTCTCAAAATGCCTCAACTCTACATCATTTTCGTCAAACTGAAGCGAAAAATGAAGGAGCTTATTGAAAAATACTGTAGAAGTTTCAGACCCGAGATAATCGACATTTTTGAGCGATTTTAAGCGATTTTTGAGCAGTCGAGATCTTTAATCGACGATATTTTTCATATTATCGTAAATGTGCATATTAGGGAACTTTTTACGTCGAAAACGACCAATTCAGCTCAAAAAACGTGGAGGTAAAATTTCGATTTTTGACCCAAATTTTGACTTGTGTCCTGTTTATCCTACTAAACTGGAATTCCTCAAAGAGAATTCCTCAAAATGACTGGAATTCCACTTGAAGACCGAACTGATAAATCAAACATTATAAATAATTAGCAGAAAACAGCGCATTGACACAAATACCAATCAATTACCTGAATAATTCTATTATTAACCAGTAAATCATGTTCAAGGGATCAACCTCAAGTGGTGTTTTGGTATTTGATCAACGTTTGTCTCTGGGTCAGTGAATACGAAAATAGTACGACAATGAAATCAACCTTAAGACGACACAAACTCATGGAGCAGATGTTCCTGAGTGTCGCATTTCCAATGACTTTCAATGAATGTGAGTGAAACAAAGTGCACAAAAATAAGAAAAATCATTAATTAAGTAATAAAACCAAATGAAATAATGATCAGCCAGAATGAGCAGGCAACTGTAAATAAATGAAAGTCCCAACACCATTGTAAAGCGATGAATAATGATCGCTTCATTGTCTGGTGTCTTTTACAGGAAGCCTGCAAGTGCGGCTGCATGTGAGATTTTATTACGAAACAATCCAATGCGGAACGAATGGATCTACATTCATTTCTAATAATGACAGTGTTCAAAGGAAATCAACCAGACAAAACGCCTGAAAATATTCATCAAATTTTGAAAATTTACGGAAAAATATGTGCCACTGCTTTTCCATTCTCTTTGAGAAGTTTTTGCTGGTAAATGGCGATTTTTTGCAAATCACAACAGTTTCAATCATGCCAAGTTCAATGCCAAAAGTAGAAACACAGCTAAGCAACCTTGGACTAGAACAAACGAAGGAAAATCATCTATTTAATTAATTTAATTCATTGAAATCAGACAAACGGCATTTTTGCATAAGAGAAGATTTTAATTAAATTTCCAATAAAGCCATTAAAAGGAGGCAACTTTTTTGCCGGATGGAAAACGGGCGCTAAAAGATGAGCGATCACCCAAAGTTGTTTCTTTGTTTCACCTACTTGATTTCTAATAATTATCAGTGAACTTGATAAATGAATAGTTGCTCGAGAGGTCAGGTTTGTTTTGGTAGAACTTAATGGAAAATTTAATCTTCATTCTTTACAGTTTTTTTTAGTATTGTTTGTCTGGATATTTCATTTCAAACAAAATATTTTTTGCCACTGTGTATATTAAATGCATGCCAATATAGTACCTACGCACTCTTTAGGGTTTACAGCTTTAAAAGTTGCAACTTTCCGTTTTTCAGACACCCACAAGTGGCAAAAAGCTTCCAAATTGAACAGACTATTTGAATATTATTAAAACACAGCCATACAGGCTTTGCATGCAAGTTACAAGCAAAGATACAGGGAGAGCTGAAAAATGACCACACTGTTCATTTTGGACTCATATTTTGCGTTTTTTTCACCTGTACACTGCATTTTTACACCCTGTATGTCCCAAACGAGCAACATTTTATTGCAGGAAACTGGCCTCAAAATTTCCATAACGTTCTGGTCTGTCTTAGCTTTGGGTCACCCTGTATAGGTAATATCTCAGTGCGTTGTTCACTATTTAAAGGTGACCTCATACGGTCTGTTTTGTGCGCAATGAAAAATGTGGCACTTCCATCCAGGTTTTTTGAGCAAAACTGTTTTTTTCTAAAAGGATCAAGTGTCTCAAAATGCCGTTAATGTTACATAATTTTCATAAAACGGAGGCGAGGAATGCAGGGAACTGATAAAAACACTATTAAACAAATTGATCAAAAAATTCAATATTGAAACTAAAAAATGCAGTTTATTGAAATTAAACTAACAAAAAAATGCAATCAAGGAATAACATAAACATAAAAACATGCAGAGTTTCATAGAACTAATGAAATAAATGCGACATCTGGAAAAAAGATTCCATCAAAAAACAATGGAGGAAGGTGATTCTCTAATTCAACTAGCCTTAAATCTCGTGGAAAAAGACCAAGTGGAAAAATTGCCAGGCACTAAATTCGAAACTTATTAATATATAATTAAAAAAATCCCAAAAAGCAGCGGGGCTTATCCTAGATAACAGCCAGTAAAGTTTCGCGCAATTCCATCAGGACTGAGTTTATCAAATGCGAAGTAAAATCTTTTGGTTGAAGGAAACTCTTTAGAAGCAAAACC